>OZ038495.1:95619458-95624458 GCA_964036315.1 Acanthosepion esculentum | reverse complement strand
AAGGGCCACGGCACGGGCTTCGCCGTTACTATGGATAGCTTGGTAGACAAATTCAGTGATGGCCGTAAGCACATCGGCAGTAGACCGGGCAAAGCGGAAACCATACTGCTTGTCTGAGAGCAGATCGTGGGATATCAGGTGAGTAGTCACTTCGGCGTTGATAATGGCCTCGAAGACTTTGCCGAAGATGGGAAGGAGACTGATAGGATGGTAATTAGAAGGGTTGGAGGGGTCGCCAGAGTTCTTAAAGACAGGAACAATGGTAGAGGACTTCCAGCAGTCAGGAAAACAGGAGTCCTTGAGGCAGCGGTTGTACAATTTAGAGAGGGCAGGTGCCAGTTCAGGTGCGCATTTCTCCAGGACAATGGCTGGTATTCCGTCGCCGCCGGTAGCCTTGTGGGGATCTAAGTTAGAAATAATGCCCAGTACCGACGACGGGGTTATGTGCAAGCCGTCCAGTAGGGCCTCAGTTCTGGGAGGGAAGTCGGGCAAGGGTACCCCAGAGGCTTGCATCTGTGGGTTTTGTCTATAAATTTAGGAAGGGGGATGACAAAGAAAGAACAGAACAAAGTCGGATGAGACTGAGAAGTGGCCTATCTTATTGGCTAGGAAGAAATCCCAGCATGCATCTGTGTGTTTTGTCTATAAATTTAGGAAGGGGGATGACAAGGAAAGAATAGAACAAAGTCGGATGAGACTGAGAAGTGGCCTATCTTATTGGCTAGGAAGAAATCCCAGCATGCATCTGTGGGTTTTGTCTATAAATTTAGGAAGGGGGATGACAAAGAAAGAACAGAACAAAGTCGGATGAGACTGAGAAGTGGCCTATCTTATTGGGTAGGAAGAAATCCCAGCATGCATCTGTGTGTTTTGTCTATAAATTTAGGAAGGGGGATGACAAAGAAAGAACAGAACAAAGTCGGATGAGACTGAGAAGTGGCCTATCTTATTGGCTAGGAAGAAATCCCAGCATGCATCTGTGTGTTTTGTCTATAAATTTAGGAAGGGGGATGACAAAGAAAGAACAGAACAAAGTCGGATGAGACTGAGAAGTGGCCTATCTTATTGGCTAGGAAGAAATCCCAGCATGCATCTGTGTGTTTTGTCTATAAATTTAGGAAGGGGGATGACAAAGAAAGAACAGAACAAAGTCGGATGAGACTGAGAAGTGGCCTATCTTATTGGCTAGGAAGAAATCCCAGCATGCATCTGTGGGTTTTGTCTATAAATTTAGGAAGGGGGATGACAAAGAAAGAACAGAACTAAGTCGGATGAGGCCGAGAAGTGGCCTATCTTATTGGCTAGGAAGAAATCCCAGCATGCATCTGTGTGTTTTGTCTATAAATTTAGGAAGGGGGATGACAAAGAAAGAACAGAACAAAGTCGGATGAGACTGAGAAGTGGCCTATCTTATTGGCTAGGAAGAAATGCCAGCATGCATCTGTGGGTTTTGTCTATAAATTTAGGAAGGGGGATGACAAAGAAAGAACAGAACAAAGTCTGATGAGATTGAGAATTGGCCTATCTTATTGGCTAGGAAGAAATCCCAGCATGCATTTGTGTTGTTCTGCCTACAGATTGTGCAGGGAGGAAGTATTTTGCAATTATTCCCAGTCTAGATTGGAAACAGCATTGTGTGGAAGAGAAAGAGGGCCTGTGTATATGTCAGAAGGCAATAGTGTGTATTTATGCCTGAGAAGGATAAAAACTGTATGTGTGGAGAAAATGTCCGTGTATGTGTGGTAAAGTGAGTGCATGTATGTGAGGCAGACCTCAACTGATTAGGTGTGCATATTACATGAATTACACTTAAATTCTGTTTTGTCTCAGATTTTATTAATTTTTGGTTTTGAAATTTTCATGTTCAATTTAATGTAAAATTTTTGAATGGCAACTAACAACTGAAAGTATTCAACAGTGTGTGCGGTGAGGGGGGAAGGGTGGCGAATGTGACTCAGAAAGAGAAAGAGTGTGACATATTTATATTTATATTATTTCTTAATAAAATGATCTTAAAATAATTAATAGGACTTTTCACAATTGATAAGAGAAATGTTGAAGAGAAACCATTCATGAAATCCAGACCCCCAATCTGTATTTAACCGATGCATCAAACAAACTGACATGATACACGGATGTCATTTCCAAACTGATCCTTATCTTACTTTGATATGAAATTACGTTTTCTTTTTTATTATTGTACAACTGTCATTTTGCATTTATTTCTATCATGTAAAAAAGAAAAAACTTGCACTAATGACAAATGCATGTAAAAAAGAAAAAACTTGCACCAATGACAAATGCATGTAAAAAAGAAAAAACTTGCACCAATGACAAATGCATGTAAAAAAGAAAAACCTTGCACCAATGACAAATGCATATAAAAAAGAAAAAACTTGCACTAATAACAAATGCATGTAAAAAAGAAAAAACTTGCACCAATGACAAATGCATGTAAAAAAGAAAAAACTTGCACTAATGACAAATGCATGTAAAAAAGAAAAAACTTGCACCAATGACAAATGCATGTAAAAAAGAAAAATTGAGAAATATTGAATTGCTGATATACACTGACGAGTGGATAGAGTGATTCCCCGAGGATCCATTTACAAAACTCTGGATTTGGGATGCTGAAGGTAGCATCAATTAGCTAAATGACAAACTTTTTACTTGTATGAATTATATATATATATATATATATATATATATATATATATATATATATATATATATATATATATATATATACATACATAATTCATACATATATTCTTCGTTAAGATGAATAGAGTTCTCCAGTCACTGGCGTGTTTATCTAAAAATAAATACGTCTAAAGTTCACCTTCAACTCTGCTGTGTGCCAATGGCTTAGGGGTAGAATCTCCGACTGATACCAAATCAGTTGGGTTTCCATCCCAGCTTGAGTTAATTGGATGTCTAGCTACACTGATGAGCTGTGAAACAGTCTGTCTGTGGATGACAATATATATATATATATATATATATATATATATATATATATATATATATATATATATATATATAATGTATATAGTAAAGGTAATAAATCCGTTGGTATATAATCCAAGTGGATCCCAGTAATACAAAATATTAAAACTGATCCACAAAAAGAAGCATAATGTATTTATTATTACCGAGCCAATAAATAGTAATACACAACAAACTCCAAAATTACCGCATATGGGGGATGGATCTATTTCAATCAATGAAAACTATGTCAGTCTTATTCAACCTCAGTGTATAAACTGAGTTTGTGTCAGAATTAGAAATTTTAAATCTGTACACCAGAGTTAGTTTTCTTTGGTTTCATTTGATCTATCCCCATATGAGGTAATTTTAGATTTTGTTGTGTAATAATATATATAATTTGATAAGTATATTTTTTTTTTAAAGTTTGCTATAATTATTGGTAAAAGTGCTCAGTATTAGGCATAGGGTGTGTTTCAAAGTAAAATTGGATACTGAGTGAATAAATGAATAAATATATATATAACTTCAAATGGTATTTTAGTAGATGCCTGTAACATGTTTAAATAGATGCACTGTTATTTTTAAAATGTGGCTATTACGTCTACCATTTGGGAAAACATAATAGACACTGTTTAAAAACTGTATCATCTATTCAAACATGGGATTCCACTAAAAATAATGTTTGAAGTAATAAAAGTGTCGGATTAAAAATAGATCCATTAATTCTTTCAATCCGTATTTCTGTTTACACTAAACATTATTTTGTAGATCCCCCCCATATTTGAGTAGGGGGCTCCGATTTTTTTGTTTTTTTTTTAGTCAACAATGCGATTGCCATCTGCAACGAACGAAGCATATTCATAGGATTTAGTCATGAAAATATGCACACTGTAGAAATTTGCAATATTTCTGGTGGGTGTGCTAAATTTTGGATCGAGAGCATTTGTAGACATAGAGAATGTGGACATTGGCAATCATCATGCAGTGTTTCATGCTTTACGTGATCCTCAGTCATGAAGAGTTGGGAAAATGGTGCTCACAATATAATATTGATTTCTGTGGCCAGGGGTGCTGAAAAATTTTCAATTCATCCAATTTCCTAAAATCAGTATTTCAATGACCGCACATCAGAAGACTGATTTAATGATTTGGATCTTCGTTGGAAGAGTTATTACTAATTCTAATGTGAAGTGGATCATACCAAAAATGTTGAGGGTATGACGATAAACTACATCTGCATCCTGGGTTTGACGATAAAGTAATTCCAGCAGCCAGGCTTCTGATCAGGAGGTTTTGAGGAACATGGAACCACTTCTTAATTGCTGCTGTTCCCAAGTCTGCCCTGACCAGGGGTGGTAGCACCTGTTAGAATCCCAGCTATGGGCAAATAATTAGCCCATAAACTGGGGTCAAAACACTATATAAGTGCAAATAGGTTTTAATACCAGAAATCTTTGTAAAAAATTATTACCAGCAATACATTTTTGGAAAAAAAAGTATTACCAGCAATAAAAATTTTTTGGAATTAAATAAACCCCCATTGAGGTTGATATACCATAAAAGAAAACAAACCAAACAAACCAATCATGCCAAAATATTTTTCCTGTTCTTGATGTGTGTATCACAATCACACTCTCTTTCTCTCCCTGTATATATATATATATATATATATATACACACACATATATATATATATATATACACACACATATATATATATATATATATATATACACACACACATATATATATATATATATTATATCAATCTACCTATCTACTATCTATCTATATATGGTGGACCCTCCTATTGTGAATGATAAAAGAGGGTCAGCATTGGATGGTGACTTTCATTTTACTCTTATGCATGCTAGCAAGGGCTACTGTGGAGAAAATCAGGCAAGGGAAAGACATATTTCATTTGTGCTTTCTTAAATTTGATACTAGCCCAGTCTTGCTGAGGGTGACAAAGCCACACTGATGAAAATTTTTAAAGCAGGATTTTTATT
>OZ038495.1:95551958-95601958 GCA_964036315.1 Acanthosepion esculentum | reverse complement strand
TCATATAACTAAAACACACACGCACACACACACATATCGGTACACAAAAATAAATAAAATTATATGATTTTAAGTTACAATTTAACATGCTTTTAGTGTTATTTCTTTGTATGTTTTTATTCTTGTGAACATGAGGCTACCCCTGCTGGTAAGATGTGAGTGACCCTACATGTCTACTCAAACATGAGTATCTGCTAAAATAACATTTTGAACAATATATATATATATATATATATATATATATATATATATATATATATATATATATATGTGTGTGTGTGTGTGTATGTGTGTATATATATATGTATATATATATATATATAATGTGTGTGTATTCATACATAATTCACATGGTTTACAAAAACAGGGTGTCTACTTAAACATAGCTATCCACTAAAATAATGTTTGGAATAATATTCATGGGAGAATTATAACTGACATTTTTTTTTCATATCTACCCCTCTCTCTTCTACAGTCAGTCAGTTATGAGCCATGTGTGATACATGCTTAGGCGATCATGTATCTTTCAATACAGGACTGAAGAGGCAGATTTTTCCAGCAGTAGGTTGCCATTTCTTTCTGTGGTAGACCAGTTGCCATCCAAGGCTATAGAACCCAGTTTGACCTGCTATTTACCGATAGCTGGGGGGAGAAGAAGTGTATTCATACCTTTCCCAAGGGTATTAGCATGTAAATGAATGTAATGGCTACACCCATATAATTTCATCAACAAAAATATTACTTAACTCACATGAAATCTTTCTAGGAGAAAAAACATGTTACACAGATTTTTTTCCACTTTTTCATTCAAGTAATATATATATATATATATATATATATATATAAAGGTATATTTTGGTATCAAGCAATCATTCAAGCAAGTTTGATTAAATAGAACTAACAAGGTATATTTGTTTAATTTCTATTGAATTTTTCCAATTTTCAAATAAGGTGTTGTGTATTCAGACTGAAATTGTGGATAAACAGTCCATAGTTGATTTTTTTTTAAGTATGTCCCACCATCTCTGTCATTTTCAAGAACCATATAGTGTCTGGGTGGTAGACAAGATTCCATCGTCTATATTCTGATATTCTTTAGAAAGCTGAAAGTTTCAAAGCGTCTATGGTGGCATCGTGTGTAATGATTAAACGGAGTGATAATGCATTACATTCACTTATGAACTAATATCCTTGGCAAAGATATGAATCCTCTTCTTCTCCCCCAGGCTATGGGTAAATAGCAGGACAGACTGGGTTCTATAGCTTTGAGTGGCAACCAGTCTAGGAGAAATTAACTTTGCATTCAAAACTGTGTGTAGCCCTGGTGTAACGCATATTATACAGCTAAAGAAAGAATCGTTTGCATTGGTTTGATGATCCTAACTACAGTCAAATAATGTTGATGATGAGATATATACTCTGGGATTTCCTCTCAAGGCCAAAAACATCTCCGAGAAGTTGCTTTCGCTTGTCCCTAAGCCTCGTGAATTTAAGTGTCCTACGAGTTCCCACCCCTTCACCGTTGAAACTGTTAGATGTAGACGTCTTTTCTACTCCAATAGCTTCATGTCTCGCACATCTCGCCTATGGAACTCCCTTCCCTATTACTGTTTCCCTGACAAATACAATCTCCAACGGTTTAAGTGTAGCGTCAATTGTCATCTCCAATTGCCTTGATCTATCCACTTCCCTTCTCCACTTCCTTTCATCTTTCATTCCTATCTGCGCTCGCTCTATATCTTCTGTAACCCCCCTGCCTTGATCGACCCTCCGTCCTTCTCTTTCTCCACATCCCTTCCTTTACCACTCCTATCTGCTCTTCCTCCAACCCTTCTGTAACCCCATGCGTGATAGTGGTCAGCCTTGCTTGGGGTGATACGCTTAAAAAAAAAAAAAAGTCGCCCTCCTGACAAATTGACCAGGGTGAGATTAAAATACTGGGGTCTTATCATAAGAAAGCTAGTGTTCTAACTACTTGGTCACATGCTCATGTAGATAGATATATATACATGCACACAGCAAATTTGTTAATTTTTCAATGTAAGTGACACCTGTACACATTCACACACTCGTATGCACCTAGATAATAATAGAGAGATAGAAAATCAGTGTAAGAATTGGGAAAACTGTCCCAGAAAGTCATGGCAGTGATAATGTGAATGCTAGACTGAGAGAGAAAAAAAAAACAAAAAACAAAAAAGCCTAAGTGCATATCAGGTGCCTGGCAAACAAATCTATTTCTTTGCCATCAATCTCATTATTGGCACAGGGAAGAGAAATTTGCTGCAGAACTGATGAAGAGAAAAACAAGACAAAAAATATGAAGAACGCCTCTCATGAAACAAAAGACGGTTGAGAGGGGGTAAAAAGCAGAGTGCCAGACAGACAAACAGACAGACAGTCAAATGGTTGTGTTTATATTGGGATGTGAAGCATATACAATCCAAGTGGGAATCAATACAAAGACAATATTGAAATGATGAAAACTGGTGCCATTCTATGTCTAAAAAGGCATAAAACGCTAGTGACTGTCAATATTGCCAATGAATAATTGTTTAGATTTTTGAGTTGAGACTGGGAGAAACAGGAATTCAATGAAAGCGATTTTTTTTTTTTATACTTTTATTGACTTTTAAATGAAGTGGAATATATGCTAATACACAAAAACACACACACATATGCAGTGTCTACTTGTAGACGTCCTGGGTACGACGTTAAACTGCATCCAACAGCAAGGCCTCTGATCAGGAGGTTTTGAGGAAGCATGGAACCACCTCTTAATTGCTGGTGTTCCCAGGTCCACCCTGACCCGGGGTGGTAGCACCTGTTGGGGTCCCAGCCATGGGCAAATAGTGAACTTCCAAGTCTTTTCCAGCACATTTCTTTTTGAAAAAATAATATTACCAGCTATATGTTTTTGGAAAAATATTATTACCAGCTATACTTTTTTGGAAAACAATATTACCAGCTATACTTTTTTGGAAAACAATATTACCAGCTATACGTTTTTGGAAAAATATTATTACCAGCTATACTTTTTTGGAAAACAATATTACCAGCTATACTTTTTTGAAAAAAAAAAAAACCTTTTCAGCATTAAATGGCCCAACGAAAGTCGATATGCTGGTTAAACAAACAAACTATCTATCTACTTGTAGAGCAACAGTTAACATGCTAGTCTCAAAAATATGATTTCTGTGGAGTGTGTTCAAGCCTTACTGTGGGTTCTATGCTTTTATCTTTGTTCCAGAATAATTTAAGTTTCAAGTCCTATATAATATTTTGATGTTATCAATATAGGACCCCCACTGGAGAAAAATTTTGTATTTAATGTTGGATGCTTCCTTTATGATAAAATGGCTTCCATAATTTTAAGTCTTGCTTTGCACCGAATCTTAGATAATATTTTTCTATTATTATTTGGCAAAACATGTTTGAAAGAATTCTTGCTATGTAAATATATTTCTTATGTATATCAGCTTATTTGAATATTGTAAAAATGGAAAAAAAATTGAACAAACTTTGATTGAATTTAAGAAATTTTGTTTATATTTATATATATATATATGAGAATAATAAGGAAAAAACCTTAAAAATCCATAGTCAGTAATAAATTTATTTCAATGAATATCAGCATATTCATCTCATCAGATCAACTACATTTTATATATATATATGTATATATATATATATATATATATATATATATATATATATAAAAAATTATTTTTAAAAAAAATATGTAGTCATCGAGACACAGAAATTACCATGTTTTGAAACCAAAACCTAAATCTTAAGTTAAACTTGAAATTTAAAGTTCAGTTCCATTTTCAAGCGATGCTGAATAACTTTCGAAAAAAATTGATTTACTCTATTTATAAGCCAAAAGTTTAGGTTTTGAAACATAATAATTTCTGTGTTGCGATGAATAATTAAAATATTATGCTCTACTGTGTATCGAGCACTGTTATTATAAATAAATACTAAAGAACTCTGGATTATAAATCTGACTGTTCATTCTTTTTACTTTAATATATATATATATATATATATATATTTTATATATACACACACACATATAAATGAGAGCAAGAACAGATGGAGTAAAAATCCACTGTTCATTGCATTTACTTTTTAAAATGTGCTTAATTCAAAGTAGAGCAATATATTATTATTTCTTTGTTATAAGGGATTATAATAAAACACACTGAAATTGGTACAGAAAAGCTTTCATGTTTCAATACTTTGATTGTACTTCTTCAGGCGATGGTAAGTAACTGTGATTAAATGATTTTTAAGGAAATTTAAAAACAAAGTGTTACCCCTTTTCTGAAAGGTAAAGGGGGTAAACATAAGGTCAGAATTAAAAATAGACTTGTGGGTATGTCTTGGTTAACCAATTAAATGTCAGATCTATGCTAAATAGAAAAGTAAGTTCAGAGAGTGGAGGGGGGGGGGTGATAGACAGGCCATTACTGAGTATTTGTCTAAAATCATGATACATTTGTCGCTGACATATTTTCTGGAATCATCAATGATGGTCTGTCTATGTTCCGGTTCATCATGGCATGAAAAAATAACTCACCCACCACCATCCTCAGAGCTTACTTTTCTATTTAGCACAGATCTGACATTTAATTGGTTAATGAAGACACACCCACAAGTCTATTTTTAATTCTGACCTTATGTTCCCCCACTTTAACTTTTGGAAATTTTGAAATTTCCTTAAAAATCATTTAATCACCAGTTACTTACCATCACCTGAAGAAGTACAATCATAGTATTGAAACATGAAAACTTTTCTGTAAGGATTTCAGCATGTTTTTATTATAATCTCTTATATATATACATATATATATATATATATATATATATATATATATATATATATATATATATATATATATATATATATTAGTCATCTACAGACAGACTATCACAGCTCATCAGTGTGGCTAAACATGTGATTGCTTCAAGCCAGGATTGAAACCCGACCCATTTGACATCAGTAGGAGTCCCTCACCTTTAGTGGAGAAAGGGAATTTTTTAACACATGATATACAAGATATAACCATTACCGGCTGACAGAGGGCTCAGTTCATAGCGAAGAACTTATATATATATATACATGCAGAGAGAGAGAGAGAGGGTTATCTGTGTGTATGGACAAGTGGCTAGAATGTTTATTTTTTTCCAACCATGAGACTTGGAATCAAATCTCACAGTGGTCAGTTTGTTTGGAAGTTGGCTTCTTGATGACATTGGCTTTCGGAGGCCATTCCAACCTGAAAACCATATTCACTGGTTGACCCAACACGTGAGTAGAATTGGGCACATGGATCTCTTTGGAAGTCATCAATAGTTTGTGTGAACAGGTATAAGTCATAAGTCGTCAAGAGCAAGGCTTTGAGCATTTTCAAACTCTTGATCACGCCAGATTATGTGCTCTCTTCCACAAACTATAACTAAGGTCTGCTCAGTATAGAGGCAGCATGAAACAAAGTAGGATTGTGGGTGTTATAGATGCACAAATGTACCTGAGCAGGCATCTGCAACAGGGATTCACTAGCTGCGCAAGTAGATGGGTGTACTTGGAAGAAATGAGTAGTGGGCAGTGTGTATGTGTGTGTACATGTAAATATATATATATATATATATATATATATATATATATATATATTAAAAAGAAGAGAGGTACCGCAAACTTTTTTGGTTGTAATGTGGGTTTTTAAAAAAATATTGTTCTTTATTTTTCATAGTTTTACAACACGTGTTTCTGGTCTCACGACCGTCTTCAGGTAAAGGGTGGAGATTTCCACATATTATTAAAAATAATTATTAAAAATAATTAATTTTTTCCTTTATGTTTTTCAATGTTAAATGTTCTCGATATGAGACATTCTCTGTTTTTGTGTTGGTCATTCCAATATCAAAGAAAGACATTGGAATGACTGTTTTTGTGTTGGTCATTCCAATGTCAAAGAAAGACATTGGAATGACCAACACAAAAACAGAGAATGTCTCATATCGAGAACATTTAACATTGAAAAACATAAAGGAAAAAATTAATTATTTTTAATAATTATTTTTAATAATATGTGGAAATCTCCACCCTTTACCTGAAGACAGTCGTGAGACCAGAAACACGTGTTGTAAAACTATGAAAAATAAAGAATAATATTTTTTTAAAAACCCACATTACAACCAAAAAAGTTTGTGGTACCTCTCTTCTTTTTAATATACACACTTTTCTCTCGGAACCATTATAACCTCTAAATTTCATATATATATATATATGTATATATGTATATATATATATATATATATATATATATATATATATATATATAATTTATGGAAGCAAACATGTATGTATACATATTTGCAATATAAGTGTATTTAATTATATATAAACATACATACACATATCAACATTTATACAGGTATATATTTCTTTTTTTAATTATCTCCAAGCAAGGCAATAAAAGCTGCTTGGATTCTAGGGGTTACTGAGAGTGAAAGAAACAAAGAACAAATTCCAAAGAGTCAGAAGATGATGATTGACATTGCATGTAAATTTTTTTAACTCCAAAGTTGCAAGAACAAAAGGAAACCAGTTTAACAAGCGAGAAATACAGGAAGTAGAAGAAACTCTTAGCATAGAACTTATGGCTACAACTCGCAGCTTCAACAGTGAAATTATGAGACCTAGCTGCCACTCTAGTACTGCACTTAAATTTATAAAGTCAAGGTACCAAAGACGAAAGGTCAGCTCAGCTTATCAGAACAATTACCATGAAAATATTTAGAGGAATATATTCTATGTTACAGTGGTGGGAAAATGATTGAAGCTGAGATGCTAGGTCAGGGCCAATAATATTGCAGATTCTTATATATATATATATATATATATATATATATATATATATATATATGACCAACATAACAAATTTAGTCTGATTAGTCCTGAAAGACAAAATGCATCACAAATAAACTTTTTCCACTTTATCATATATATAAAATAAATGATAAAGTTAATAGGTAATCCATATGGATAATTCCAGGGAAGATATAGTCTGCAAGGTCTGACGAAGTGAAACTGAATTTTATCGGTCTCATGAAATCTAAAATATTACCATGGCTTTCTAAGTCTCCAATTTATTAATTAATTAATTAATTAATTATATAATATATATATATATATATATATATATATATATATATCAGTACTAGTCATGAAGTTAAGATTTTTTTATTGTTAAACTTTATCTAAAATTTCATTCTGCTATTTCTTGTCTTTTGAAGAATTGAATAAAGAATCCAATAAAAGGTCAACTGACTACAAAATACACACGTCACATGAAAAGTTGATATGACACTGAGAATAAAAAGATACAGAAGGAAACCTGTGAGAATTGGAAATGAAAAAACTACACCATTAATTTAAATTAATCTAATTTGTTTAAAGTATATTTCATGAAGCCAGAATGTTCAACAATAGACCAAACTGATTTGTTTATTTGGTGTGAAATTAAAAAAAATACAGACGTGTGAACATTGTCTATGTGTGACGATTTTTCACAATTTTTACCTGGGGATGTATCATAGGAATGAACTGTTTATTTGTACAAATGACAGTTGTATTTTCTTCTGGTGTGTTTATATATATATATATATATATATATATATATATATATATATATATATATATATATATATATATATATATATAACTACTTGTACACTACTAAGGGAAACTCAGATATGTTAGTGTGATCAACAGACAACTTGGCAGAAGATCTAGCAACTTAGACAAGAAAAAAAAACTCAACCAAGGAATGAAAGATGAAAGAAAATAAGGCAAAGATCTACCTACTGAGTAAAATACTCAGCATCCAGATTATCTTGATGACGCAAAAGATGCTGCACAACATTAACACTTAAGAAAAGACAACTCAACTTGCTACTTGAGTTTCACACTTTCATGATCTTCAGATGTCTAGAGAGCCTAGTAAATTTGAAGATGAGTGTGAAACTGGAGTAACAACTTGGCCTGTCTTATATATATAGAGAGAGATATAGATAGATATATATATATAAAATTATTTATTAAAAAATGATAACATAAATGTTATAAAATCACTACAAAAATAGCCATTTTCTTTCAACACCTCTGGTATCTTATCAACTGATGATGTTGAATGTAGAATAAAGGGTTTTAAAAGGTTCAAATCAATTAACCACCCCTCGCAAGGGGAAACGCTGTTACATAAGCTGGAATGACCAATCAAAATACAAGTATGACTTATAAATTTTGCCTTTTCCTAGCTATAATTAAATTCTGTACCACAAAAAACTTATTTAAATATATATATATATATATATATATATATATATATATATATATATATATATATATATATAAGATCAATTTCAAAATATATGCAGCTGACTCCTTATGCTATCCTCTACTTTTATAAGAGCCAGATCAGGCCAAAAATGGAGTATTGTTGATATATTTGGACAAGAGCTGCCCAGACCTTATTTTACAGACTTTATTGAGTTAAAAAGCATCTCCGAGTCCTTGTTGGAGAAGAATTATTTTCCACACTCCATTCTCTTTCTCACAGGCAGGATGTGGCAAGTCTGTCACAGCTCTCGATCGCTACGACTATGGAATGTGCTTAGATGAACTGCATCCCCTGGTTCTGCCAGGTCTGACCTTTATGGCTAGGACCCACCATACCACTTACATAGTAGCAAACCACCTACATTCCCTCCATATTCCATCAACAAGAAGTAATTCCACTCAAACTGCTTCTTCTTGCAAACCACTGTCCTATGGAACAGACAACCAAGAGGATGTTTTCCTGATCACTACAATCTTAACCTGTTCAAGTCTAGAGTCAACTGTTATTTTCCACCTCCTAACCATATAAACTACCCCTTATTGTAACCTTCTACCTTGAGTTGCCCCCCCCAAGGCCTTGTACAGAAGGAACCTTACTGTAAAAAAAAAAAAAAAATTTCTATTGAGTGATAGATTTTCTGTTGTAAGACTTTTGATTGTCCAGGCCAGTCGATATCAATTTCACTGTTTAAAACCAAAAAAAAACAAATGGGTATATCTACTCAAACCCGTTAAAGGATAATATTGAACGTAATAAGAAGTAATATCTGATTAAAAAATCAGTTAATAGCTTAAAATTTACACAAAATTAGCAGAAATTGGGTGTGAAAAGTCCTGGCAAAAGGGATTTATTCTTGAAAACTATATATGGATAGTTAGAATGTTTTCTTTCTGACCATGAGACCTGGATTTGAATCTCACAATGGTCAGTTTGTCAGGAAAGTGACTTTTTGATGTTCTCAGTCTTGGGGAGGCAGTTCCAGTGTGTGGCATGTTTGGAAAGTGCCTGAAAACCACACCACAGGTTATCCCATGTCTTGTGAGTAAAATTTGTAAAATTTATTAAACAGAACTGTTCATATCCATATATATAATATATATATATATATATATATATATATATATATATATATATGAACTGATAACAAGAAGACATGAGACCTTTAGGCGTTAATGAACTAACAAGATGGCTACATTTTTCTATTGAAGAGTCAACAACAAAGGGAGATTATTAATAGTAAGTCAAGAGGGAGATTACTGAGCAAAGTCCTGTTCCCATGTTCTGATTACCATATTCTCCCATTCCTTAAAGATAACAAACGGGCTTATGGTGTTCTCTTACAGATTGTCTTTGTGGTTCCAACATAACAGAAGCAGGAATGGAGGTTTCATTTGGTGATTGGAATTCAGAGTGATTATTAGATTCCTTGAGGGGAGGACCATTAACCCTTGGTGCATGAGTTCCATCTGTAGTGTTCTGCTGTTCAGGAACAGTCAAGTCTTCAGAGGCAGTAATTGGAACAACAGTTAGCATGACTAGCATTTGCAAAATATCCAGAGAGGTTTCCATTCATGCCTTTTAATAAAGCATCACATAACATAACAGTAAGATTTAAAACTTACAAACCCTATTTAATGGTTTCTGACACACAATTTATACAATTTGTAGATTGGTGTCTCAAGACAGATTCTTTGTTTTGTTATTATTACACTTCAGTCTTGATTTGGTTTCCCATTTGGGCTTTCTTAATTCTTTTGCCGTTGAGAACTGTTCATTTTTGCTAAAGTAGGTGCCTGCTTCTTTTTTAGTCAACTTTTTATTGCTAGGATTTCTTTGAGGTGCTTTCCTGTTACTGTTTACTTAGTTTATGCTGTTTATTCTGTATTCTGTGCAGTTATGTGAGGGAATTTAACAATGTCCTCCCAGATATAGAAATCTGGGTAACTATCTTAAAGCATTTTAATGTTCTAATCACCCAATTCTTGAAGTTTCAGGATTGATTGAAGCTTCTGAATGTATCTGATACCCGTTCATTCTCCAATCAATTTTCATTTCATTAAAATATTATGTTGAGGCAAATGTTTGCAGTATTTGAAAGGCATGAATTCATTTTTTTCCTCCTCCCTGTTATGGGTTAAATAGCAGGATAACTCTCGAACTTTGAATGACAACCAGTCTAAGAGAATGAAAACCCTGAATACCAAACCACCGAGAAGACAATGGAAAAAAATAACATTCCATTCTCTTACCCAAGAATTCATAAAATTAATTTATGGTATGACGGTCTTTTTATTAAATTTGAAAGCCGATAATTTTTTTTAATATTGATGATTTTTTTTCATATCGTCTGACAGCTTTCTGAGTATTACAGTTCAAAATGTATTTCTAGAAGTAACTGCTAGGATTCTTTTTTTGATTGTTATGTCTCCCATTATACCAATGGAAGTAGCTAAATGTATAAAATTATTCATTTACAAGAAAAAATTAAAAACACCCTTTATAACAATGTCTCCAACAAAATTCAAACTGCACAAGATCAACATTATGAATTCAAATACCATTTTAGGGAACAAAATCATGAATAATTGCATCAAACAAACCACCACTGGCCTATTAAGGCTGCTGACCTTAGATTTCTTCAGAAATTAGGGCCCCACTTAATCATGAAAACTTATCAACTTCAATATACAACATACTTGTCAAAAACACAAATATAATGCATACCTCTGTTAAAATTTATCAAAAGATAATAGACAGTCTCATCATGTGTGAGGGGGGGATTTCTACCAAAATACCAAGCTTATCAATTGCTGAAACCTCCTGATGAGTGGACCAAACAATTGCAAGAAGGTTTTCCTACGAAATTCTGGAGTTGGGGTGCTGAGTGTAAGATCAATCAGTTAAGTGGCACATTTTATATTTGTATTAATCCTATCTATATTCAGGGTGCCCCACAAAAACAGAACATTTTAGACTCACTATATGATGAAAACAAAATTGCTTTTGTTTCAAATAACTGTAACAAAAATTCCAACAATTAAATAAACTGTACCAAATTTCCCATTTTTTGTGGGAGACCCTGTGTGTGTGTATATATATATATATATATATATATATATATATATATATATATATATATATATATATATATCCCAGTTTTGTTGACATTTACAACTTGTTACATATTGAAATACCACAGAACTCGTATCTTCTGGCCTCCTTAGCCAATTTTTTCATTGACCCTCTTGTATTATTCCTGACTTTATTCGTGCACCTGTTTAATGAGTTTTGACATTCAAGAGGTGCGAGGATGTCCTAGTCTCAGTCTATCTTCAATGGAGGAATTCTCATTGCATTGACCAATTGTCATTTTCATAATCATTCTATTGTTTCCAAGTTGTTTTCCAGCTTTAAGAATCTCAGCTGCAGTCTGTTTTCATGTTGCAAAAACTTAGAAATAGAATTCATTTGAAATTTTAGAGCAGCATTTATTTATACTGCACCCTGTAAGTCCCCTTTGCCAGGGAAAGAATTCTCTTGTTTGCACATAAGAAAAACACAATAATAAAAAAAAACTTAACAGAAGGATCGTGTCAGTCATTTCTAATGAAACATGTATCAAATAGGGATTGCTGCCCAAATACACAAATACATCAATCAAAAGATCTTAATAATCAAAGATTATAAATATAGAAGATACAAAATACTGAAAGTGTTCAGAGGTCAAATGGGCAATCTGTGATCGTATTAAGGATTTAATTTGGCAACTACCCCAATAGCAGGTTTTTCACCTCTGGGACCTCAGGCTTGTAAGTGCCAGTATCTTACAAGTAAGTTGCCAATCTATTCTTTTTATACAATGTTTATATATATATATATATATATATATATATATATATATATATATATATATATATATATATATATATATACACACACACACACACACACACACACACACACACACGGTGCGATGGGTAAATTGTCGCCATTATATATTTTTAATTTCATGCATGCGTGTTTTGATTTTGTCAACTGCACAGTATAGTAGGGTCAGTTGTGCACCATCTGTGAGAAAAGTGCACTATGACACGATTCATTTGCCCAGAAATTTGGAAACAAGATGATGTACTGCTTGATATTTGCACTGGAAGTTCCAGTATGAACATTTCAGAGTGTTTGGATGTCAATCTGAGGACAGTGCGGAGTATTCAGAAAGAGTTGGATGAGTCTAATGGTGATTATGAAGGTGTTTGGTGTGATCACTAGCGATGGTGACATGCCTCAATTCATCTTTCCACAGGGCCTTAGACTCAACACGGAGGCCTACATAGAGTGCCATGAGGAGGTAGTGCTGCCTTGAGTCAAGAGGGTGGCTGCTGGAAGACCCCATATCTGGCAACAGGATTCTGCACCATGTTGGAGAACCCAGTCATGGCTGGCTGACAATTTCTGTGGCCACATCATCTGCTTACGTCTGGCCCCCTAACTCCCCAGACTGCAATCTCCTTGATTATTATGTATGAGGTGCAGTTGAGAAAGAGACCAACAAAGCTCCTTGTGGTACTAAAGATGAACTGAAGGCAAGGATTGTTTCCAGCATTCACCAAGTTAAACAAAGAGACTGTTCAGAAGAGTTGCTGGAGATTCTGAAATTATCTGGAGGCCATGGTGGATGCCAATGGCGATTTTATTAAATGAATTTACTCTTTAGTCTTTCAAGATATTTTTGTGAAATTTTGGTAAATATATCTGTGAAAATGAGATGTTAATGATATTTTCATTTTTGCATAATTTAGGCAAAAATTTATCCATCATACACTGTGTATGTGTATATATATATATATATATATATAATTTTAAGGTATGCTGTATTTATGGGAGAAAATGTTCAATTCTCAAGGACAGAGTGTATGTAAAGTTGGTGTGAAAACCTGCAAGAATATTGATACCTGATATTGAGGGTGTTCCGGAGACATCAGTTGGTAAATGTCTGAAGTTTGTGGGTGTTGATCTTGATTACCTGCCAGGTTTCTGAGGCGTAAAGTAGGACCGATTTAACGTTGGTATTGAAGATCCAGATCTTGTAACGTGAGGGGCTTATTGATCTCCAGATTCGTCCCAGAGTATTAAAAGTGATTTAAAGTGTTTAGTATTTGTGAAAAGTAGGTATCTACTTTTTTTTAAAAATTCAGGATGTGGAATTTGAAGTATTTAGTATTTACTAATTTCACATCTTGAATTAAAAAAACAAACAAGCAGATACCTACCTTTCACAAAGATGAGCCATGCTCAATGGCTATAGAATTAAGAAGCATCAAATAGGGAACAAAATCAAGACTGAACTGTAATAATAACAAAAACAAAAAAATCTGTCTTGAGACACCAATCTACAAATTGTATAAGTCAGTGTGCGAATTGGTATCATTAACTTTTAAATTTTACTGTTGTGTTTTGGGCTCTTGTCTAAAAGCAGACAAGACAATCATCTTTGTACTTTTAAACAATTCTGATTATAATATAATGACAAAACAAATACTTGATGACCAAACCAAATTTCAAAAACTTAACAGGAATCCTATTAACCAGCTGAAATTAAAAATCAACAAACTAATCACAGCCAATAATACAGAACAAAACAATTTAAAACTTCCCAAAATAATTGGTGATTATAAACCAGGTTACATTTATGGAAACATAAAAACACAGAAACCAAAGTTTCGTCTCAATCCTATCATATCCCAAATCGACTAACCAAAAAAACAAAAAAATCTGTCCTGAGACACCAATCTACAAATTGTATAAGTCGGTGTGTAAATTGGTATCATTAATTTTTAAATTTTACTGTTGTGTCCTGGGCTCTTGTCTAAAAACATGAACAGAAACCTTGAACATTTTTGCAACAGCCAGTCATGGTACCTTAGATATATTACTTTCTCAAGCTGATGAGTTATTGGGGAAAAGGTGATTAGAACAAAGTTAATAATGTCTTTTCATATCAGTCTATATTTTTGAGGTCAATATCCCCAAAGTTGTACTTTTCAATGAACAGTGACTTGAAGATTAACTAACAAGTTGGTCAGCTGACTTCCTGCTCTCAAAATTGATTCTCTATTTATTGTGAATGAAATATGTAAGATGAGATTGATAAAGTCATATTAGATGCTATTTTTCTGTTGGAAGCACAGACAAAAAGTTTAAATAATCAATAGCTGAACACACGCTGTTTTTGGAAGTTGGCTGAGATCAATGTTTTATTATGTGTGTTTAATGAAGAAGACAATACACAGATAGCTTCTTCGTATTTAATCTATTCCTTCTGGCAAATAAAAGCAATTGAGATATCTATATATATATATATATCTATATATATATGTATATAATTAATTGAAGGAATAGGTTCATTTCAGTCTGTCTAATATTATGACTAGTTTGCGTGATTTTCCTATACTGTCCAGGTTAAAATAGTCTTTGGATAATTGACTATGAATTGTTCATTTCGTTACTTTATCTGATTTAGCATCATTAAACAGCTAGACAATAGTAATTGATATATATATATATATATATATATATATATATATATATATATATATATATAGAAGCAAAAGGAAGACTTATCTTAGCCAAAGCATTTCATCTTTATTCCTCTTGTCCTTTTACAGACAGACATATTCTATCTGAAACTTTAGAGGTATATATATATATATATACATATATATATACATATATATATATATATATATATATATATATATATAATTTTAAGGTATGCTGTATTTATGGGAGAAAATGCTCAATCTCAAGGATAGAGTGTATGTAAAGTTGGTGTGAAAACCTGCAAGAATATTGATACCTGATATTGAGGGTGTTCCGGAGACATCAGTTGGTAAATGTCTGAAGTTTGTGGGTGTTGATCTTGATTACCTGCCAGGTTTCTGAGGCGTAAAGTAGGACCGATTTAACGTTGGTATTGAAGATCCAGATCTTGTAACGTGAGGGGCTTATTGATCTCCAGATTCGTCCCAGAGTATTTTATGAAAATCTATGACAAAGTGAAAAACGTTTTGTGTGACACATTTTGTTCTTTAGGACTTCATCAGACAAAAGTGATGTTGAATTTGATGTGATTACACACGTGCGTGTAGGAGAGGGGATGCTGTAATTTGAAATTTAAACTTTTTAAAAATTGTTTTAAATGTGTTTGGGTATATAATCTAACTGATGTCATTTAGTTTTTTCATGTTTTTGAAACAAATTTTTTTTAAATTGTTGTTTTTATTTTTTCTACTTTATCATGAATTTTTCTAAAATATTTATTTTTTAAAATCACTACAAAAATAGCCATTTTGTTTCAACACTACTGGTGTCTTATCAAGTGATCGTGTTGAATGTAGAATAAAGAGTTTTAAAAGGTCCAAATTGATCAAACACCCCTCAATAGGGGAAACGCTGTTACATAAGCTGCAATGATCAATCAAAATACAAGTATAAGAGAATTCAAAAAACTTGACAACGAACCTTGTATGTATATATATATATATATATATATATATATATATATATATATATAAAAATATCCAAGTTACAACTAAAGAGTTTAAAAACAAGTAAATTATAACCTTCTCTTAATATTTTAATTAATAACTGAGTTACCTCCCTTACATTAAAATATTTTAAATTATGAAATTGATGTTATGTTCATGAGCATATTCCCAATTGTGATAATTCAACCACAAAGAATTTCTCTTACAACATAAAAATATTTTTAAATCAGTGTTTGTGACTTTGTGCATGACTTGAATTGTTAACGGTTTAACAACAAAACAAAAATTTATTTTGGTCAAACACAATTATTTGTCTTAGGCATCAAAACCCTGATGATGATGATACTGGAAAATATCAAATGTTCTTGGGGAGAAATAAAAATGAATAAATATAATCACAGTACCTTTCTTGCTGTCTTTAATCATGAAACAAGAAAGCTTATATGTGATTGTGAAAGGATTTTATTGAAAATAAACACATGTCTAAATTGTTTAATCAGGCATGTTTCAATACACACACACACACACACACACACATATATATATATATATGTGTGTGTGTGTGTGTGTGTATTTAAACATATTAAACAATTTAGACATGTGTTTATAGACTAGGTGTGAGTTTGTAAACAGTCACTATTTAAGCTAATATTGCATGACTCTTCTGCAGAATTGAGTCACTGTCAGTCACAGTGTGTTTATCTAAATCTAAAAATAAACACGCTAAAATTCACCTTCATCCCGTACCGTGCGCTGACGGCTTAGTGGGAGAAGTTCCGACTGACGCAAATTCAGTCGGGTTTCGATCCTAGCTAGAGGCAACCGGACGTCTAGCCACACTGATGATCTGTGAAACAGCGAAACAGTCTGTCTGTGGATGACAAAAATATATATATATATGTATAAGAAAATGATATACATGGTCTGATTAAAATGTATCTGGACTTTTGTTATGGTAATGAAGATAAAGTACAGAGAGTGAATTCACTTGACACAAATTGACCTTGAACTATCAGGCATACAAATTAAATTATAACATTCTTAATCACTACTGTTGTTCATAATCATGCATGTTAGGAAAGTGTGTAGAGTCGAGTCATCACACCACACCAGAGACTTGCCATCAGTGACCATGGCTTGTGCAGCAGTTTTTGGCCAAGTCCAACACTGCCCATCATATTCCCCAGATCTCACCCTTATGACTTTTTCCTATTCAGAAATCAAATCCCGCAAGGAACAAAATTACATGACATCAAGGAAATCTAAGAGAATGCGACAAGGTAGCTACTCGCTCTCCGAAAAAAGAGTTCCAGGAATGCTTCCATCAATGGAAATGATGCTGGACAAAGTGTGTGGCTTCAGAGGTGGGACTACTTCAAAGGACATTAAATGCCAAAATATGTGTTGTACTAATACTCAGGATGGAAATATAATATAAGAGTGCAAATAAAAAAAATTAATAGGTTTGTGTTATCTAACTAATGTGTTTGGAACCAAGCCTTGTACTTTTAAGGTGAAATTATATAAACACACATTGTAAATAAATCAAGTAATATTAGATTATACGTGTGCATAGATATATAAGAAATGTTATTAATGATGGGTTCTAAGGATATTAAATGTTGTTGCATATTATAATACTCATTAAATCTATTTTGTAATCGCTTTTAATTGGGGTAGATGTGTTTTAGCAGGTGCTTGAATTTATGGATACATGTAGACATTAATTTGGACCTAGTGTTTAGCAGATTAGAGTTATTTAAATGTTTTAATATAATAAGCTTCTCCAACAAACACAAGTTACATCTGTCACTCATTCCATTGTATGGCTTAGCTTTCACAATTATTTCCCAGCTAATGGTTGGGTTCTGGTGGTTGCTTTTTAATCACCAAACATACTTTGAAAGTGATGTGCTGTTTTTGTATTTAATATTGCTCAGTTTCATTTTGTGATGGTAAAAAATGCTATATATATATATATATATATATATATATATATATATATAATTTGAATCCTGATATTGCAATCTGACTTGATGTGGGGAAAATTACCATTTTAAGATTGCTAACTGTAAAAGTGTTCCCATAATTTTGTGTCAAATTTCATAAAAATGGATACTTTCATTGAATTTATATTATGTTAGTGAAATGTACAGACAGAAAATTACAATTATATATTAGAATGAGATGAATTGTAAAAATGAATTGTAATTCTGACTACATTAATATTTTTTCTTTTCTTTTTCTTTCATTTTTAGGTAAGTACACAAATTGACCATTTTGATCCACTACCTGGGATTTTTGATACTGAACCTGTCATTTCCAGGTAAGAATGAAAAAATCATCAATCAAACTGAACAAGGAAGTCACTTTCATTTATTTTTTAACAAAAGCAAAATGCAAAATTCAGCTTTAGTTGATCAGGTTGGATAGGGTGGGGGATTGCATTATTAATATTAATTATTATTTAGTCAGGTTATTTAAGATTGATTATGATTGACTTCATGAATTTAAGCATTCTACTAGGCTGGCATGTTCATGTCTCGCACCTCTCACCTGTGGAACTCCCTCCCCTTTGCTTGTTTCCCTGATAGCTATAATCTCTAACTATTCAAATGTAATGTCAATCGATGTCTCCAGATGCTTTGATCTATCCCCTATCCTTCTCTTCATCCTTTCCTCTATCATTCCTATCTGCTCTCACTCCAAATCTTCTGTAACCCCTTGCGTGCTAGTGGTTTCCCACCTTGCTTGGAGTGAAATGCTTAAAAGAAAAAAAAAAAGTCATGATGTGTTTTAACACTTTTTTGTTTTACAAATGAACTTGAAAGAAAAACATATTCTTTATTATCCCCAATGAGGCTTTGAATATCTATCAGGTCTCAATTCAATCTTGACCTCAAGTGGGACTTATACCATATATACTCATGTATATATTAGTAATATTTAGTGAAAAACCTGATTTTTTCATATAGCTTTTTTATAATGTTATCTTAATTTCTGGTCAATACTAGTCGACCTACCTGAGTTAAATATTACAGGATTGGGCATCATCGTGGTCATATTTTATCGCAAATAAATCGTCTTCATTGTATGTCAATAGTTTTTTTGTATTGTATATAAATTATTCTTGAATAATTAATAAATGTTCACTAAAAGACGTTTTATTTGTTGGATCATCAATAACGTCTTCTCGTAACATGTACCGAAATAATTTGTGCATAATTTCTATACGAATTACGGGATGTGCTTTTATAATGTTCCCCAATTTTGTTGATTTCTAATGATAATATTCTTGTATAATGTAAATAAAGCTGCTAGAATTCATTTTGAATTTCACTTTGTATAATCATCATGTACTGTATATAGCCTCAAGGGATAGAAAGTTTCATTTATTGCATCATAAATAATTTCTTCCTGTAGCAAGTACCGAAATAATTTTTGCAATCATCATTTACCATATACAGCAATAAGGGATAGGAAGTTGTGGAGAACCGTGGTCATTTATGTCCTGAAAGAACATGACACATAGAAGATGAAGAAGAAATTTTATAAGGTGTTTCTTAATAAAATGTTTGATTTATTCAAATATGATTTCTTGCTTCATACTTTTATAAGTACACATGTCTTTACCTACTTAATGCTGACCAAAATGTCTGGCAAGTCGGAAAGACTTCATCCTGGAAAAGTTTTTAAAAGCCTTATTTTTGCAATTTGACAACAAAGAACAGAATGTGTCACTTTGCCATAGGAAATTGATTCAATTACCTTCTGAAAGTGTAAAGGAGAGATAAAAAGTAAATGGGATGCTGGATTTCAATAAGTACAGATTATTAAAATATTCGAGCTTGTCATTTAGCAATTGGTCATGTGAAGACCTTATCATTAGACTGCTTCCACACTTAGTCTTTCTATCAGCGAACGTTTTCGTACATTTTAGAAGTGATTTTAGAGGCAGCCACTTTTGGTTCTCTGGAAACTCGCTAATCAATAAAATTTCCATGTTTGAAAGAGATGCCCCATTTTTTTTCTTTCTGCTAAAACAATTTTTCTTTGCGGTTTCTTTTTAGGTAGCCATTTTCTTTAATTAATGCTAATGTTCCTTTTCAGTGGTCCAACTTATTTTCTTTGACTTTCTTTATTCTTGAAAAGTTTTGTCACTTGATTTTTTTTTAATGTCTTTTTGTTAGTTTTCCCTTTTTCATTTTTTCTATCTTCTCAATCCATCACAGTTTCTCAGTATCTGAAGTAATATGTACTTAAATAGTCTCGGCACGTAAAAACTTTCATATGGATACTATGCAGGGTGCTAAATTCGATCAGATACTTTCTGCCTGAATTTCTGTGATGAAGAGTTATCATTATTTACACTATTTACATTTGGACTATTATCCTCATCTTTGTTGTTGTTATCACAACATTTTGGTGGTTATACCCTCCAACCTTCATCAGGGGTAGATCAGTCAGGGTAACCTACAGGGAATTCAAAACTGAACACTTCATTTAATTTGCCGGGATAGGCTGTTCTCATTCCACTGCCCATATCTAGGGATATCTCGTTTAGTTCTTATTCTTAGGAGTGCTCAGTTATTGCTCACCCTGTTTCCACTGAGTCCAAGTACACACTGCCCGGTCCAGGGATTGAACTCACAATTACTGTGTCACCAAATTCACAAACCAACACTTTAATTCACTAGACTATTGTCCTGGAGATTAATCACATTGACATACACCTGATGAAGGCTGGAGGGCACAATAGCCGAAACGTTGTGATAACAACAACAAAATATAAATAATCAAAGTAAATACAAGCCAACAGCTTAATAAGAATGCCTGCTGATGAGTGATCCTGCTGCTGCTTGTCATTCTTGACTACACTCACTGAAGCTTTTATCTTTTGTTACAGCTGTTTCTACCATTGAAGACTTGCCATCATTTGTCTCTGTTTTTTTTATTAGTCTGTTGATTACTCAGATCAACTTGAAGGCTGGTGCTCAAAATGTTTAAAATGATGTGTTTGGTCAGAGTATGAAAAAAAGTTTAACATGAGTAGAATTTTATGCCCTGGTCAATGAATGCTGAAGATTTCATTATAAGGAAACAGCTAATACTACCATGGCCATTAGAGATGAGGAGAACAGATATTTCACTTTGATCCCAGCCTGATCGCCAGAGTGTCAAGAAAAGCATAACTTGAGTAGCATAGGCTGCTTGGTCAATGAATGCCAAATGTTTCCTTATAAGGAAACAGTAAATATTACCTTTACCATTTTCTTACCAGATACTATGTTGCATTAAAAATTTCTATGATTGTACTCTTCATTAGAAATGCATGCACCGTGAATACTCATTGGTAGCAAGTTTTGGGTTTGCCTGCCAGTTGGCTTCAGATGTTCAATTATTGTATGAACTTTTTCTAAGATTGTATAGAAATCGCTTGACAATCTTATGAAAAGATTCAAGCAACAAATCTTAAGTAAAGCTCGGTTAATTTGCTGCCAAGATTTTGGTGGACATTCTTTCAGTTGAACACAAGATTTTGACTGGCACATGCATTTCAAGAACGGTCAAGTGTTGATGATGAGATTCCAAGGCAACCAATTACAGTAAAATGCCAGAAAATGGTGGAAAAATTTGTGAATCCATCTGTGAGGAATGTCATTGAACAATCCATAAGTTCTCTTACATGATTGAAATCAATTACGGAGTCTGCCAAGAGATTCACATCTGGAAACTTTCCAATACCATCTCGTAATAATTCCAATTCTCCTTAAAGATATTCTGACTTGAAGAAATCCAGTTTCCTTTTTAAAGCACTCTTCTCTTGAAGGGCCTAAGTTCTTCTGTCTTATGTAATATTTAATTTTAATGTCTCTTGTAAAATATTCAATTTCCACTTTTTTCTGAGATTAAATGGTTTCTTTTTACCTTATATTTTTTTCCTAAAACCTTATATTTTCTTGAATATATTTTCTTAATTAATAAATTTTCTTAATTATCTATAAAGGATCTCTCTCTCTCTCTCTAAGTGTCCCATCTGGACATAGAGGATCATGGTTCACCTTAGATTCCATTTCTTTTAATTTCTGCAAACTGTGTGAAGTAAATGGGAACTAAGGAAACGGAAAGACTGTTTCAGACACACTAGATATTTAATCTCCAGTGGTAGTAATTGTGATTTCAATCCCGTGTGAATAAAAGCAGGAGTATCACTTTTGCTGGCAGAGAACTCACCAAACTATAACTGTGTTGCCGTTATTATTATGAACACCCTTACCAAGTTGTAATGCTCTATTTTTTCATGACTGTTCTTGAAAACGATAGTTGTGTAGTTTGTTTTTTCCCCTGAAGTTTTTAATTTTGAGTTATTTTTTCTCCTACACTGGTTGTCAATCAACATTGCTTGACTATTTAGTCTATAGCTGAGTGAGGAAAGAGATAGATTCATTTTAGAGATTTAAAAGTTTTCTGAAGGACATTCATTATTTCTATTTTTGAACTCAAATATCACACACATAATAAAAATTTACATTTCTTTATACCGTCTCCCAAAACAATAAAGTATTTAATTAATACAAGACAAAATCAGATCAACCGAAAAAAAAACTATAGCAAGAATTTCTACTATAGACTGTCACAATAGTCACCAGAAATATGTAGATGAGACTTCTATTAATTAAAAAAAAAGACTATATGGACATATAGGATATCTTTTTTGAAACAATACACTCAGTTTATAAGTCATTCATTGTAATAAATCTGAGCATAATTACAACTTGAAGAATGCAGTTTTAGTTAAAGAATTAAATATAGATAATTATGATACAGAAAGGGAAAAAAATTTTCATTGGGGAGTGGTTGATATAAATTAAATTTTAATTTGAACAGGGGAATGACTGCTAGGGTACTTGAATAAGTATATTTCATTTTGATCAAAGGAGGTCCGTGGTGAGCGCAGAGCCCCCAGTGAAATTTTTTTCCCCTTGATTTAAATTAAATTTAAATTTGAACATAGGTATGACTTCTATCCAAAAGATGGAAGGAGAAAGCCAGAAGATGGAGGTCACATCAACAAGATCAAAATGAGACAATATGGACGTCAAGTTGAGCAAGAAATCACCAATCAGGATGTAGTTCCTTACAATACATATTTGTTACAACAATTCAACAGTCATATCAATGTTGAAATCTACTCGTCAATACATTCAATCAAGTATTGCATCAAATACATATCAAAGGGGTTGTTTTTGCACCCACCACCCCACTGAAGATTTTTTTTCCCTTTGATTTAAATTCAATCGCAATTTGAACAAAGGAATGACTACTATCAAAAGTATAGAAGATTGAGGTCATATTGGCACGATCATTGAGTAATATTGAAATGCAGCATTTTTCTCTAAAAATTATAGTAATGAATTAAAATCAGTCATCATTTTCTTAGGAAAAAGGCATGGGTAATTTGGCTAGTGTGTGTGTATATATATATATATATATATATATATATATATATATATATATATATATATATATATATATAATTCTACCAATAAAAAAATAAATATTTACTATGAAGAAGTCCTTTTGCAGGATGAAACATGTTACCTAAGATGTTTTTCATTTTGTTATTCAATTACCCACTGATATATAGAGTATATTTATCATCTTCTGTCATAATAATCTATCCATGAGAACTACATTCCTTTGTTGCCACCAGTCTAGACCTTCACAGCTTGGACCCGCCATCCCCTGTACACAATGAACTCATACTGATTACCTTCCTATTCTATTGGCAAGAAGTAATTTCCTCTCAGATGGCTTCTTTCACAGAACTTTTGCAATATGGAACAGACTCCCCAGGGTATGCTTCCTAGATCACTACCTTCTTAATCTGTTGTCTATCCTCAATAAGATGCACCTATTTCTCCCTCCCTGCATACCTTTACAAGTTGGTAATCCTCTACCTTGACTGGCACTTAGGCCTTGTATTTGGTGAACAATAGTAAAATAAAATTGATGTTATTATTGCAATTAATAGTGTGAGGTGAAAACAAACTGCCTCGACTAGGATTTGAACTCAGCTTGCCAATTTCATTAAACATTAATCTATCTCACCTTCCTGTAATGGAAAGTTATTTGAAATATCACTAAAACAGAGTTCAATGATTGATTGATCTTAATCAACTAAAAGAGGTCGTCATTTTTTAATTTTTTTTTTTACAAATTTGCTTCATTATCTACAATTAGACTTTGCCAGAAAATATATCTACTACTATATCTACTATGTAACAAATCCAAATCAGATGATTCATCTTAAAATATCACAAGATTTGCAGAGACAGGTGTGTTCAAGTGCACAAACTTCATGGCATCCGCATTTTGAAAGTGCAATTTTTTGAGCCCTTCACATGGTCATATATGCAGAGAAGAATACAATCAGCTATTGCTAAATATGGCAGCAACCAGAATTGCATATTGTCTCAATGGATTAATGAATCTATACTTGGAATCATTTGCTCTTGATCTTTTTAAAGGAAAGGATAAAATGCTTTGTCGACTATTTTCACATACACACTCATTACGTCCTGGAAATTTATCCGGATTCTTTCTTGTTTTTATCCTTTCTCGTTTCTAACTTCATTCATTGATTCTTGGCTTTACTTAAGGAAGTATTTTTTAAGTTGCTGTAACTTTATTATCACTCTGTATCATCCTGGCATCAGTTTAAACTGACCCCCCTCCATATCTCGCAACTGTAATTATAAATTATAATTTTTGAAAGCAAAAATTTCACTGAAATCTGTTGAAAAATTTCCAAGTTTTCATTTGAAATTAAGAAATATGAGCTTCAAACAAAATGATCAGTAGAAAAAAGAAGACATCTGTTTCACCCATATCCTCATGGTGTCAGTTTAAATTGACACCGTCTTTTTTTTCCACATATATCTAAACTATATAGGTTTTATCTGAAATCAAGGAAACACAAACTTTAAACACTCCTCCCTGGCCTTTTCAACAGGAATAGAGGTGTATCCCTTGTTTCCTGTTTAGGAGTAGGTTTCCAATTTCTTTCTAAAGTCTTTTCATTCTCTTTCACACCCAGTAGCCCCTTGCATCTTAGTGCTATTATCACATTACTTTGGCAGGACAGGGTGAGGGAGAGCAGGGTGTAGCAGGGCAGGGGGAATCGATTAACATACATGTGTGTGTGTATGTATATGTATATATATATATATATATATATATATATATAAAGGTATCACATTCGTACATACATCTTGCTTGAAGAGTAGAGGTTTATTCCTTGTTTCTTGTTTAGGATTAGGTTTTTGGTTCCTTATAAAGTTTTTTCATTCTCTTTCACTCCAAGTAGTCTCTTACGTCTTAGTGTCATTATTGCCTTGCTGGATTGAATTGGTTAAAAAAGAATTGTTGCAATATATGGAAAAAAGTAGGCGTCAGTACAAACTGACAACTGGTGAATATGGATTAATATTTATGAGAAGATTAAATTAATGCTTTTGTTTCATGAAATGTGTGTCTGTTTGATGCTTTGACACACATCATCAGTGATGTTTTTAGCCAACAATCACTAGGGGTTTCAGGTCTTTTAACATCATATCCCATATCTACAGTGACCCAGTTGATACTAATCAAGTATCAATTGAATTGAATATTAGGCTAATATTTCTTTTAACTTTTAATAGCATTGAAAACTGAAACGAGTACATGTTCGGAAGTAGTCTATTCACTTTGGTTATATGTGACCTTCTGTATTTTCATTTTGACTTTAAAGTTTCAAATATAAAATTCAAAAACATCAAAAATCAGTTATGATGATGGTGAAAATATATTCTACATTTGCTTCAAAAATAAACCTTGATTTTATGATGTCTCCCCTCTCTCTCTCTCTCTCTCTCTCTCTATATATATATATATATATATATATATATATATATATGGGCATGTGGCTGAGTGGTTAAAATGTTCACTTCAATGGTGGATTTAGTTTGAATATTTTTTTGGCTCATCAGATTAGAGAAAACACATTTTGGTGTGTGACTATAGTTTTGCTGGGTGGTGTTCCCAGTTCATTATATTTGGCCATTTTATTTATCCACTCTACAACTATATATATATATATATATATATATATATATATAAAATGAGAGAAAGAACAGATGAAGTAAAATTCTGCAGTTTGTAGCATTTACTTTTAAAAAGGGGCTCAATAGAAAGTAGAGCAATATATTATTATTATTTTATTATAAGATATAACAAAAATATGTTGAAATCATTATCTTTGCTTTTGAAATTTTCTTAAAAATTATTTAATCACCAGTCACTTACTATCACTTGAATAGTTACAATGTAGTACTGATCCACAAATACTAATGTGTAGTGATTTCAACATGTTTTTGTTATATCTTATAATATATATATATATATATATATATATATATATATATATATATATATATGAATAAAAAGGCAAGAGGAAAAAATATTCTTAGATAATGCATTTTGTCATCTGTGGACCTTCATCAAGGCAAATGTAGGATTTATTTTGTTACATGTGTTTATATACAAGAGCAAGGATGTCATTGGTTTATCAATGCTTGTAAATTTGAGAACATTCATGAATATTCATCAGGTGATTGAAATTTAAGTGAAAATGTGGAGGACACAAAGTGCCATAATTCAAAGTCTGGTTAGGTAAAAATAAGTGAGTAATATTCAAGAAATATTTTTGGATTGTGGAATTTTCTTCCTTTACAAATACACTCTATCTGAAAATAATTTACACCTATATATATATATATATATATATATATATATATATGACTTGTCCCTTTGGTATATGAGTAATTATAGCTCTCCACAGCTTCTTGAATTTTGATGCTTTAAGTAGTTGCTCATCATGACTCCCCTTTCACTTTGTAGTACGTGTCCCTACAACCATTTGCTCAAATGTGTCAAGTAGATTACTTGCTGCTTTCCTTGCTTGCCTATTGAATGTTAAATTCTCCAAGTCTTCTTTCCTCATTATCTGTCAGTTTGTTTGTAGTTAGCTTTCTCACATACTCTGTCCACGGGATGTGGTGAGTCTCTCACTGCTCTATTGCTAATTCCCTTGAAAGTGCTCAGACAAACCACATTCCTTGGTTCTGCCAGGATCTGCTATGCTACTTACATAGTAGCAAACCACACACATTCCCTTTGTATTTCATCAGTGAGAAGTAAGTTCTACTCAAACAGCTTCTTCCTGCAAACCGCTGCCCTGTGGAACAGACTCCCTAGAGAAAGTTTCCTTGATCACTACAATCTTAACCTGTTCAAGTCTAGAGTCAACCGTTATCTTCCCTTCCTATCCATATAAACCACTCCTTATCGTAACCCTTTATCTCAAGTGGCCTTGTACAGAGTGAACCTTACAGTAAAAAAATGCTTTCCTCAATATTCAATAGTGGCTTGAAGTCATATTTTTGATTTTGATAATAATGTAATGTTTTCACTGTCAGGTACGAGAGTAGACATTATGTAGCAGTCCTACACATTTTCTTCAATAGACACAAATTATTGTATCTATTAGATAGATTGTAATTAACACTTGGTATAGTTGCAATAGTATCATTAAGTTGAAGGGTCATATATGTATAGATTGCTATTAAGTATGTGATATTTTATCTTTCTAGAAATAAATAATAAATGTCTCGAAGATAACAGCTTTTGGCCACATCACATTGAAACACCGGTTCCTGTAAGATCCATAAAGTTAAGCAATGGCGAGCCTGGTTAGTAGCTAGATGGGTCACTGTTTGGGAATACCAGGTGATGTAAGCTTGGGAATGTGTGGGTGGTGTAATGGATAATATCTCAGAATTATTAATTGGAGAGTTGAGTTCCAGCTCTCATTGTTTTTGTTATAATCACTAATGCACAAATACCCTTGGGAAGGTTATGAATCTTCAACATCTCCCTCAGCTATGGGTTAATTAGTAAGACTTGTATCATCAAACCATTATTATCTCCAAGAAATAAAAAAAAAAATTGCTTACCGAATATTTAGATTTTGGCATTAAACAATCCATCGAGGTTGATATGTCTCTAAAGAAAGACAACCAACTCAAAGATAACTGTGACATTTGATGAATGAAATTCTTAAAGGATCTAATTGGTAAACAGCTTGTAACTTTCTGTTATGGTGTTGAAACCATAGAAAAATAACACAGACTCGGATATAAAGTTAAACGGTATATTATTCACGGAACGTAGTACAAAGTATGTGGACTGGAGAGTACTTCTATCACTGGTGTCCTGACTCACTCATTCATACACTCACTTGGTGATACACTCTTGGTGACTCACACCTGGTGACTTCCTCTTGGTGACTTCCTCCTTACTAGAAATTGGTAGCCCCATTATATAAGTGTGGAAGAGTCCATTTGTAGGTATGTCAGGTTCCCACAATACCCCCCTTCCAAGCCTTTTACCTGGTAAAAAGGGTTAATACCTTTTCTTCTTTGGGTTAATTGTCAAAGGTTCGGTGAATTTCCTTTTTCTCCCCGACCTTCGTTGTTCAGGCGTATGTTGCGGGAGTTCGAGGTCAAATGTGTCGTAAATGATCTCAATGGGATCTTCCACTTCATCCTGTGTGCTGTTAGAATCTATTTCATGCCGTTTTTTGATTTGATTTATATGTCTTTTATGTGTATGTCTTGGTCCTTGTATAATATACATCATTTTGCCGATCTTTCTAGTGATTGTGCCCTTCTCCCAGTACGGCATATTTCTGAAAATTTAAAAAAAAAATTTTCTGACCTGGAAGAAATCATATTTTTTTTTTTGTTCCTTTTTCGGTGTTACATATTTTTGACTGTTAAAATATTTTTTATTTTGTCGAAAGCTGACTGGCATTCCGTTGTCCAGTTCCAACTTTTTCCCTTTTTTAACAATTCATTCAGAGGAGCTCGTAACTCGTGCATATTATTTATGAATACTTGATAATAGTTGGCAAGTCCCAGAAAACTTTGGAGCTCATTGACGTTTTTTGCGGCAGGCATATTTTTGATAGCTTCTGCTCGCCTTGGGTCAGGTCGTCTTCTATTCTTATCAAAGACATGCCCGAGATATCTTATTTCATTCATATAAAAATCGCATTACGATTCTTTTACTTTGAGACCAAAATCCTGAATTTTTTCAAAAACCTTGTGGATATGTTTGCGATGTTCCTCGGTAGATTTGCTTGCAATAACAATGTCATCTAGATAGGAACACGCAAAGTCCAAGCCACCCAGCATGGCATCCATGACCTGCTGAAATATAGCGGGTGCAACTTTGACACCGAAAGCCAATCTGTCAAACTTGTATAAACCCCTGGGGGTGTTGATACATAGAAGTGTTGTGCACTCCTCCTCAACAGGGATCTGAAGGTATGCATTGCTTAAGTCCAATTTGGAGAATATTTCCCCACCATTTAGTTTATTAAATATCTCCTCCAGTGTGGGGAGAGAGTAATGGTAATTTTTAAAGCTGCAATGAGGCCTGTTGAAAAATCCGCGCAAACACGAATTTCGTTGGACTTTTTTCTTATGTATACAGCGGGGGCAGCCCATTCACTAAAACTCACTTTCGATAGTATACCGGCATTTTCTAGTCAGTCTAATTCTTTGTTGATTTTTTTCAACTGATGCAAATGGGACATTTCTTTTACTTTTGAAAATGGGTTGAACGTTTTCTTTCAACTCAAATTTGGCTTTCGTTTTATTACATTTTCCTAGTCCCGCCGAGAAAACTTTGGGAAATTTTTCTTTTAATTCTTCTTTCAGGTCTTGGGCATCTGTTGTCATATTTTCCACTTTTTGGCAAAGATTGTTGATTGGTTGATCCCACGACTTAAACCATTCCATCCAATTCGTTCCAAACAAATTCTCAGAATTTTTATGGACGCAAACTTTTAATTTCTTTGTAATGCCATTCAGTGTTACAGGTAGTGTTAGCTCACCTTCAAATTTGATTTTGTCACCAGTTACTGCACGTGATGTTTTGTTTGCCTTTTTCATTGTTGGTTTTTTTTTTAATTTCCTCCAAGTCTGAAGATTAATGATTGAGAGATCCGAGCCAGAATCTAGTTGCAGCTTAACTGTTTTGTTTAGAATGTTAACTACAACGTATTTTCATAGATTCTTATCTACTTTTTCGTTTGATATAGTTTGTCTGACTCTGTTTCTTTTATTCCTTTTATTTCTACAGTGCACCCCTTTGTGGCCAATTTTACCACAATTATTACATGTCTTGTTTTGGTAAAAACAGTCTGTCACCCAATGTTGTCCACCACAACGTCCACATGGACTACGGGGTAATTTATGTTTTTTACCGGGTCGTATATTTTTGAATTGTGAGTGGGCATACTCTTTGCTTTCTTTACCTTTTTTAGGGGAGTAATTTTTTGGCTTGTACTTAATCCTCCTAACACATGATATGCCTGATTCCTCGATGTTTTTGGAATCACTTTTTACACTGATTACTCGCTGGCAATCTTCCGCTAGTTTTTCTGGTGTCCTGACTTATTCATACACTCACTCGGTGATACACTGTTGGTGACTCACACCTGGTGACTTCCTCCTTACTAGAAATTGGTAGCCCCATTATATAAGTGTGGAAGAGTTCATTTGTAGGTATGTCAGGTTCCCACAATACTTTCTTTCAGCCATCAATAGTGTCTCAAAAGTGAAAGTACTCAATGTCTTTTTTGGCTGCAGTAACATTGATTCTGATCTCTGGAAAGTCTTTAAAAATGATTTACTCTTTGCTTTCCCTTTCAAACCATTTTTTAAATAAATAGCAATCACACACTTTTTACTTCTTCTGTAGCATGCGATCTTTTTTTCAACTTTAATTTTTATTTTTCTGCTTTCATGTTCATGATAGGCCTGTGTCTAACAATAAACTACATGTGTCAGCCTCTCATTGGGAGATTCGAGATTTTGAGGAGCATGAAACCAGTTCTTATTTACTGTTGTTCGCAGGTCCACCCTGACCTTGGGTGATAGCACCTGTTAGGGTCCCAGCTATGAGCACAATGTGAACCCCCAAACAAAAACAAAACACTATGAAAGTATAAGAATACCTATTTATCATAAAATGACCAACACTGCCTATTTTTTACTAAAATGACCAACAATACATATTATCTGTAGTTTAAGGCATATAATTGCATTCAAAATATATTTAGTTGAAGCCATCCATAATATTTAGTTTTCAGCATTAAATAACCCAAAGAAGTTGATATGCCGCTGAACAAAATCAACGACCAATTCACTTTAACAACAATTTTACTCTTTTTTTATTTTATGTCATTCATTCTTTTTCTTTTGCTTTGTTTACAGTTTTGCTTTTCTCGTTCTTATTTTCTACACTTTCAATCTTTCTTTTTTTTTTTTTCAAAAATTATCACTTTTTCTACTTTCAATCTTTCTTTTTTTAGACATTATCATTTTTTCTACTTTCACTTTTTTAAACATTATCACTTTTTCTACTTTCAGTTTTTCTTTTTTTAGACATTATCACTCTTTCTACTTTCACTTTCTCTTTTTTAAACATTATCACTCTTTCTACTTTCAGTTTTTCTTTTTTTAGACATTATCACTCTTTCTACTTTCACTTTCTCTTTTTTAAACATTATCACTCTTTCTACTTTCACTTTTTAAAAAAAATATTTTCACTTTTTCTACTTTCAATTTTTCTTTTTTTTTTAGACATTATCACTCTTTCTACTTCCACTTTTTCTTTTTAAACATTATCACACTTTCTTCTTACCACATTTTTTGTTGTTGTTAGAATCTGAATGAAAAGAAAGTATATGCTTACTGAATTTGTTTAATAAATTCAATACAATTCATTTTAAAATACAGTTTTGGGTGGGGTGTTGTCTTGGACACTGAATATAGCCCGAAACCCACATTTTAACTTGAATGTTTGGGGGTTGTCTTTTATGTACAGTCACCTTATACACCATTATATATGCTAAAAAATTAAAATGTTTGGGAATTTTAAAAAAAAAAACTAATAAGCTCTATGATTCAGAGTTTCATTAATAAGCATAGTAAATTAAACACCTCTGGTTGTTCTTAGGTTAGTCAATGAGAGACAGATGGGAAGAGAAAAAAAGGTTTTTGATGAATTATAGAAAGATTGCGTTATCTTTTTACCCAAGATATTTATTTCATTTCTTTATGATAAATCATTTGCAAACACCGTATATGATGAAATGTTTCACAATCAATGGATCTGGGCAATACTTACTCTGATCTTTTGATTCTTATACAAGGAAAGAAATTCTCCAGTTGCATTCTTGCAGAGTTCCAATCTCAGAAGTCTAAAGAAAGTCCTTTACTCTTCTAAGTACCAAAAACAAAAAAAAAACCCATAAAACAACTGTCATATTTGTCTTTCATTTCATCTTTTCCTTTTCTTGTTTCAACAGTTTCTCTTAGTAGGTCAGAATTCTTTCATCTTGAACTTAAAAGAAGATTTTACAAGGATTTATTTCCTAGGAAAGATCTTAGAGAGGACAGATTAATGTGATTTCATTATTATCCAATCTATTGATAGAATTGAGTTGCCATTCTCAGGTGTAATGTTGCCATATATCTCTGTCTGCTTACTGTTCATTGTCAGCTATAGGCATGATAAAGTTACCGGTGAGTAGTTAGACAATACTTAAGCTTTCTATTGTGCACATGACCATCAACCAATCATTCAAGCCATTTTCAATTGGAATAAAAAGTAATCATTATTCTATGCAACTGACCAAAGGAATGAATGTATACAGTAAAAAAAAAAATAGCAAAGGTTTCTTTGCTTAAAGATTTTCAGCTAAAAACAAGGTTTGTTTTTTTTATTTTAGCTTAAAATTATGAAAATTCATGTATTCCATAATTTTGTGATGTCAACGGACACTTGTTGCTACTTTTGTAATGTCACTAAATACTAATTGTCATTTTTGTAATGCTCGTTGTAATAGAGACTTTGTAATCACTGATACAACCATAGTAACACCGTTGAACAATACTAGTGTCAGATGCCTTCCAATAACACTCGCACTAATAGTACTTGCTCGATAATACTCAAAAAGTAATCACCGAATAGTGATCTGAATAGTGATCCATATAGTGATCACTTAGACGCCACACTAATTCCCATATTTACATTTCCTTTACCAACACATGATCTACTTATTCAAAATGGGATCGCCTGTGTTTGCTCTCTGGTGATCTGTGTTCAAACTCTAATGTCAGCAGCAACACTTTATTCCTATATAATACATAAATTATTGTTTTTTCTATTTATTGTTCCTCAGTGCTTTCTGACAATCATAGTTTATTACTGAAAGATATTTTTGATTCCGGTTTTGTTAAATACTACTTCACCCATAAATTCTACTAGAAAGACACATGAAAATTTCACAGGTTTCATATATTAATTTTTTTTTTAATCTTAATTTTTAAGTTAATGACTGAACAAGATCACGGCAAGATCTATGACAATAAAATATCCATGGAAATTCCATCATTAAATATTTGAACATAACTACTTTAATAAAATGTTACAATAACAATCATAAAAAATATTTTAAGAAGTAAGGGGGTACAAATGAAAAGATTTGAAACTTTTTCCATTTCACTAACATAGACGTTAAGCACATCTCTCCAGTGTAGCATTTCAGCTACATTGGCTGAGGTTTTGCTAGGAAGGTCAAGTTAACTAGTTTTAGTTAGCTTAACTGGTTTTAGCTGGTAAAGTCAACTAGTTTTAGTTAGGAGATCCCATCATAACTAGTTTCAGCTGAGAGAGAAACTCTAACTTGTTTTATCTGGGAGAGTCGACCCAACTAGACTCTACAAGTTGATGTTTCCTATTCAGATACACTTAGATTAGGTTAAAACTAAAATGGCTGGATATTGGAAATTTAACACATCTTTGAGTATATAGGAATGCTAGAACCAACTAATATTAACCCTAAAGTTAAATTGATTGGGAATAAGTGTACAAATTGGAAAAGTAAAATTATTGTGCTGCTAATTATTGTCATTAATTCAAACTAAACAGATTAGACACACAGATAGCAATTAAAATTAAAGCAGAGATACTTGTCAAAACAGGAGATGGAGGTTAAGTAGCTACAGAATGGTCACAGCCGCATCTATTTTGCCAACACACACTCTGCATGAATGAATACCTCTCTGGTTTTTAATCTAGATATCTAAAGGTAACTGGTGTGTAGGTATATATATATATATATATATATATATATATATATATATATATATATATTACAAAGAGTTAATCATACCTTGAATTAATTAGCAATATTAATGCAATTATTGGCGAAATCCCTTCGCTAGTAGACATAATTATAAGCATTATACTACTAATAATCCACTGAATGATGAGATCCTTATGTATAAAATGGATATGGTGTATTTTTAATTCAGCTAGTACTTTCAAAGGCATCATGCCTCCATCTTCAGGCTATATTTTTTTCCTTTAGAATCAAAACTGGAAGACGAAATAAATGTGTTTTTCCAACCGAAAGATGTTTTTAAGAATGAGCTATTTGTTAACGGTTATGTAGTGTTGGAGCATGCAAGTCGCAATGCTAAAGTCCAAATAATTCAAGTGAGAAGTTTTTTGAATTTTGTAACTTAGTAATTCCACAAATTTTTTTATTATAAGTGTTTTTCAGTTAACATGGCATGAACTTTGTAGATAGTTCAATTAACAGAGTGAAATGTCTTAGTATATATATATATATATATATATATATATATATATATATATATATATTTTCAAGAGGATAGAATCCAGGTAGAGCTCAATGTTAAGGACAGAGCAAGAATATAATATAAAAAGGCTGAAACACTAATATTCCATGGTTATAATTTATTACATTAGAATCATAATCACAATCCAATTCATCAGACTTACAAATGCAAAAAGAAAACAGAAAATATATATATATGTGTGTGTGTTTTTAGTGTTGAGTGGCAACATTGTATCATAACTGTCGACAGATATGAGTTGTTCAATTTTCCATAGAAAGCTAAAGAAAGTGATAGGAAGATAAGCAAATACATACATACATACATATATATATATATATATATATATATATATATATATATATATAATGCTCATGTTATTCAATCGAGCACTATAGATAAAAGGGTAATTCCAAAACAGTAGCCACCGCTGCTATTATCACACCATTCTTCATTAATGAATTGAACCCTCTGGCTGCTGGCATTTGTATACATGCATATATAATACATTAAAATTTCCCTTTCTCTGCTGTGTGCTGATAGCTTAGGAGTAGGATCTCTGACCGATGCCAGATCAGTTTGGTTTGATCCCAGCTTGAAACAGTCAGCTATCTAGCCATACTGATGAGTATGATACAGTAAAACAGACTTGTATGTGGATGATTTTATATATATATATATATATGTATATAACACATAACACATATATACAGCTCATTGCCTTTAAGCCATGCATACACAATGGACCCTCAAATTTTTTGTTATGTTCATATTAGAATCATATTTATCAGTGAGTCCCAATTTGAAACAAATTCAAACTTGATTGTGAAACTTTTTAAAGTCTGATTTTTTCTGTATTATCTTTTATTTAAATAAATTCATTAAAGTGAGTTTTAAAAACCTTCAGTATATCCGTATTTTCCCAGGCATTTACTATTGTTTAGGCTTTGGCATTTCACACTCACGATTGTGTAGTGGTTTGGATTAGAACTTTGCAGACATTTTGAGTGTGAAATATGCAGCCTACAACCTTCATCCTAACTTAAAAATTTTACATATTTATTCAGTGAGATTTGCATTAATTTTGATAATGTTCTTTTCCAAAAAGATAATAATGATAATATGCTTTTTCATTGTATTGATATATTATTTTTATTAATACATTACAATGTATTGTAATGTTTTTATTCAAAATCTTAATAAAACTATAAAAAATTTATTTTATTTTGTTAAAATCTTGTGTATATAAGATTTCCGCCATCTTCTGCTGTCATTGATGATTGACCTACTGACATGGCACTTTATAATTGGAATCGTTTTAGGTCATCGTCTTTCATATTTATTCACATTAGTTCAGATTTTTATGTGAAATTAAAGGATAATTTTAATGTTTTTCAAAACTGCCAATGTTCAACTCTTAGTATTGAATATGTATTTTGCATGCCTAGACACTGTGTTAGCCATTTTCATGGATTATTCCATTGGTGGTCTAAGCTAGCAATCCTGACATCACAGCTCACATTTGATCTAAAGCATGGACCATCTAAATCACATTAAAAGTTTTGCACCCCAACTACTGTGTTTATCAGCACTGACCTATATATATATATATATATATATAGTAAAATGAAATGTTTTCTTATCTTTTTCCTACTCTGATATTACATAGAACAAAGTAAAACATTTTTGCATCATAAATTAATATCTTTTAAGGAAAATTAATATCTTTTAAGGAAAATTAATATCTTTTAAGGAAAATTAATGTCTTTTCTGAAAATAAATGCAATTTTATAATCTAATCTCTATGAAACTCTGTGTAGGGACAAAAGCTACATGAACATTTAATTTTATTTATTATTATTAATGCTTGTCTTAAAACCTTATCTCTCAGAAATATTTCGGTTGACTTTTTTTAATTGGTGAAACACAGTCTTTGTTGCTATATATAGACGCATGATAAATTGAAGAAAGATTTTGTAACAGATTTCATCCGTTAAAGTTTTATCTGATGAAGCCCTGATGGATGAAACATGTTACAAAATTTTTTCCAATTGTCATACATCTTTTCTTTCAAAAATATATAACAATAATTAGTTTTAAAAACTTAAATAAATTCTTAAACAAGAAAAGTGAAATAATGGGTAAATATAGGCATATAAAAAATACTTACTTTACTATCTAAGCACTAATTAAAAATAAGCAAATAAATTAAATAAATATTATATAAACTTTAAAAATATTATTAATAAATAAATGAACAAATATCAAATATACACACATATACATGTCTGTGTGTGTGTGCACGTACATATAAATGTATACATATATACACACAAATAAAACAAACTACTAAGCATTAAATAAAAATGAAACATTAGTTAATGATATAAACTAATATTTAATTTAATACATATACACTATTTAACAATTACATATATGTGCATGCATAGAGGTGCATGTGTTAGTGTATGGGAGTAGATACGCTCTATATATATTCAAACAGTAAAGAAAACATTCTATAAACACAATCAACAATAATTAATACTCTAAAAATAGAAAAGTCCAACTTTACCATTTAAGCACTAGTTTATTGATAGCAAAACACAGACAAATGTGTACATGTGACTGTGTATGCACATTTATATGTGTGTATACATATATATATATATATATATATATATATATATATATATATATATATATATATATGTGTGTGTGTGTGCATGTGTTTATACCTATATACATACACACATGAATGTGCATGTGTGCATATACACAAGTATATAAATACAAATATATGTACATAATTTAAACAATAATAAATAAAAATTCAATTTACATCTAACCTCCTACAATTAATACTTAAGATACCATTAAACCAAATAAGAAAATGAAATAATTTCCTGAAGATAGATATATTATTTAAGCATTAATATCATATACATATATATATATAGATAACATTTAAGCATTTATATCATTAATATATATGTATATATATATATATATATATATATATATATATATATATATATATATATATATATATATATATGTACACACACACACAAATTTCGCAACCCAAAAGACTAGAATGCTCAAAAATTAATAATGGTGGCATGTCTAGGGAACATACTGGAAATAATTGTCCACAAATGGCTACAATTGAAAGAAAAGAGGAAAAGGGAAAATAAAGAGAAAGAGCTAAGGAGTGGGTGTAAAGTGTGTGTGTGTGGTGGGGGACAAAGCAAAAGAAAGGACAAATGATCAAAATACCCTAAATGTAGACAGGTGAACTAGTGTTAATGCACATGGCTGCACAGATGGGCACATGGCTGCATATGAGCAAATGCACACACAAATTAAGCAATATAGAAAAAACTTAAACCAATGATAAATGCATTACATGAAAAATCAAGAAATATAAGCAGTCAACTGCTGATATCTCCTGAAGAGTGGACAGATAGGTCTGTCTAGAAAATTCTAGAGTCAGGATTCTGAAGGCAACATCAATCATTTAAGTTACAAACTTTTACTTATGTATATATATATATATATATATATATATATATATATATATATATATATATATATATATATATATATATATAACTTCAATTATTATTTTTTAATGGAATGTATTTGAGTTTTTTCTGCCAGCCTGAATATTAAAGAAATCTTATTAAAAAAAATTGTCCCTCTGGTAGAATTTGAGCCTGTATCCCTCTTTGCTCTCTCTCTCTCTCTCTCTCTCTCTCTCTCTCTCTCTCTATATATATATATATATATATATATATATATATATATATATATATATATATATATATATATATAACTTCAATTATTATTTTTTAATGGAATGTATTTGAGTTTTTTCTGCCAGCCTGAATATTAAAGAAATCTTATTAAAAAAAATTGTCCCTCTGGTAGAATTTGAGCCTGTATCCCTCTTTGCTCTCTCTCTCTCTCTCTCTCTCTCTCTCTCTCTCTCTCTCTCTATATATATATATATATATATATATATATATATATATAAAAATCAATTTATTTCCTGTGTTTGGTGCATTTAAACCAGTCTGAAGATGCATTATAAACCAACTACAAAATAAATTTAAGTTTATAACTGGAAAATTCAAATGTAAGGTTTTTCTTTGAAATTTTTCTCAATTTTATTGCTCTATATGATTTCTTATTATTCTCATACATTGAGCTTTCCATTAGGAGTTTTGCCTGCATATTCATTTTTTAGTAACTCCTCAGGATTATCAATATAGCCAAAGGATTTTATATATATATATATATATATATATATATATATATATATATATATATTTGTGTATATATATATATGTATATGTATATATATGTATATAGTTTAAAATTTCCGATATATTATTGGGAGACAATGTTCAGTATCGATTGGAGATAGTGTATGTTGCTATAAACGGCCTGCAGCATGGGTATTGATTTCCATGCCTACCCTATTGAGGACATTAGCAGATGACATAATCTAATTTGAAACTGTTTGAATCTACGTGAATTAGATAATCTTTCCATGATAGAAAGGAATTTGTTTGAAGAAAATTTTAAGTAAATAGTAACCATAAATCATTATCATTAATTATAGTTTATCTTTAGAAAAAACAAATTTAAAATTAAGGTGACATAAAAAATGATGGGCTTTTTTGTGTAATGTATTTGAAACAGTTAATTCAATTCATTTATCTTGCTTCTAAAGTGTGGAGTTATTACTACAAAACACAGAGCTGGAAAATAAGCCTTTGAATTTTTATTAATTTATTTACTATTAATTGCTCTGTTTCTTAATCTTCCGTCCTTAAAACAATTATCCTTCATTAATATTTTATTAGAATAATCCAGAATTGTTCCTGGTGACAAACTGCCTGCATATGGATAGAAAATGAATTCAACACATATAGAAATTATTTACATTATTCAGACTATTGACCTCATCTTTGTCGCCATGTTTATCACAATGTTTCAGCCATTGTATGCTCCTCAAGGACACATGGCACAGTGGATAAAGGCGTTGGTTAGATCCAGTGACAGGACCCAAAGAGTGTGAGTTCAATACCTGGTTAAGGCAGTGGAGAACTTTCAGAGGGAAATTAACAGGAGATAACTGACATCCATTAAACATGGCATGTGGAACTAGAACAGTCTACCTCAGTGAGCGAAATAAAGGGTTGAGTTCAACATTCCAACCACCTGAAGAAGGCCGGAGCGTACAACGGCTGAAACGTTGTGATAAACATGGCGACAAAGATGAGGACAATAGTCCAAATAATGTAAATAATACCTCATCTCAGAAATATAGAAAGATGTGTAAGACAAGAATATGTCTTCTAACAAGATTTATTCAACCTTTACACTGGAATTAAATTTTATATATATTTTTCAACCAATAAATCTCATCAGAAGGCTTGTTTGATAAACACTCATTACAAGGGCTAAATGCTGCCCAAATACTTGTGGACGTAGTTATAGACCAACCATGTGTTATTTTTTAACCATTTAGAAAATAAAAATAATAACTCCTGTTGTAAATAAGAGATTGACTGTGAGACTCCTTTACGACACCATATTCGTTTACTGCCCTTTCTCTGGATTACGACAATCAGCCACATTCGAGAATACTAGGTGCACGTGATGTGAACCCTGCTTGTATTTTGCCGAATAAAGCTTGGATTGACTTATCTTCTGAGTCTCAGTCTTCATTCTTGACAATTTATTCGGCAAAAATATCTTATAAAGCGCCATGTCAGAGTCTCTATCAAGTTTTGGCTATAAACCAAGAGTATTGGATATCGACCCAAATTCAACACATGCCGCCAGAGAATGGCAGCACTGGCGTACTATATTCACCAACTATTTAGACAACTACCAAGACAGAATCCCCAACAAACTACGGCTTTGATAAGCTGTGTAAGTCCTACAGCTTTCGAATTCATTGAATCCTGCGAAGATATCGAATCGGCACTAAATCGACTGGACTCAATATACATTAAAAAAAACGAATGAAGTCTTTTCCTGCCATCTACTGGCCACATGGAAGTAAAGACAAGATGAATCGATTGACGATTTTTTCCAAAGTCTCGAAAAATTAAGGCGAGACTGCAACTTCAAGGACAGAACAGCTAAGCAAGTCGGTGATGAAGCTGTGAGAGATGCTTTCATTTGTGGGATAATATCACCAGCAATCCAACAGAGATTACTGGAAAATAAAAACTTGGACCTGCAGACAGCTCACGAACAAGCACTAACACTGGATTTAGCCCAGAAAAATAATTCTCCTTCTAATTCAACCACTGCCGTCATTAACAACAGGAGACCATGTGGCGACTCGACAGGCAGTAGTAGCGAAGAAAAAAATAACCAAACCACTGTCACTGCCACATTCAACCAAAGATTTAACAATTCTTGTAAGAAAACTTCCACTACAGCTTCAAATAATAACACCAGTAAGAAAGCTTGTTTTTTCTGAGGTATTATACCTTACAATAAACGATCCATTTGCCCAGCACGTGACGTAATTTGCCATCGCTGTGATAAGCAGGGACATTACCAAAAAATGTGTAGGTCATCAAATGTGACAACTAATGCTACGATTCATTCAGCTTCTTGTATTTCTGTAAACACTACTAACGTACCAGTGGGACTTTCCCATGCTGCTACTTTCGTCATGATTAAAAATAGAACCTTCAATACCCTGATAGATTCTTGTGCTTCTGAAAATTTTATCAGCAAAAAAGTGGTGGATTTATTGTCTCTGAGGATTTTTCCCTTGTCAAAAAAAGTAAGTATGGCCCAGAAAAGTATTAATAGCCGGTCTAACGGATTTGCAGTAGTCAATTTTAAACTGGGTCTTAACAATAAATTATATACTTCCGTTCCTATGACTATCATGAAGGACCTCTGTTGTGATGTTGTTCTTGGACGAGAATTTCAATCCCGACATCTTAAGGTCACGTTTGAATATGGCGGTTATTTATCGGAACTCGTTGTGAAAGGCACGGGTGCCTGTCTTGCCCTGGAAACTGCTGATATAGCTGAACCAACTTTGTTCCCAGGAATTTCAGCTAAATGCAAACCTATTGCTACTAAATCAAGACGTTTTAGTAAAGAGGACTCTGATTTTATTGCTGTGGAAATTAGAAAACTTCTAGAAGATGGGATTATTGAACCCAGTATTTCACCGTGACGTGCACAATTAGTAGTAGTTAAAGATGAAGCTAAAATACACAAAAAACGATTATGTGTGGACTATTCCCAAACCATAAATATCTACACAGAACTAGACGCTTATCCATTACCAAGAATTTCTGATCAGGTTGCAAATCTTGCCAGGTATAAATACTTTTCAACTTTCGATCTAAAAAGTGCCTACCACCAAATCAAGCTCAAACAATCTGACAGGAAATATGCTGCTTTTGAAGCAAATGGCCAACTTTTTCAGTTTACCTGTCTCCCATTTGGGGTAACTAATGGTGTCCCTGCTTTCCAACGTGCTATGAATGAAATTGTAAAAGAAGAAAATCTGACTGATACATTTCCCTATCTTGATAATGTGATAATTGGAGGTGAAACAGAAGAGGAACATGATAACAATGTGGAAAATTTTATGAGGGTAGTGAGGAAAAGACACTTGACTTTGAATACTTCCAAAACCATAAATAAAGTAACTGCATTAAATACCTTAGGGTGTTGTGTAGGGAATGGGAAGATAAAGCCTGATCCTGAACGAATGAAGCCATTGCAGGAACTACCACCACCTAAAAACATGAACTTCATCACTCCCACAAATTCAAGAAAAAGATTTTTGCAAGCCAGTGTGAAATTATTTTCTAACTAATAAAAAACTTTTATTCAAAAATTTCATACCTCTATGTGAAATTAGATTTTGGATCCCCCTTACAGATATAAAAATAAAAGCCTAATGCTTCTCAGGGTTCAAAACAATTTCGGAGGCCAGTTTGATCTACATGCACGTATACACACACCCACACACACAATTCAGAGATGACAGCCAGCAGCCACTGACTAAGGCTTTTTCTACGAACTCACAAACACATCAGATTGACTGGATGAAATAAATCTGTCCACACATCTCACTTTGCTCTAAGAACACTTAGTTACTTGTTGAAACAAACTTCACTGCAAGCAAAATTGAACATGTTATTGCTTTTGTATATTTCTGAAAAGAATATATAAATGTTATTTCAACTGAAATGTGAAGAGCCATTATTGCACACATCCTGAAGGGAGAAGGAGAAGAACAAGATGAACAAGATATTAGCCAATGATTTTTTTGTTTTTACAAAAAAAAACTTAGTAATTGTATAATATTAGGTACCTCCACTTTTTTGCTAGAAAAGAGCATACCATGATGAAAAAAGTCCCCAAACTTGATAAAAACAAAGTTTTATTGTCTAAATGTTTGTTATTAAGAGGAGACACCAAAGAACTTTTTATTATTTTAATTTTTTTAATCCTTTCTAGCATGTTTGAAATTTTGGTTAAAAATATTGATTTTTTTTTTTGCATCAGTGATTTAACAAAGCTGAATATGAAACTGTGAAATTTGAAGATGTAAGATAAGTCATTTTGAAATTTTGAACTGTCTATCTCTATATATATATAATTTATATTTTTTAATAATTTATATAATTTTGCACCTTTATCTATTAACTCTCTCTCGCTCTTTCTCTCTACATATATATATATATATATAGTGTTAATAGATAAATAAAAGTTTAAAAATTTCAAAATGACTTATTTTTCAACTTTAAATTTCACAGATACACCATTTTACTTGTTAGGGTGAGATAAAGATTTATCTTTCTCTGATGAGTAGAATTGTCCTTTGAACTTTTAATTACCCATTAAGTTACTCTATTTAATATTGAACACTTTACTAAAATTTGCTTGACTCTCAATGTGTCAGATTTCACTAATTTACAGGTTAATTATTATTGTATATGAAAAAAGTTCAAAGTAATGTGTTTCATCCATAGTAGGAACTTCTTCAGATTAATAATGGTTTTAATAATGTAGTCAATCTTATATATATATATATATATACACATATATATATATGTATAAGGAGGGAGTATAAATACAACAAAAGTTTAGTATTTTACATTGAGAATACTAAAGAAACAGGAAATCATAGGCTTAAATTTAAATTATAAAATTGTTATTGTCCATTATATCTAGATACATTGATTAGCCAACCTTTAAGAAATTTGTTTTCCTTTTTGTCATTGGATTACCCACTATTAGTTTGAGATATATATATATTAGTGAACATACATCATATCCAACGTGGATAGCACAACTTGGACTTTCATGCAGTTGCTGCAATCTTCAGGTGCAAATACAATCTGACTGTTAATTTGTGTTCTCGTGGTGATGATTCAAAATTGTGTGTTAAAATTTGTTTGTTTAAATATTGCTGCCTAAAATATTAGAATTAACTAATAATAATTTATATTCTTTAAATTCATAAGTTTGAAAGGCAAAGAAATAAAAAAGTAAACAAAATTTATGTTTTTATCATGCACACACACACACACACACATATATATATATATATATATATATATATATATATATATATATATATATATATATATATATATGTAGAGAGAGAGAGGGACAGGTGGCATAATGGATAGTGGTTTGATTGTGAATTCAGTGAGCTGAGTTCAAATTCCAGTTATGTTCATGTGCATTCACTTATATGCAAATACCTTTGGGAAAGTTATAAATCCATCTCTTCTCCCTGCCAGCTGTGGGTAAATAGTAAGGCAGACTGTGTCCTATAGCCTTTAGTGGCAATTGGTCTAGAAGAAGGACAACTCTGAATTCAAAACCTGAGGAGGGTCATCTGGAGAATTTGTGGCACACTGGGCATGAGTTGTCTGTATTTGGCTCTTCCAAAAGATGTGCTTGGTTCTGCTCAAGCCTTCATCACCATAATCAAATCATACGTGCGGATAGTCTGAATGTTTGCTTCTAAGAACTGAGCTGTGTCAACAACAAATGACTCATACATCAACAAATGACAGAAGAGTCCTCTCTCTCTTTCTCTCTCTCTCTCTAAGAACGAAAGCTTTTGTAAGGTTGGGAAGTGAGTAATCAGATGCTTTTCTCATCTCCAACAAAGTAAGTCAAGGTTGTGTTTTTGCTTCTCTTCTCTTTGCACTTTTCTGCTTTGCTTGAAAAACCATTGTCTGACGTAAGTGAAGGAGTAAATGTTGAATTCAGAACAAATGTAGGTCTATACAATCAGCAACGTTTTAAAGCACAATTGAAACTTGGTCTGCAGCTGCTACACGATCTTCTCTTTGCAGATAATGTCGCTCTATTAGCATACAATCTAGAAGACATTCAGATTGTCCTTGTTAAATTCCCTGAAACAGCGAAAGCATTTGGACTCACTATCGACATTAAGAAGACTGAGCTAATGTACCAATGAGTCCATCTCACAAACCCTTCCATATTCATTGATGGTTTGGCATTAAAAACTGTTGAGGCGTTCACATATCTTGAATCAACAATCTCTTCTGATAGAAAAACGGACAGAGAAATCCAATCAGGAATAGCCAAAGCCAGCACAGTATTTGGTAATCTTAAGCATAGGTTACGGAACACCAAAGGTGTGTCTCTCAGAGTCAAAATCAACATATACGGATCAGTTGTTATCCCACTCCTTCTCTATGGTAATGAAATTTGGATCCTGTACCACAAGCACATAAATCAACTTGACATATTTCACATATACTGTCTTTGTGCCATATGTGATTTAAAATGGGATGACAGGGTCAAAAATAGTGCAATACTAAAGAAATGTAATATCACAGGCATTGAAACCATTCTAGCAAAGATACAACTTAGGTGAGTTGGTCATGTTGTGAGAATGGATGAGCATAGACTTCCAAAAACAGGTGCTGTATGGACAACTACCAAACTCCAAGTGTTCAGTTGGACGTCCACTCTTATGCTACAAAGACAAATTTAAAGACAACTTGAAATGTCTGAACTTTGATCTGAAAACCTGGGAAGCCCAAGCATCAAATTGAAAGGACTAGCATAAGGCATGTTTCATTAAGTTAAAAACGGTTTTGAAGACAGTAGACTGAAGCACCGGGATCAACTTTGTCAAGCTCTGAAGCAGAGACACCATCATAATCCTGCTTTAACAAATTTCATCTGTCAGTCTGGCTTTGTCACATGCAGCAAGGCTGGGATAGTATTGCATTTAAGAAAGCACAAATGAAATAGGTCTTTCCCTTATCCAATTTTCTCCACAATAGCCCCTGCTAGTATGCATAAGTGTAAAATGAAAGGCACCATCTACTGCTGATCCTCATTTATCATTCATGATAGGACAGTCCACCATATATATATATAGGTAATAATTTGCTGGTATATAGTCCAAGTGAATCCTAATAATATAAAATATTAAAACTGATCCACAAAAAGAGCTCAGGGTATTTATTCTAACAGAGCATATAAAGTACATACAATAGGAATTTAAAATTACCTCATAGTTATGATCATTTCAGCTTATGAATTAAGATTTACTCACAAGGATTTTCAAACCAATCAAGGTAATAAAATAAAATGAAAAGAAACCAGACCTAAAGTAAATCTTAAAACAAGGCAGAAGAAAAGAAGGGAAGAAAATTGGAAAAAAGGAAAAAGTAAAGAAATAGTGAAAAGACAGAATAGGAAGGGGGAGAAAGAAGGAGGTAAAGAAAGAGTAGTAAAGCTAGACATGGGGGATGGTAGCAGGAGACAGATACATGTAGATGTGACCGTGACTTAATTAGAATATTCACCTTGGTTTCAATCAAGAAAAAGGCATACGAAATTAGGGAAGACTTTTCATCTTATATTAACAAATTCACTATTACTTCAATATTAAGAGATAAAATTATATATTTATATTAAAAAGGAAAAATATATAAAATTATTTCAAAATTATTTATATATTAAAAAACATATTGTTTTAAGATTTTAATTTTCAGGAAATGTATTATTTAATATTTTTCCTTTTATATTAAAAAGAACATATATTGACATATATTAATAAAACTGTTACTATGAGGAAATAAAAATAAGGAAATAAAAATAAAAAATCAGAGAAGTTTTTATTTTATATTAAAAAACCAACAATTGAGGAATAGTAAATAAAAGAAACATCTACACTTAAAATTAAAAAGTTTGTGCATATAAAATGATGGAGAAAAAATATTATAGTCAAATTATTAAATAAAAGTAATATATAAAATGTAATTTAATAAGTAATAAGTACAAACTGATAATTAAATAAAACAAAACAATATAAAGAAAAAATATAAAGCGAAAAGAGATATAATAATTAAATATAAATAATATATATAATTATTATATTCATCTATATTTCTGAGATGAGGTATTATGTACACTATTTACATTATTTGGACTATTGTCCTCATCTTTGTCACCATGTTTATCAACGTTTCGGCCGTTGTACGCTCCGGCCTTCAGTGGATAAAGGCATAAGTTAGATCCAGTGACAGGACCCAAAGAGTGTGATTTCAATACTCGGTTAAGGCAGTGGAGAACTTGGATAGGGGAATTAACAAGAGATAACTGATAACTAACATCCATTAGACTTGGCACGTGGAACTAGAACAGTCTACCCCAGTGTGCGAAATAAAGGGTTCAGTTTGACATTCCAACCATCTGAAGAAGACCAGAGTGTACAACGGCCGAAACGTTGTGATAAACATGGTGACAAAGATGAGGACAATAGTCCGAATAATGTAAACAATTATTATATTATATGAATTATTATTATAGGTCATTATTAAATAACATTATTATTATATTAAATAATACCATTAATATTAAATATTATTATATTAAATAATACCATTATTAAATATTATTAAATAACTACCACCAATAACATTATATTATTAATATATTATTATATTATACAAATTATTATTAAATAATATATAATCATTATACTATATTATTGTATAATACTATTATTATATATATGTATATAGAAACAATATAAAAGAGAAAGAGATATAAATCTTAATTTTATATATATATATATATATATATATATATTCTTAAAGAATAAACCCTTTAAAAGAAAACTACGATTTTCAAAAAACTTTTTAAAAAGACTTCTTATAAACAAATAGAAAAAAATTAAGAATAAAAATAAATGAGGATAAATAATTTAAATAAATTAAATAAAATAATAACCATGAGAATAAATAGAAATATAATTAATTATTAAAATATAAAATAATGTGAAATCCACAAAGTTAAATATAAATAAATCTAAAAACAAATAAATTATAAAAAAATTATAAGTAAACCTTATTATAAGTACATAAATAGAAGAGGAATAATAATAAGGTAATATTAAAGATAATATTAATAGTCATCACAAGTGTAATAGTAGTTGGGTGAGAAAAAATATTTATAGTAATGGGTTAGCAAAGAAAATTTAGGAAGGTTATATGATAGGAAAGAGGAAGAGTAGCAGTAACAGTACATGTATTAAGTGATAACAGTTTATGCAAGTTCAGTAAAATTCTAGATCAGTTTGAATCTACTTTGGTGACGACATTTGGGAATTAACTCGTTCCTTTGGTTTAATAGTATATTTTGATCATCGAATTTAATTATTCTAATTTTCTCTTGTAAACACAGATTACATCTACCTTTAAAATTACTAGGTGTGTGAGTGAAACCTATGATTTTCCAGTCAATCTAAGGGTTCCGATCTTTCTCTCTCAATACCCAAAATTTCTTGGAAAGAGCAGTTTGGAATTTTAATTTTGGGTTGGAAAAAGAGTACCTATGGGTATATAGTCATTGTTTCCATTAACCCATGGAAATCTTAATGTAAATATGGTAGTTTAATCTATTTTCTTTGAGGTAAATGGTAGCTTGATTAATCACATTAGAGGCTCTGGATTTTTCCTTCACTGGACAAAGATTGCTATTTCTACAATTACAGTGCGGATCCATACTAGGTTTCTTTGTCTTGACAGCATTGAATTTGTTTAGAATATACTTATTATAGAAGTCAATTATTTTAAACATGCTTTTTGTACAGGAATAACTTATTTTGATAGTTTTCTATTCAAGATCTTACTCAGAGGGTTGTTATATTATATTCCTTTTTCTATTTTTATACTTACAAGTCATCTTATCCACCCTTGTGTTTCTTTTGAGATTCAAGTAAGATTTTTAAAGCTACATTTTTTGGAGTGCCTTATTGTACAATTCTTTGTTTTTATTAAAGATATATTTATTAGATGAAAGCTTATTAAATCTAAAGTCTGCAGTGATTGGTATCTGCTTCAAAATAGTATTGGGGTTGTACAAATCAACATTAATATAGCTAGGAGTTTCATTTTCTTTATGGTAACGTTTAAAGATATTGGTGTTCAGGTTAAGAATGATATCTAGATAATCTACAATTTTGAGGTTAGAAATAATCTCTATCTTGAACCCCAGTAACTTAAAAGCTCTAATAATTTTTTTCTGTAGTTTTATTAGTGGACCATTGCTATTGGGAACACAAATAAGTCTGTCATCACTATATAAACTCACTAGTTTAGGATCCACAATTCTACTAAGAATCTCAAGAATATATAGACAGCAAGATCAGCAACATGGGCTGAATCATACACTCCCATCCCATTGGAATGTCAAAGTCATCATTCATGCACTTAATCCAGGTGGCATAAGTGCTAAGAGTGATTTTCTGGCAGTAAATATAATATTAATTTCATTATCAGTTATCTCCATATAATTTTTTGCAAAGTTTATGCAATCCACTAAGAGATTTCTGGAGATAGATGAATAAAAATCAATAATATCGAATTTAATAAAAGTAGCTTTCTTTTTACCACTCAAATTAATGAACCATTTAATGGTATCAGAAGAATCCTTCCAAAATTGGCACCGGTAGTGATTAAAAGTTCATCAGTAATTTTTTAAATTATATATTTAGAGATTATACCTAGCTTGAATTTAGTGAGATTCATTAATCTAGATTGAGTATTATTCGAGAAGTTGGTTTAGGGTCTTTAGTATGGCTTTCCCCCATTCTATCAGAAATTTTAAGACTATTGGCTAACTCGGCTGTCACCTTATTAATCTCAAAGATCCTG
>OZ038495.1:95501958-95549458 GCA_964036315.1 Acanthosepion esculentum | reverse complement strand
ATCACAAAAACCACATTAAGGAAATAAAAGCCCCCAGAAGAAGTACCAGGGAAAATAAGAGGATAAAACCTCTTCAGTACAAGTAGATGATGTGACTCATTCACATTGAAAGTCACAAAGTCTATAATTAGTTACAGTATTACTCATGAGGCAGTTGAGTGCATGCTACTTTCTGTGAGTCGGTAATACTACACTACACTTGTAAACCAAATACTGCTAATATCTTGTGAAAGGAGTCTTTTAATTGTATTAGGTGTATTTAATATGGTAAAACGAACAGCCCAACATGCAAATTACAAATTGGAAATATCAAAATCAAACAAGTACATCAATTTAAATATCTGGGCAGCAAGTGTGATGCTGAAATCTGAAGGGGTATTGGTATAGTAAAAGAGGCCTTCCAAAAGCTAAGCAAAGTATTAATAAACAGGAAAATTTTGTTAGGAACAAAGAAAGAGTACTGAACTGTAGAGTAATATCAGTCCTCGTATATGACAGTAAATGCTAGACGATCTCAAAGACGGAGGAGAGACATAGCAAAGAGAAAAGTGGTTCTACAGAATGATGCTGAGAATACTACTGGCTGAATATGAGCTATGATGAAGTTTTAGAGAAAATGGAAACAAAAAGGACACTTATACTTCACATGAGAAAGAGATAGTTGAAATTTCCTAGGCATATAATGAAGAAAGAGGGCTTGGAGAATTTGATACTCACAGGACATTGAAGTCAAGAGGGAGAGAGGAAAGAAGTGCATGACCTACTTAGTGTGCTTGAGTAAGTAGATGGCAGAACAAGGTTTAGGGGAGGTAGTAAAAAGATAAAATTTATTAAGAGCTACAAAGGATAGGAAATTATGGAGAGACATGATCGCCCACATTCTGAAGAGACACTTTAAAGAAAAAGATTAACCTATGACAACAATAAAGAAAAATATTCAAATTTGCAGTTCTGTCATAAAATGTTTTTTGTATCCTGTTCCTTAAGGACATAAGTAATTCATTCCTGCCTTGAATATTGCTGCCACATCTGGGCTAATGTTTCTGCCATATATTTAGAGATTCTTAAGAAGATACAAAGAAAAATGTGCAATGTTATTGATCCTGACCTGGCATTTCGGCTACACTCACCATCATAGGTTCCTTGTGCGTTTTTTTATAAATACTTTCATGATAATAGTTCTACTTGCTTTATTTACATTATTCAAACTTTTATCCTCATTTTCATTGCCATATTCACAATGTTTCAGTCGTTGTACACTCTGACCTTCTTCAGGTGATTGGAATTCCCAACTAAACCCTTTATTTCATCCACTGGGGTAGATCGTTCTGGTTCCACGTGCCATGCCTCTTCTAGATGTCTCAGTTATTTTCCCAAGTTTGGCTCACCACTGCTGTGGCCTGGTATTGAACTCACAACTCTTTGGGTCTAGTCACTGCCCCTTAACATAACCCTCTATCTTGAGTGGCTTCCAGGCTTTGTACAAGGTGACCCTTACTGTAAAAAAAAGAAAACTTGCAGAGCTCCATCATTTAATCTGCAATGATTCTTCAAAAAGTTCTTCAGTTATGAGCAGTCTTGTTGACACCATACGTCAAGAACAGAATTCCCACTGACTACATCAATTTGTGACATCAACACAGTAATAAATAACAAGTGTGAAATTTTCTTCTTGTTTACCTCTTTTATGAATTGTAAAGGAGAAACCTCAGCCATGATATTTTCATAAGCCACACATTAAATGTCAAAGAACCGCATGTGGCCCACAACCTTTTGTTGTAAATGCTTTGCTAAACTTCAACAAAAATGACTTTAATCTCTGCAGTAAGCATTGCCGTGAAACTTTACATAAAAGGAATCAATTTTGAATTTGATTCATGTCAAACACCAGAGAATTTGCTCAAAAGTTGAATATTTTGCTAAACATTTTCAGCTGGTTAGGAAAATTTCCAGAAAGGTGTTTGGAATAATTCACAAACTGTTACCCATGTGTTGAGTTGTTGATTCAATAATTTGCAATTATTTGCTAATCAGGAATGAAACATTCCTCATTGAATTGTTAGAGGAAATGAAAAATGGATAATTTCTGTCAGCAACAAATGCAAAAAGACATGACTTTCAGCCAATGAAAAGCATGCTCATAATCTTGAGTTTGGTTCAAGAATAACATAGAATTACAAGGTCATTGATTTTGGGAGGACTATCACAGTATTTTGTAACTTTTCTCAAGGCTTGTACCCCTTCAAGATTTTGAAATATCTTTTACACAGCATTGAGATTTCAGAATGTTTTTCATACCTTTTGATATTAAAATTGAAAAATTAAATATATAAAGATATATAAAGTGGAGACAGGCCTCCCCCTTAAGGTTAGGCTTCAAGAACACCAGAAAGCTGTAACACGAGGGGAAGTGGAAAAATCAGGCATGGCTGACCACATATGGAGACAAAAGAGAGATCACCGCCCTCTGTGGGATCAGGTTGAGATCATAGACAAAGAACACCATTGGAAAATACGTAAACTTAAGGAATTAGCACATGTGCTAGGCCACAAAAATCTCCTGAGCCAACCAAGCATAGAAATGAATACAATATGGGAACCAGTGATAAGGAGTGCCAGAAAAAAGCAATAATAACAACAAAGATTTCAATATGAGCTCTGGTAAAAAAGATGGCTGAAGACATTAGGTTTATAATACCCAGAAATTCATATACAGATGTCCTCAAGGACACATGGCACAGTGGATAAAGGTGTTAGTTAGATCCAGTGACAGGACCCAAAGAGTGTGAGTTCAATACCTGGTTAAGGCGGTGGAGAACTTGGAGAGGGTAATTAACAGGAGATAACTGAGAAGACATGGCATGTGGCACGGTCTACCCCAGTGAGCAAAATAAAGGGTTCAGTTTGACATTCCAACCACCTGAAGAACGGCCGAAACGTTGTAATAAACATGGCGACAAAGATGAGGACAATAGTTCGAATAATGTAAATGGTGTACATAATACCTCATCTCAGAAATATTAAATGAGCTCTGGTAAAAACATGAAATGATAACAGCAAAAATTGCAATATGAGCACTGGTAAAAAATATATTAAAAAATTAAATTTTAAAAATATCAAAATTGTCAGATTTGATATCCTTTCTGAGATAAGATATTGTAACTATTTATGTTTTTGTGGTTGTATACTTCAACCTTCTTCAAGTGATATTTGTTGGAATTTTGAATGAAACCCTTTATTTAGTCCATGGAGCGGTAGACTGTTCTAATTCTACGTGCCATGCCATTTTTGGATATCTCAGATTCAGTTAATTCTCTTTTGTAACTCAACTCTCCAAATCTTTGTTCCCTCTGCTGTGGCAAGGTATTGAATGCACAACTCATTGGTTTATCCCAGTGGATAAAAGTGTTGGTTGAATCCAGAAATGACTTGACCCATGGGATAAACTAGATGACAGATATATAAGTATCCATCCAAGATAGGAAAAGAAGAGAGTCTCTCACATCCTTGCAAGAATGTAGAATCTATGTTTTGGAGAAAACTCCAAAAGTCACACAGCTGCTCACTGATATTAATTGATGAAATTCGGTGTTGAATAAACCGTAATGTTATTTGTATGAAAGATTTGGTTTTGTGTTGTTATTTGTAATCTGTATATAATAACATTACAAATTTAATATCTGATCATTAATTATTTTCTTCACTGAGAGAGATTTGTTTTCAACAGGAAAAAGAAGAATTACTTTCATATTTGATTTTTGCTGATGTTCTTGACAACATATTTTTTTCCGATCCGAATGGATTTGGATCTCCTTTTCAAGAAAGTTATTATTTTCTTACAACATATAATCTCATTTGTTTGTCATGTACAGACATTTGCACCTAATTATAATCATTTTAATTTTTCTCTTTAATTTTTATTATCATGAAATGTCATTAAGATAATTATCTGTTTTTAATATTCTTTATTTCATTTAATCATTGACAGTTTACTCATCATCATTGATGGTCGGGTTTTATTAATCCTCTTCACGGCGTTTGATCATGAATGTTTTTGTCTTAGACAAAATCAGAATCATAATCATTACATTATTTGCCATTAAAAACATAGCTAATTATCACTTCTATTGAAAGAATTGGTCACAAGGAAGTTTAATTCTGCCCGGAGGAAAAAGAAACAAGAAAAAAAATATATGTATTTGCTTGAATTTTTCAGGCTGTTTATTTTATTTAAATTTCATCTGTTACATGTACCTTAATTAAAATTTCAGTATAATTGGTTCTCGTAAGCACTTCAATTACTTACCAATTAGGTTTGGCCAGATAACATACGCATCTTTCGTGAAACTGAAAGAGCAATTAACTAAGTTGGATTTGCAGGTATAGCTTAGAGATTATGATGGGGGTTAACTCGTTTAAGGATCTACTGCTGTATTTTTGTAAGTCACTTGCCCTTCTATGAAGAAAACTGATTTCCTTCTAAAAATTAAACAAAGTCTTAAGAAACAGGAAAATTTCACTCGAAACAAAGAAAAGAATACTGAACTGCTCTGTTAATAGCAATCCTCCTATATGACAGCGAATGTGGGACAATTTCCTTACAGATGAAGAGGAGACATAAGGTGATAAGGATATGGTTCTACAGAAAGATGCTGAGAATACTATGGATGGAACATGGTTGCAATGAATAAGTTTTAATAAAATTAAAATTTAATTAAATGAGAAGTTTCTCATTGGCTCACACTTGCCTCTTTAGCTGCTAAAGCCCACAGAAATCACTTTTTCTGACTGTACTAGTTTGATAGATCTGACCACAACAGACACCTCTTTGTATCTGCTCATAATAATTGTAAACATTTCCTCAAAGAAGCTAAGTCTTGGATTTCAGACAGAATGAGGCACTGTATAGTCTCTTTGGTTCTCATGACTATTGATGGCTGTGTAATAATGTTTTAAATGACGGTAAATTTTCTATCCCTCCTTTCTTCACTCAAATTGAGGCAATAACATTTGATAAAGCAGAATGTTTTGCTCATAAATTCTCTTCAAATTCTTCTCTTGACTCATCTGGAATACCTTTGCCTGACTTTCCACTTAGAACTGAGTCTCTATTGAGTGATATGCATATAACTCTGTCCATGATTTCTACTGTCATTTCTAAACTGGATTCCCACAAAGCATGTGAACTCAATGATATCCCTGCAATAGTCCTTAAGAAATGTGTTTCTGAACTGGATCCTGTTCTCTCTAAATTCTACAATAAATGCCTTGCTGCTTCTTGCTTTCCTGCTTGTCGGAAATTCTCTTTCGTTGTTACAGCCTTTCAGAACTCAGGTGAGCTGCCTGATCCTTCTAACTACTCTTTTGGGAAAAGTACAAGAGGCTCTAATCAACTCTGAATTGGTTAATCATCTCACTTTGAAGGGTCTTCTTTTAGATAAGTAATTTGGTTTTCACTTCTCTAGGTCAACATCTAATATATTAACAATTGCTAAAATAGCCTATCAAGCTTTAGATAAGAATGGTGTTGCTTTAGATATCTCGAAAGCATTTGACAAAGTTTGGCATTCTGGTCTTCTTCACAAGTTGAAAGGTTATGGTATTTCTGGATAAATTTTTAAAGCGATTCAATCTTTCTTATCAAATCGTGAAATGAAAGTTGTCAAACAGCCACTCTTCTAGAAGTTTTTGTATTAATGCAGTTGCCCCCCAGGACTCTATCCTTGTACTTACATTGTTCCTTGTATTCCTCAACAATGTCCCTGATATCAAAAGTTCTCAACATGATATCTATGATTGATGATGATACAACTATTTACTTCTGTCTTAATAGTAAGTCTGATCATTTCGTTACGGTCAAATGAGCAGCTAATTTAAAAAATGACCTACAATCGATTGTTAACTGGAACTAGGAATGGCTCATTAATTGTCATGACTCCAAAAGGAAACTACTCTGTTTTAATGGTCTGGGAGAAGCCTTTCTGGCTTCCATCATCGTTGGACTCACAACCACTGTGTCACGAAATTCACAAATCAACACTTCTACCCATTTGGCCATTGTCCCATAGATTAAATAAAAGGTTCAGTTCGGAATTCCCTGTAGATTACCCAGATCAATATACACCTGAGGAAGGCTGTAGAGCACAATGGCCAAAACGTTGTGATATAAACAACAAAGATGAGGACAATAGTCTGAATATAAAATCGTAGAAATTCAGACAAATATTTTCTTTATTCTATTTGTTATTCTTATGGCAAATGTTCATGTAAGCTCCATTCTTTAGTGCCACAAATTCCAACATTTCCAGACAAGAACTGACTTGCCACATCCACAGGGTTGAATCAGCCTCATTTCTTCCATATTCTATTCGTAAGAAGGAAGTTCCACTCAGCTTCTTCTCAAGAATTGCAACTCTGTGAAATGTTTGGATGCTTCCACAAACACTTGTTTTAACCTCTTCAATTCTAGAATCAATTGTTATCCATCCTACATATCCTCATAATCTTTACTTCCTATTACTCCTCTTCATTTCATATTACACACCACCTTTATCTTGAGTGTCTCTTGAGCCTTGTATTGGGTGAGCATTAGTTATAAATTATTGTGCTACTATGAATACTTATTTTTCAGTAATAGACTGGTGATGAGGTCTCATCAATTTACAGTTAAACTGGCTAAGATTGTAACTGTAAATTCAATGCTAACAGTTTCTTTTCTCATACTTCTCGCTTATAGAACTCCTTTGCAGCTGCATGCATTTCAGCCAACTTTAATTTTCAAAAATTTAATTGCAATGTCAATCGCTATCTAATGTTGTCCTGATTACTCTTCTTTTGTTCTCGTTCCTTGACAATGTTTCTGCTTCTAATTCTTCCACACCCAGTCACCCCTTGTGTCTCAGTGGCTTTACTGCCTTGTTTGGAGAGAAATCGATTTAAAAAAAAAGTTAAGTATTTGTTTGGTTAAAAAGTTTGTTTCAAGACGACAAGGTGTCTCTTATATTGAAAACAAGATTAATGTTTTCTTTTCACACTGTCGTGTTGTTTGACCTTCCATTCATACATTGAACTTCTACCAAAGCTTTCTTAGTTTTTGTTTACACCAGCACAAATGAGAATCAAAATACATCATTGGGTAAAGCTGTCTAGTTGGTGCAAGACTGATGGAGGGAAGTGGCTGTATGTTTACAGCAGAGAATGGTGCTTATGTCCTGCTTGCAAGTTCATGTACAGCTGCTGTAATGGATAACGTCTTGGAATGAAAAATCAGAGAGACAAATTCAAACACAAATTGGGTTGTTTTTATATACATTTATGTGCAAACAGACTTGGGAAAGGCATGAATCCATCACTCCCCCACTCCATGTACTAAATGTAAAAATGTTAATGCAGTATTCACGCAAAAAAAAAAAAACAGACGAAAGAATTGTCCTTACATTCCAAAATATATTTTAGCTTTAAATAACCCATAAAGGGTTGGTAAGCCATAAAAAAACAAACCAATCAATGTTGCTTACAGCTCAGCTTTCCTTTGGAAGAAATTGTCTTCTGATTTTGAGACTTATCAAAAATTAACTTTTTTGAACATTCCTGGTCAACTTCAAATTTCCATATTATTATTTCCATTATTACAAAGTTTTCTTCCATCTTGCACATGTTTGACGTATATGTGCAGCTACAAGTGACTTATTTAAAGACGGCTTGGTTTTATTGAATTTATTGCAATACAAGTGATGATGACAACCAAATACATACATACATACATATACAATGAAATGGGCTTGGTCCAACAATTATTCAATATATTTTCTGTTTATACAATATTTTAATAGATACAATTTTAAGTTTTTAATTAAACAGTATTAAATACATTTACCAGCCTGAATTCTTGAGAAATTTCATAGAAAATACGTTTTTCAACAAGAAACAAACCTGTGTCTTTATACGAAATTGTCATTTGATCTGACGTGCTATACTGCTTAGCTATAGAAAGCATCTGGTTAGCTAAGTCCAAATTAATGTTTTTAAACATACAGTCTTTGATGACTTTTTCTCAGTTGATCATATCTGCTCACGAAATACATCTTAACGTAAACCTGACCTGGCTCTGATGTTGTGAAAAGATAATGGCATACTGAATAAATGCAGTTTAATTTTCCATCGAGAGTATCAGTTGAGGCAGGACAAGACTTGTATATTTTAGCTTCAAGCAGATTGTCTAATCTAAATTAAATTCTGGCAAAAGAATACAAGGTAAATAAAAAAAAAAAACTCTGAAATATAAAATGGACCTTCTGATCAATGGGACATTCTGGTACGAGTCAGTCAAAATTATTTTCCACCCTACAACCCCTTTCTCGCAGACAAAATACCAGGCATCTTGACTTCAGTCACTATCTCGTCAACGTGATGTGGCTTCCCTCTGTCTTTTCTACAAATATTTTCATGGCAACTGCTCTGACGAGCTTTGATCACTGGTGTCCCGACTATATGAATTTAAGTGTGCTACTAGATTGGCAGTTAGGTCCCACCCTTTTACTGTTGAAATAGTTAAATGTAACCGCCACTTCTACTCCAACTGTTTCTTTCCTCGCACTTTCCGATATTGGAACTTCTTTCCTATCACTTGGTTCCCTGATAACTACAATCTTCAAAAATTGAAATTAACATCCATCGCCATCTCCTATTGCCTTGATCCCCGTTCATCTTTTATCCTCCCCGCCATACCCAGTCTTTTCTCTCACTTTCACTCCCTGTCTGTAACCACCTGTATGCTTGGGGCGAAATGCTATATATATATATAATCAGAGAGAGATATTTACTTAAATTAATGGGTGGATCTACCCTCTAACATAGTAGATGTACACTTTGACAAAACCAATCATTCAGTCACTCTCTCACAGGTGCGATGTGGCTTCCCTCTGTCTTTTCTACAAATATTTTCATGGCAACTGCTCTGACGAGCTTTTATTCCTGGTGTCCCGACTATATGAATTTAAGTGTGCTACTAGATTGGCATCTAGGTCCCACCCTTTTACTGTTGAAATAGTTAAATGTTACTGCTACTTCTACTCCATATTCTATTCGTAAGAAGGAAGTTACACTCACACTTTATTTTCTCACACTTCCTTCCTGTGGAACTCCCTTCTGTTTCCTTACTTCCCTGATAATTACAATCTTCAAAAATTTAAACGCAACATCAATCGCCATCTTCTTTCCTCAATCCTACCTATATTCAGTCTTTTCTTTCACTTTCACTCCCTTTAATTCATGGCATTCCCATCTTGCATGGGATGAAATGATTAAAATAAAGAAAATGTTGCAGGCCTCTTGCTGCTCTATAATTATTTCGATGAAAAATGCACAGACGAACCACATCCTTTAGTTTTACCAGTTCTAATCTTGATGGCTAAGACCTGTCATGTCACACACATTGCGGCAAAGCATCCTCATTCTTTGTATTCCATTGCTGAGATGCAAGTTTCCACTCTAGCAGCTTTTTCCCATAAAGTACAGTTTTGTGAAACCGACTCCCAAGGAGATATTTCCCTGATCCCTCTTTGCCTGTTCAAGTCTAGGGTGTAACCGTTATCTTCCCCCATATCCCCATAAACTTTGCCTCATATTCTGTAACCCTCTATTTTGAGTGGCTCTTGGGTTTTGTGCAGGGCGAAAATCATTGTAAAAAGAAAACACAAAAGCAGTCATGTTCAAGAGAAGAAGACAATAAAATAGAGAAAGGCTAGAAAGTATGAAAGTTTTATGGAAAGAGAGAAGAGAAATATATGCATTCAAAATGATTGAAGGCTTCCATCTCTGATAATATTTAAATAAAATATGAAGCTGTATCACCAATCAATCAATCATATGTAAATATAAAATATACAGGCATGTTTTCTTGGGATGATTTCAGAACAATTTCTTGTTTATCTTAACTAAAGTTGAAAAAAACTTTATCTATATATAGAACAATGATCTTGCACTGAAATGACAATTTTGAGTGACTTCTATGACACTTCCATAATATTAAAATGTCATTTTGGAACCAAAGTTTGTCACTTTTGACAAAATTTGCTTCTTTTTATTGCTTTAAAATCTTAACAAACGACATTTGTATTCTCTCTGATTTCACGGATCTGTTGTGTCCGATGTTGTTTGTACTTGATTTTTTCCATTTTCAACTTTTTTGATTTATTTATGAAATTAAGAAGCAATGATTATAGGTCTTCTGAAAAATATGAAATACAGAAATTTTGCAATTTAAAAAAAATGTTGTTCATAATTTGTTTTTTTCCTCTGCATATATTTATACAGATCAAGCCATCACTTTCAAATACTTTTGAAATAAAAAACGAAACTCATTTGGAAAACGATACTTACAGCTAATATTTGATCAACAAAAAAGTGATTTCGTTAATACTTTTTTTGTTTATTCACAACTTAGTCTGTTATTTATTCAAACTAGAAGAATTTTGCACTTCCCTTTTACAAGTTTATGAGTTCAAATGGATGTTCGCTCTTTAAGATCTAGAATTTTGTTGTTGTCTGTATGTCATGCTAAATATTAACAGACTTAAACAGAATTAATTGAATTAATAATAGAATAATTCAAAATAAAATTAATAAATAGTATTGCTCTTAGAAGGGTAAACTGAGAGCAGAGAGTTGTGAAGTACCGACTCAAAGAAGCTCCGATTCATCAGAGGGCAGGCCTTAAGGACCTGCTTGTGGATACTAAAGAATGGATCTTATTGATTTCTAGAACTGAGAACCAAAGAAAACACCAGAAAAAAAGCTACAGTCTTAGAAATCATTTTACAATAATCCTTACACCTTTGCTAAAAAGCTGTTCACTAGGAGTGCTAAACTCAACAGACCACAGGAGGAACTCAAGAACCACCTGAGGTTGATGTATTCTGATGCTTGAAAAGATGTTTCGGTCCTTCCTATGAATGACCTTCCTAGGCCTCAAGATCAGGAGGTCATGTTTAATGACAGCGGGGACTAAAGCTGAGAGAAATTCAGGAATTTGTCTGCAAATCCCATTCCAGTAGTGCACCTGGAATGAATAGAATATCCTACAAGTTATATAAGAATTGTTCAAATGTCCTCAACCAACTCACCATCCTCCTCCAGTGGGCATGGAAACAAGGTATTGTACCACAAGAATGGTACATGGTGGATGGCATTTGGATGCCTAACGAAAAGAATGCAAAAGACATTGCAAATTTCCTCCCCATTCCCCGCTTGAATATAGAGGTGAAAATATTTTTAAAGTCCTTGTTCATCATATGACAGACTTCCTGCTAGGTAACCATTACATAAACACAGCTGTCCAGAAGGTTGGGATACGTGGCTTCCCCTGCTGTCTGCAGCATTCACACATGATTTGGAACTTAATCCTATCAGCCAAACAAAATAAAAATGATCATGTGATTTGGCTTAATCTTGCGAATGCATATGGGTCAGTTCGTCATGTGTTAATTCGTATGTCCCTTGAATTTTTCAATTTCCCTAGTGATAAGGGGTCTCCCCTTTTCACACCAATGGACTCAACTGAGGTATACATATACTACTACCAGTGAATACCCGGAGTAATATGAGAGTAGTAATAGAGGAGGGTAGCACAAGAGTCACCATCATGAGCACCTAGACTCAGTAAGGAGTCATACCGCGATACTTCAATACCAAGACTATATATATATTATTGCTACTAACCCGCATTTATGGATCTACTAACCCATATTACCAGTTTGTATTATTACGTTAATACATTTATTTTCCTTATCTATTAATGGGGTTTGTTATTTATTGACATCGGGTTTCATCCCGGAATCCACAACACCTAGTAAGGTTGGCAAAATGATAATGAAATATTTTCAGAGCAGCCTTTACGCAATTCAACATTGGTAACTACAAGTCCTCAAGGTCAGCATCATGATGCGGTGCATGATTTCACCACTTCTTTTCATTATGTCCATTAAACTCATTACAGGGTGCAGCAGACACAGCAAGGGGAGTGATGACTATGGGACCTTCCTCTTTCCAGAGCGTTCATAGATGACATCACCATTGTGGTCCCATCTTAAGTCAATACCGATGAACGGCTGCAGTGCTACCATAAACTCTTCATGTGGGTGAGAATGAAGGCTAAACCCAAGAAAAGCTGGAGCTTATCATTACTTAGAGGCTCTGTCAGGGAGATTCACTTCTGCATTGGGGGGTGACAGATCTTGACAGTCAAAGAGAAGCCAGTGAAGAATCTTGGATGACTGTATGAAATTCAACTGACTGATTGGCACTGAGATAAAGAGGTGCAGAAAGTGGCACTAGATGAACTTGAATCCATCGACAGAGTCCATCCATCTCCCCAGCAAACTAAAGGCTTGCTGTCCTAGCTTCTGTGACTGTTGTAGGTGTATGATATTACTCTGTCTCACATTCAGCAGATGCAGCAGTGTATCAACAAGTACCTGCGTAAGTGGCTTGAAGTCCCCCCCTGCTTCTCTACGGTGGGACTCTATACTAATGTCCCATCTCCTCATTGGTGGAGGAGTTCAAAGTTGGGAAGGTGTGCCTCTATAAGATGATGAGGGACTCAACCAATGAGTTTGTCCACAGGTTACAGCCAGATATCAAAACTGGCACCAAATGGTCGGCAGTAGAAGCCACCCAAGAAGCAGAATCCAGCCTGCAAACCAAGGAGATTGTGGGGATGACCCAAAACCATTGAGCTGACCTGGGCAGCATAAGGAACCTGTTTTTCTCTAAACAGGGTCTAAAGGGTGAACAAGACATGGTGATTGAAGAAATCAGGAATTTTGAAGGCGAGCATTAATCAGCTATTTCTGTTTCTCAGTCCAAACAATTGGACGACATGAAGTGATATTGATCCAAGGAAACTATTATGATTGCAATGAAGTCATTGGCAATATCATTCCTCCTGCAATCAACCTTGAGCTGTGGGCTTATACTGACACTGATGTACACACATTATGTCAGAGTGATTGAGTCACTTTATATCATGTGCTCCCTGCATGCCCACAATCACTACATGTGTACATGTGGCATCATAAGAAAGTGCTGGAAGTGGTCATGGACATAGTAGACAGTGTAAAGCAGCCAACACAACAGCCTGTAAGAGCCAGAGAACCTAAGATATGTTTTCACAAAGCTACTGAATGGGGCCCATGATTGGAGGTTGTCTAAACCACTCTGGGTTAAATGTTTTTTCTCCAACAAAGGTTCAAACCCTGCTCCAGAACAAATTTTCTTGATAAATTTTTCTCGAGTGTACAAGGCAACAGATGTAATACACACTAAAATAAAAATAGGCCATCTATTTCAGACATGGGTAACTGCTAAAAATGTTTAAAGTAATAAAAATATCTCTATTTTTATCTATCTAATTGTGTTGAAGGAGATAAATATGAATAGAAGGAAATATATAACAGATTAAATATGAACAGACTGAGATAGAGAGGTATATAGAGAGATATGACCGGATTGAGATAGAGAGGTAGATGGAGAGATATGACTGGAATGAGATAGAGAGGTATATAAAGAGATATGAATGGACTGAGATAGAGAGGTATATAGAGAGATATGAATGGACTGAGATAGAGAGATATATAGAGAGATATGAATGGACTGAGATAGAGAGGTATATAGAGAGATATGAATGGACTGATAGAGAGGTATATAGAGACATATGAATGAACTGAGATAGAGAGGTATATAGAGACATATGAATGAACTGAGATAGAGAGGTATATAGAGAGATATGAATGAACTGAGATAGAGAGGTATATAGAGAGATATGAATGGACTGAGATAGATAAATATGTATCAGAGGATGCTGAAACATTTCTGATCCAATCCATATTCCAAAATGACTAAATATCAAATTCTTTTTTCGTTTTATTTTTCATTCCTACTTAGGCTGATAACCTTTCAGAACATTGTATTTGATAAAGAAATTACAAATCACTGCATGCTTTTTCAAAAACAGCATATTAACCAAAGATTGTAATGAATGTCTGCTGCAACAGTGCAAGACTTTGTCGGAAAGTAAAACACCTGTTAAGAATCATGATTGCTAAGATCCTTCGAAATGATGGAACTGTTCCACTCTTACCAACGAAGCAACCGACTTCTTTCTTCAGACATTTTGTATCAAAGAAAAAAAACACAAAAAATGTAATAATAACAATAAATAGATCTAAACTGAGGTAAGATATTTGGTGAATGGTTGTAAACATAAATATTAACAAGTAACAAAAACAAACAATAAACACCCAGTCTTTTTATATTGAAAGCAGATGTTTTCCAAACTTCAACTGATATTTTCTCTCACAACATCAAACAACTTTTTACTTAGATGAAAAATGATACAGAAGAGAAAATAGGGAACAATTCAAAACAAATTACATATGTATATATATATATATATATATATATATATATATATATATATATATATATATATATATATATATGTTAAGACATTTTTTATGTTTATACATACTTTTTAAAAAATGTTTTAAATTAATTGTCGGACTTTGTCCATTTCATTATATATATATATATATATATATAAATTGTCAAATAAAGAAAAAGAATAAAATAGGGCATTTTTGGAATTTTTCAAAATTGTATTTAAATATGTGTTGTGTTTATTTGGAGATCCATATATGTTATAATTTTCGTTTGGTCTCGACACACACAAACACGGACGCAAGGGTGGATCAATAAATCTGCAGCCTGACATTATGAATTTTGGTCTGAATTTTTCACTTAATAACGTTCGATTTATGCAATTAAAAATCATCACGTAATTAACTACCTTGACTAGGAAAGAGACCATATTGAAAAATAAACATTTGTGAGGTGAAATAAATTCTTTTTTGATAATCAGGTGATAAACTTATTGATGCCTTTGCATATGTGATTAATGAAGATGTATTCAACTCGATGCATTGGCAAGGGAGGTAATTACGCTGGAAAATAAATATTTGTTGTTTAAAATAAAGGCTTTTTTCATCATTAGGCTACAGACATTGATGTAGACTCTTTTGTGGAAGACATGAAATGGGACCTATATATATATATATATATATATATATATATATATATATATATATATATGCAGTATGCCGAAAAACACTCCAGTTTCACACCTGTTCTCTTATTGTCTGTTCTCTTCACAAAAATAGTCTTATTCACTTTCACTATCAATAACCCTTCATATCTTAGTGAATTATCACCTTTCTTGGGGTGACATGATTAAAAAACAACACATAAAAGAATTAAGCTGAAATTTTCAGGATATATTAATATGATAAATACAAGTGCTTATAGAAAATGTTACGAACATCAAGTGGTCAATACCAATTCTATTTTGAGAATATTGACTTGTATAATACAAACTAACATAGTCCTAACATTGTCTGATATATATATATATATATATATATATATATATATATATATACATATATACATACACCCCTGGTTAAAATCTTAAGACTAGATACAAAAGGGTTTTTTCAATGTTTGTTCAAATTAATCAATTAAAAGCTTAAAATGTCCAGTTGTTTGTTGGCAAACTACATTTTCTAATTAAATGCAAAAGTTTCCACAAATATTCCTCTGGTTATGTCCCAAGCTGTTGCACAATATGTGGACTGGTATGCAGGTCGCTAGTGCGACTAAAGTGTTACATACGACACAAACATAAAAATTCAAGCTCAGCTCTCCGATTCCTCAATCAGAGCCGCTAATCATCTCTCCACCGTGCCTCATATATATATATATATATAATGTTACTTAGATCATTTGGTCAATTCCAGTTCCATTGTGAGAATATTGACTTGTATAATACAAACTAATATAGACTGATATATATATATATATATATATATATATATATATATATATATATAGTTTACGAAAAACTAGGTAATCCGTATGGGAAGACCCAATGAGGATAGAATCCAGAGAGCGGATCATCAGATTTTATTTCCAAAGGTTGATTTTATTCATCAGATTTTATTTCCAAAGGTTCATTTTTCATTTTTTCATTTTTCATTTTTTTTCCTTAAAGTAATCTGTTTTTATTTAGATTATATATATATATATATATATATATATATATATATATATATATATATATATATATATATATATATACACACACACATATAGAATGTGTAGAATGTAGAAATATGTATGTGTATATACTCTTTAAGCCTACAACCACTTCCCATATATATATATATATATATATATATATATATATATATATACACATGGAAGTTTTAAAAAAAATAGAAAGATGCTCACTTGAATTCCAGCTGCACTCAACACACAAAGGTCTGGAATAAATGCTCCTATCAGTATTTGAAACAAGACATAGATAAAATATGTCTCAAACAGTCCAAACAGGATGAGAAACTAACAACACCCGCCCAAAACCCACTTGAAAATGGCTAAAGAAATACTGAGAAGTGCTTGAAACAATGGATGGTATGGACGATTTTTATATTTCCTCACTCGCACCAAATGTAAAAATGTAAGAACCCTTGGAAAAACTAAATAAAAAATGAATAAAATTTTCCTTGTATCATCATATTGAACAAAAGATGTTTCAAAGAAAGGTTTCTGCCCATATATATATATATATATATATATATATATATATATATATATATATATATATATATATATAAAAGTGGACATGGAAGTCAGCACTTAGAGGCGACAGTCTGTTTCATGCTAGAGCAATCGTCAGGCCTGAGTTGCCTGATGATTGCTCTAGCATGAAACAAACTGTCGCCTCTAAGTGCTGACTTCCATGTCCACTTTTATATTTACACACGCTCTATCTCTGATATTGAGCACTTTATTCCATAAATATAGCACACTTTAAGACTATATTTCTTCATATATATATATAGTTTTAAGGTATGCTTTATTCTTGGGTAAAGTGCTCAGTATCAGGGACAGAGCATCAGTAAATATAACTGTAGTGACTGAAGTCAACATCGAATGGCAACAACCTGTTTCCTACTTGAATGCAGTCCAGGCATATATATATATATATATATATATATATAGAGTGAGTGAGTGATTTTTTAATTGTGCCTACTGCACTACTGAATGAGACACAAGGTCACTTTAAAGTGGATTAAAATGGCAATACCATGGAAAAATTGCTCAAGGTTCCTCAGCACTTCCCCTTTTGGGGATGCCTCAGTTGTCAGGCAATAAACCCAGCAAGTGAAATACAGATAACAATGCACAAATACATATTAAGATGTTTCCTCATATAATTATTTTCTTACTCTATATTTTTGTCTGAAGAATTTAATGTCAGTAAAGACAAAAAAAATATTTTCCAATTCTTCTTGAAGAGACTACCATTTTTCTTTTTGTCTGGTATCCAGACAATCCAAATATATATGAGTCTTATCTACAGTATAACTTGTAGAAGCTGTTCTATTTCATCTTGTGACACTGGCAATTTGTTTGGCATTTAATGGTCAATGTTAACTTTTTGGCAAAATTCTTCTTTGTTCGCGTCAGATCGATTGTTGTGCAAGTGCTTGAAGAGCAAACTGGCATTTCTATCTGAAAATTGTTCTTCAAGTCTTATGCGCATTGAAATAATCAGTTTAGAATTTGTGGGGATATGAAATCCTATTTTGTAATTCTGTTAATGTTGATATTTGAAATATGTTACACCATGCATGTCACTCTTGTTTCTTTCCTCTCGAATGTTTCTTGTTTTGAAAACTGAACTCACCAAGATGCAGTTTATATCTGGTATCAATGAACATATGAATATAACAACAATTATAATATTTTTATAATGGAATGTAGAAAGATGACCACTTTGGAATTCCAGGTTCTGTAGGCTTGGATGTGCAGGTGGTGTAATGGATGATGGCACAAATTTGTTAATTGGAGAGCCAAGTTCCAATTTGTGCTTGGTTTGTTATATTTCCACATTGCCATCCTCCTTCGACCTCCCTATGGTTGGTCAGAACTCTATTGACAATCACTTGTGGACACTGTTTGGTCTTGTATTGCTGTTCCCAGATCCCCAATGGCCAATCCTGAGTCTTCAGCTATGGTGTCTGGGGAAGTCAATTTTCATGAGAAGACACCTCCAAAAGATGCCATAGGAGTAAGGATGAGATGACTTCCCTGTCCACTCAGCGACATATTTACTTACACACAAATACCATTGTGAAGGTATGAATCCACCTTTTCTCCCTCAGTTATGGGTTAACTAGTAAGACTTGTATCACTAAAAAATTTATTATCTCCAAAAAAAATTCTTACAATCAAAAGAAAACATTTTCTAGCTTTAATTAATAAATGACCAGACTGTCATTGCTCCTGGTTGGGTTTTCTCTGAGAGAGTGTCTGATGTTTTTAGAGATGTTTTAAAAGTGCAATGATATCTGGAATAAACATCACTGATGATGCTTTCCGCTACACCACAAGTCATTTTGGTTTTTAAAACAGAAAGTGACTAATTTTTGCAATCCTGTAAAAATATCAAATGTAAATGGAACAACAATTTTATTCTACAGCGTAAAAAACAATTTAATGTCTCAGATTCTATTTTAGAAGATTAACAGCAAGTCATGCCGGGTTACAGCCGTATCACATTCAAACATTGGTTCTTGTCTGATCACTGAAGTTAAGCAACATCAATCCTGGTCAGTGCCTAGATAGGTGACTGCTTGGGAATAACGAATATGTGTAAGTGGTGTAATGGATAAGGGCTCGGAATTTACCTTAATGGATAATTGGCTCAGATTTGTTAATCAGAGAGCTGAGTTCCAATTCCTGTTGAGTTTGTTATATTCACTTACATGCAAATACCTTTAGAAATTATATGAATCTACTGCTTCTCCCCCCGCTATGGGTTAACTAGTAAAACATATATCACTAAACAATTATTATCTCAAAAAATTTTTTTACAATTTTACGAATATTTTCTGGCTTTAAATAACCTGCAAAGGGCTGATAAACCTTAGAAAATGAATCACTCAATCAATATAGTCGAATGTTGTATTTTAGGAAAAACATGAAAACTTTTTGCAAAAATCTTTGTATAGAGAAAGTTATTGACATATAAATTTGGGCAAATTGTAGCCATTTTGCTAAATCTTTTTGGCAATAAATTCTTAGAATATCAAAAGAAAAATTATTAAGTCAAAAAAGAAATTTGTTTGCTTACTTTATGTTGTAACCTAGAAAAGGTTACCGAATAAGAATAACCAAAACTAAGGTTGGAAAAGGAACGATAATATTTATAACATTAACAACATACATGATTTGCCAGCGGCGTGTAGTAAGTATACTACACTTTGATTCTAGCCTGAAGAACAGGCAGTGTAATTTGAGTAGCACTGGCTTTTCATCAATGAATGGAGAATGTTTCCTTATAAGGAAACGGCTAATATTACTATTAAAGATTAAAAGAACAGGTACTACGTATTGATCCTAACCTGATGGACAGGGAATGAAGAAAAGTGTAACATGCTGTTAGGTCAATGAATGTTTCCTTATAAGGAAATAACTAATATTACCAGATTAATAGAACAGATACTACAGTTTGATCTTAGCCAATGGCCAGGGAGTGAAGTAAAGTGTGAATTATAAGGAAACTGCTAATATTAGCATTTATGATTTGTGCACAAGCTGTTCTTCAGTTCAGTGCATTATTATGAGATTAATGTCGTATCACTTTTGTTTATGTGTTGAGGCTGAATTATGAGAGCTTAGGTAAGCTCTTGTTTTGTCAGTAATATAAAGTTATTCATTTGCAAGATGACACAATTTGACTACATTATTGACACTGGCAACAACAGGTTTATTGTTCACATGTTGTTCCACTGATTTCCTTTTCTTTATATGTTTATGATTTATCTGTTCTATTTACAAGGGGTGATATGCAATTGGTAGAACATCTTTTTGAAGCAACTAATATCAGATACAAGAGCCAGGAAATGAGGTTTGCTTTCAGATTGATTCCTGCTACTCTTAGCATTCTTTGACTCTACAGAGGATACAATGCTTCCTGTAGGTTGGCATGAACAAAGAAATACTCAGAACATTTGTAAAAGATAAAAAAAAAGCAAATTAAGAACAAAACAAGTGAAAACATGAAAATGATTTTCTTTTTTGGGTTATTTTTTAAATTTTAATTCATCATCCTGTCAGAAATTAATATTTGTTATATTGTTTCTACTATTATTTATTTGTTTACATTTTATTTATTTTAGTTTATAAATTTGGTTAAGGAAAAAGATGCATGTAAATTAGAGAAAATTATTGGTTTTCATAATGATTTCAGTTTTTCTTCTAGATTTTTACCTTGTTTTCTTATTTCTAAAACCTTGATTTTTGTTTTAAGGTAATGTTTTTTTTCAACAAGGTCCATTTTTTCTTTTATATTTTTACCTCACTTTCCTATTTTTGAAACTTTGATTTTTGTTTTTTCCATTTTAAGGTAACTTTTCTTTTTTTTTTTTCAAAAAGGTCCATTTTTGCTTTTACATTTTTACCTGCTTTCCTATTTCTGAAATTGTGATTTTTTCTTTTTCCATTTTAAGGTAATGTTTTTTTTCAATAAGGTTCATTTTTCTTTTTCTTTTTATTGTATTTTCTTATTTCTGAAATTTTGTTTTCCCCCTTTGATTTTAATGTAATTTTTTTCTTCTTTCTCTTTATGTCCATATTTTTTTATTTTTACCTCACTTCCTTCTTTATTCATTTTACACCTCACTTCCTTATTTATTCATTTTTACCTCACTTCCTTCTTTATTCATTTTTACCTCACTTCCTCATTTATTCATTTTTACCTCACTTCCTCATTTATTCATTTTTACCTCACTTCCTCATTTATTCATTTTTACCTCACTTCCTCATTTATTCATTTTTACCTCACTTCCTCATTTATTCATTTTTACCTCACTTCCTCATTTATTCATTTTTACCTCACTTCCTCATTTATTCATTTTTACCTCACTTCCTCATTTATTCATTTTTACCTCACTTCCTCATTTCTGAAACTTTGATTCTTTTTGTTTTGTTTTTTTACCTCCTTTTGAAGGATTTTTTTTTTTTTACAAATATAAAAAAAATAATGTTCTTCAATTTGTGGCTATACTTATGTAGTTTCCATCCGCTAACATCTGATGAGAAACGTGGGGCTAAATGTAAGCATAAAATATTTGCTTATTTACTTCTGGATTCCATCAAATTAACCTTGGCCATGTAGGGTATATGGTTTTAAGACTTTCTTCAAAATTTCAGTCGTCTTCTCATGAGGAGGTTATGGATGCTCAGCCAGTTGTTTATATAAGTTCCTGTCATCCAGTTTTTGTGCCTTTGTCTATTCTAAAGTCCACCCAGGTTCAATTCTTTGCTTATGTCAGCACACCTTCTGACACCTGTTGGTCGCTTTGAGGTCTACCTCTTTGGTCTGTTGTCTGAGGCACCTAGCTTTTTGGACGTTCTGATGTGACACCAAGTATAAAGCTTAATCTGGCATCTTCATCAACCCAGTCACCACAGATCACTTCCTCCTCGTTCAAACGTTCATGTTTGACATTATTTCCTGGTGTGAATCACTTACTACATAAATAGGTAGCTGAATAAAACCAGATACTTTGGAATCTCTTAAGGTAATCTCAGTACCTATTGGGGTCACCACAGATCTACTCCTCTTTGATAAAAGTTTACTGATGGACTTCTGATTCATTCCTGACCTCTGTTATTTCCTGACATGAATCACATTGAAAAAATAACCAAGAATAAATACTGAGATTTTTTAGTTATTTGTTATATTGTGAATGTACCTGACTGTAAATCTTTTAAAGATGCATTTTGTTTTCACAAAAATCTAGCAGAAAAATGTTCCTAATTTCTCCATGAAATTTCTTGAAACTAACATTCACTGATAACCGTGTTTGCAGTCAGTCGTGGCTGCCTGTAAAAAGCTTTTACATTCCAGAAACATTATTGAACTCAAGCATTCAGTCATCAGCAAATTTAGATTTTTTTCTTTTTAAATACCTTCTCTGTCAACATTACCATGTCTACTTGTGGAAAACCGAATAAATTTTTATAGAACAAATTTTGTAGATTAGAATTCATTTCACAACATTTGTCCGAAATGAAAAATATTGATTTTTTTAAAAAAAAATTATTTTAGATGGCATGGTCGCAGTGATGGGGGTGGGGTCATGTGTGTAATATGAAGAGTCTCAAGTCAGTTCTTGACATCATAGAGAGTTTATGTCCTAAATTTCTGGGATGAGGAGTTTACATGCTGACAATTGTCCTCATCTTTGTTGTTGCTATCAACTTCATCAGATGTATTACAATCCAGGTAATCTACAGGGAATTTTGAACTGTTCACATTCCACAGTCATTGTCTTGTACTCATTTTAATACTACTCAGTTATTGCTTGCCTGTTTTCAGAGTCTAAGCACACCACCTAGCCCAGGAACTAATCACGCAACTTTACCAACCAATGCTTTAATCCACTACACTATTGTCTTGTGGGACAATTCCCTGTGGATAACTTGGAGCTGTAAACCTAACCTGCCTGCTGATGAGTTCTGTGGACAATAGTCTGCATGTAAATAGTGTAAATAATCATGAAGACTTATCTTTACTTTCATTAAATGTTTCTATATTGCTGCTGCAGATGGTCTGGTGCTCCTGCTATTTATTTAGAGATTCTTGATAAAATCTAAAAAAGAATCAGCAATATTATTGATCTGGACTTGGCATCTCAGTTTTAGTCACTTTTCCACTGCCATAATATAGCTTCCCTCTGCCTTTTCTATAAATATTGTCATGGTAATTGTTCTGATGTACTTTCCTCTATGATGCCTCTATGGGGCGCCTTTCGTTTCGGGTGAGTGTTTTCGTATTTGTTGTTGTGTCTGAATGAGTGCGTGTCAGTGTGTGTGCTTGGGATGGATGAATGTTCTATAGTATAATAGTCCCGCATTGATTTCGGCCAGTGAACTGGTATTTCTGCCACATTTAGTTATTGTGGGGGTTTTATTTACTAATAACATTTTCTTTAGTTTCTTGTAAATATTTTGTATTCATTTGTATATACTCATTGGGGTTAATTTTTAAAATTGTTATTTTATTCCCCTCCCCCCACAGACATTGAATTGTACATATGGGGACTAGTCAGTATTTTCATAGAGACAGTGAGGTATTATGGTGGTTGTAGTAAGAACGGTACGGATGAATGTGGTGTTTTGGTGTAAGGAATATTGTTCGTACGATTGGGTCAGTGTTTGCGGCTAGCTAAGTTATAGTTAAGACAGATGAAGACCGTCCTATTTTCCCAAATCCCCCCTTTGGCCTTGTGCCACATTTCTGTATTTTCGCAGAATAAATATCACTTTCCTCTATGATGCCTAGATTTTATTAATTTAAACACAATACTAGATTGGCCACAAACTGAATTGGCTAGATGAACCGTAAGTTCTATGCTGACAGTTTCTTCTCTCACACTTCTCACTTGTGGAACTCTCTTTGGGCTCGATGTTTTCCGGCTAACGTTGATCTTCAAAAATTTAAATGCAATGTCAATCATTATTTACTGTCTTCCTGATTACTCTTTTATTGTACTTGCAATTTCATAATGTTTTTGTTTACTATTTCTTCCATACCCTGTAATCCCTTGTGTCTTAGTGGCTTTACTGCCTTGTTAGGGTTGAACTCGATTAAAAAAAAAAGAAGAAAAATTATAAATTGAATTCAATCGTTGATTTACTATAGAATTTCATTTCACATGCATGAAGAAGTTTATTATCCGATTGTAAGACATACATGGGCAGACAGAGTAATGATATTGACATGGAAAGGAAAACCAGGAAGCAAAGTTCAAATTCTGGTCTGGTTGCATTCACTTTTGCACAAATGTCTATCGAAATGACATGAATCCATTGCTTCTCCCACCAGCTATTGGTTAAATAGAAGGATGGACTAGATTCTTTAGACTTGAACTCGCAATCAGTCTAAGAGAAGTAAAACTCTGAATCCAAACTGCAGAGAAGGCAATGGAAAAACCACTTCACTATCTTTCTCAAGAATACACGGAAATTCACAGATAATAAAAAAAGAATCTGCAAACAGTCATGATCCTTACCTATCTCATGAAGAGACGGGGTATTTAAAAAAAAATGACGTACTGAAGACAACAAAAAAGTTTTGTTTTATTTGTGTGATTTTTTTTTTTGGTCGGGGGGGGGGGTCTGTAAACTTTTTGGTTTTTGTTTTCTTTTTTATCACCTGGTAACAAATACAAATACAATGAATCAGATTAATCCAAAACTGGAGCATTGCTGTCGTACCCAGACTGGAGCTACTCAATTTTCACTCATCAGAGTTCAGTATGTTTACACAGTCTTGTGGGGGATGACTTATTATCCATTCTGCAGCCTCTTTCCCTAAAGGCACAAAGTTGCAAGCCTATCTCTATTCTTTTGCTATTTCCATGGCAAATGTTCCAAAGACTTTCATTTTTTTAGTTCCGTCAGTTCAGCCCTTCACTACGCTATGTTCACAAAGTCAAATCACTCTCATTTCTTCCATATTCCAATTGTAAGGAGGAAGTTCTACTCAGGCAACTTTTTCCCAAGAACTGCTATTTTGTGTAACAGACTCTCACGCGGATGCTTCCCTGAATACTATTGTTTTAACCTCTTCAGGTCAAAGGTCAATCATTATCTATCCTCCCTTCCTAACATGCCCACCTTCACTCATATTGCACCTCATTCTTCCTGACTCTTTTAACAATAAACCTCTGCTTTGAATGACTTTCAAGCCTTGTATAGTGTGTGTAAAACAAACAAGGAAATCAAGTAAATAAAGTAAAAATTAGCAACTTCATCCTTCCATTGTTTTTTTCCTTTTCTAAATAAAAATTTAAAAAAACTTTACTGGAATTTTGATGTATATCTTTAATCTTTCAACTGATAAAAAGAAAATAAAAATGAATTACTCATACAAGGTTTTTTTATTCTTCCTTTTCATCTTGATTTTTATGTTTAAAAACCCAAATAGCTTCCAACAAATTATCCTGTCTGGTTGTTCTTCAAATAATTACAGACTCAGTATTCCCTTTATTTTTGGTCAATCAATGTCTTTTAATATTTTTCCTTCTTTTCATTTTTCAATGACTACTAAGTAAGAGGAAAGTTAATTTATTGTCTTTTTCTCTTTTCGAATCTAATCAAAGTGCATTATTTGTGCTCCATTATAACAATATCTAACTTTGTTTCACCATCAGCCGTCCGGGGTTTTTTGAATCCTGCAGCAACTGCTGTAAACTTCATTCACACTACAGAAAGTAATTTCATGAAAAAAAAGCAAGGACTACGTGTGCCGTGAATGATATTGTCTAAAATAGCTAGAACAATTTTTTAACTGCCAAATTTTTCATTAAAAATGTTGATTTTTTTTTTAGTCAAATTGCTCTGTGTTTAAAGAGTCAGTATCTCTTTACCTTACACATTTCAAGTCAAAGTTCAATTGTTATCTATCCTCCTTATCCTCACTGCTTAACACCACTCTTTTTACTCATCACATCGTGACTGTTTTAAAAGTAACACTCTACCTTGAGTAACTCTCGAGCCTTGTACTAGGTGAAATTTCTGCAACACTTGACGGGTTAATTATGCACAATATGGGGAGGTGTGGGTTCAGGAAGTAAACTCGATGAGCTGAGTTCAAAATCTGGCATAAGCTGTTGCATTCACTTTTGCACAAAAGGAAAAATGGGAATCCATCTCTTCTTTCTGCCAAATATGGGTTAAATAGTAGACTAGGCTCTTTAAGCCTTGAATGGCACAAGCAGTCCAAGAGAAGGAAAACTCTGAATTCTAAAGTATGGGGAAATCAACAGGAAACCACTCCCCACTATTTTTCCCAAAAATGCATTGCCATTCATATACAACAAAAAATCATAAGTCAAACTTGCTAACCATTACGCCATGTCAAAATACCCTAATGATTTTATAAGCATAGATGTGACACAAGGCCAAAAGTATGGAGCACTCAGTGAGGATTGAACTCACAACCCAGTTTTAGTGAGACAAGCTTGCTAACCATTACACCAAGTTGAACTGCCCATACTGTCTCCATTATAATGTTTACAAAACCTTTAAGAAAAATCTCAATAAGCTTGAAATATGATCTTTTCTTTCAAGCGAAATAGATTATTGCAGTGACCAGGGGTTCTCAACCAGGGTGGAATTTCACGGTTTCGGTGTGTCTTTTTGGTATTGGGGCCACAGATTGGTAGACTCAAAATGTTAACTTTCGAACTCCCCAAGGCAGCACAACCTGCAATGTGCATTGGTCTGTGCAACTCAGATCTCACGCTGAGTTTTCTTTCCACTAACTATGGTGTTTTTTGCCACTACAAAAATAATCCATGTAATTGCATTAATAGGGAAAAGAATGAAGATTTTCAATAATATATGTATATTATTTGGAATGCAACTTTTGAGTCAGACAATCTTGGAAAAGGGGTGGGGGAATGACATCCTGACTTACGGTAAAAAGGGGGCATCAAGCAAAATAGGTTGAGAACTACTGGCGTAGATTCTGTGCTGGTTGTTAAAGATAAAATTGTCTGACTTTTTTACCCAGACTTTCATTTCTGATGAGATGACCAGCTCTTTCCATAATGGCTTCTTCAATGAACTGAAAAACCGCAAAAGTGTGGCAGTGGAGGGTTGGGGATAATTGGGATTAGAAAGTCTTATAAGATCATGCAATCAAGGAAAAAATGATAACCTGAGAATTTAGCTTCAGTCCACAATTTCCATCAGGTCTGTAAACCACCAAATCAGAAAAAGTTTTCATATCTGTTTCTGGTATCCAATCATTTTGTCAAATTTTCAGATATTATGAAAGACTTGATTCTGGTCAAAATGGTTACTTATTGTGGACACTCTCAGGGGTTATTTTCATTTACAAATAAATTTTTCTTTTTTTCTTTATTATTTCTTTATTTTTTCTTTATTATTTCTTTATTTTTTCTTCTCTTTATTTTTCTTTCATTTTTTTCTTTCTTCTTCTTTATTTTTCATTCTTTTTTCTTTTTACTTTTTGGGTTCTTTGTTTTTTTTTTCTTTCTTTCTTTTTTCTTTAATTATCCTTCTTTTTTCTTTCTTTTTTTCTTTCATATTTTTTCTATTTTTCTTTAGATAGATATTGGTTGATCTTAGACTTGAAGATTGTCACGGTCCTGAAGTCACCCTCTCAGCAGTTTGTTCCACAAAGTGACAATTCAGTGGACAATGCTGAATGAAACTTTCTTCTTAGCAAAGGAATATAAAAGGAATAGGGAATGATTTAACATTGTAAACATGGCATGGCACTAGCTGTGAAGGTCTGAACTGGTGGAACTAAGGAATGTAGTTTGTTTGGATGTATGCTACAGTAATAGCAATGAAGAATCTGGCACCATTTGCCTGTTGGTTAGAGGTTGCAGGGTGGGAAATAATTCATCAACCACAAGGCCTCATAGATGCTTTTGAACTCTGTCAAGGCTGGACAGTGAAGATTGGATAGCACCAGTCCAGATATTGCAGCAATTCTTCATCTGATCTGAATCTTGTTAAGATAGTCAAGGATGTTTAATAATTACATACTCAATCGTAATTTCCTTACACAAGTTATTTCACACTTAGATATATGTCATAAAGAATTTCTAAGATTAAAATTATCCTTGATGGCCGATGTTTTGTTATCCGTTAACTTCAATCCTAAATTTCTGGATTCGTTTTCCATTTTCATGAAACCTTTTTTGCAATGCTTTAAAGATTCTCAAGATGCTAAAGAAAATTATTTCAATTTAACTTGAAATAATTATATGACAAATTTTAGTGTTCAGTAATTTTATAAATTTTAGATTCTTTTTTTTTTTTAAAGAAATCTGAAGTGGTGCATTTTAATTCAGAAGATACAAACAAAATTGGGTAATTATTGGCTTTGAATAACAGTTCACAGCATTTTTTAAGTCAATTTGTAAGACCTTTTACATATCTGTAGATAAATTTAGTCTCTCACATATGTGCCATTTGATTCCAGTACCTTTTGTCATCTTTGAGACAATTTCATAATTCTATCCTCCCAGAATTTGGCATCTTTCTGGGTGATGACCTAGTCTAGGTGGTTTTTACATAGCTACCGCCACAGATTCAAGATACCTAAGGTTTAAAATGATTTTTAAAAAATGATAAGTCTTTCTTGAAGATATGTGATTTCTGGCATTAATGGAAGATGATAACCGTTTAATTGCCAGTTCCAGATGCTTTTCATCAATCTCTGTCTTTAATCAAAATCCAGTTAAGAACAGTACTTGTTTGAATTCAGTATCTGATTTTGCATGAAGAGAGCTCGTAATACACAAAGACTTTCCAATCTCTCCAGATACACAGCACCATCTTCTTTGGTTGCAGACCAACTTTCGGAATCGTTGATGGTGACTCGTTTCATTTTGTGATTGTTTTTTTCATGAATTTGTTTGTTTTTGTTACATCTAAGCAGAGAATTGCAAATGAAAATGTTGTCCACAAAATCTTTTTTCTGTTAATGTTGAGATGTTGAGTGTTTCCACGTGAGTATATGGTAATAACGAACAAACACAGTCGTAGGGAAAAATACTGGTATATTCAGAGAGGTATTTACATCAGAGAGATTAGTAGTAGAACGAATGTAGGTTAGTAGTAACAATAAGTAATAAAGTCCAACAGTATCTTCCGGTCGAGAAACGGAAGTGTAACTGATCACTACAGAAGTCTCACTCTGCACTGCACTACACTGCTACACTCCTCACAGTCTCTAGAACTACTGTTCTATTTATAATAATAGGATCAGTCTATTGTGGTTGTGAAGGTGTGTGTGCCCCAACAGTTAAATTATGAGTCACAGAAACATCATAGTGATTCACATATGCAAGTTTTTTCTCTTACGAGACTCATAAGCGATATGTGGTGTATCTCTGTCATGTCCTGTGTCATTTGATCTGGATTATTTTTAATCAGCCTTTCAAACTGCTTATCATCAATGACTGAAGACCTGCTGGATCATTCTCTGTGTTCTAGATTGAGATTTCCTTTCCTCAACCTAGTGAATTGCTTATAAACAATACTCCCAGCTATGGCACCAACTCTGTAAATGGCACATATATTTTTTTGCTGTTTGTACAATGTTTCTTCCTTTCAAGAAATAAAAGAGAAACAAATGATGAAAATGCTTTCTATTTTTCTCCATTTTTCCTTTTAATATAAAAACATTTAAAATTCACAATACATAATAGCAAAGTCAAGTAGGGCCTTATGAATGCAAATTTCTTCAAAGATTCTTGAGACATTCATAATTCTCAGTTTCATAACCAAATTTAAACAAAGCAATTTGTAAAGAAATAATTGATTTTTTATTTATTAATCTGACAGATTTTATCATTTTAAAATTTTTTTAATGGATACCCACATTTCTGTTTATTCATTTATTTTCATCTAGCAGCTTGAATATTCAAGAAATCTTATTAAAGAAAAGATGTAGTCCCTAGCAGGATTCAAACCTTTGTCCCCCTTAGCAGGGGAAAATGTCATTAGATCCAATGTGCTTTAGACCAACTCGGCCACAAACGATCTCACCAAAGTCGAATAGGTCCTTATAAGTGCGAAACTCTTGAAAGATTCTTGATTTTCTTTAATAGGACTTCATGAATATTCTGGCTGGTAGATGAAAATAAATAAATATATTGCTTAATAAATAAAGTTTCTACTCAAATATGAGTATCCACAAAAATAACGTTTCAGTGATGAAATCTGACCTACTGCGGGGGAAAAAATCTGCTTCGTCAGTCTTGTATCGAAAGATACATGATCGCCTAAGCATGTAACTGACTGACTGATGAAATCTGTTGGATTAATAAATTTTTAAAAATTCATTATTTCTTTAGAAAATTTATCTCTTTGTTTAGCTTAGAATACAAAACTCAGCAGATATGAATGTTTCGAGAATGTCAGAAGGAATTTGAGTTCATAAGGCATGATTCAACTTTACTTGATTGGCGAGATTGTTCATGACTGATAAACAAGAAAATGGTGTTGAAATAGAATCTTTCAGAATACACACATATATATATATATATATATATATATATATATATATTTTAAATAAAAACAGACCACTTTAAGGTTCCATATAATAAATTATTTCACCACAGTCCTTTTAAAGGACCACGGGTCATCAGATTTTACCTTTGGAAGTAAAGTCTGATGATCCGCTGTCCTTTAAAAGGGCTGTGGTGAAATAATTTATTATATGGAACCTTAAAGTGCTCTCTTTTTATTTAAATTATTAGCTCTGATTTACATTGAGCTCTCTGGATTTTATCCTCCTTGGGTCTACCCATACGGATTACCTAGTTTTTCGTAAACTAATATATATATATATATATATATATATATATATATATATATATATGTCATTAGACTTCAGTCACATCTGAAATGAAATCATATGTTCAAATGGTAATTCTTGAAAAATGCTATGAACTTTTGTTCCAACCTGTAGTCTCTCAGAATTCCACAGAAATAGGAATATTCCAAAGTTATTTCATGAATACATTGAGTGGGAGGAATATTTGTTTTAAAAGTTTATATTGTTTTAACGTTCACTTACATCAACACAAATTATATGTAACATGAGCTTGCTCTTTCATAATATATTGTCAACAAATATTTTATTAATTTGTTTGCATTTAGACAAATAGAATTATAGTTTCCTCAAGATAATTTTTCAATTTGGCAAATAGAATGTTTACATCTTTCATCTATAATTTTGTGAGAAAAGCAAACAGAATTTTAAAACATAGACAATAAAAATGGGTACAGACAAAAGTTGATATTTATTTTGAATTATTGATAATTCTAGATTATATTTTCAAATTCTTCAGAGTTCATTGACATCTATCAGACAGTTGATTCAATTCTGGACTTGATGAAATTGTCCTTGCGATGTTCTCATCAAAAATGTTAATGATTATTACAAGCAGATTTTACATTGTATTTGGGAATATAATGACCAGTTCAAAATTAGATGACACTTCTGAGATAAAAATTCAACTTAAAATTCCCACAAGAGTTTGATAAAAAATATTTTTATAATCCTTCTCTCAAGAAACATAGCTTTAAGGTATGCTATATTTATGGGATAAAGTGCTCAATATCAGAGATAGAGCATATGTAAATATAAAAGTGAACATTGAAGTCAACACTCAGAGGTGACAGACTGTTTCATGCTAGATGCAATTGGTAGCCTGACGATTGCGTCTAGCATGAAACAGCCTGTTGCCTTGGAGTGTTGACTTCGATGTTCACTTTATATATATATATATATATATATATATATATGGTATCCCTAAAAATTTAACATCATTTTGTAGTCTAATAACATAGGCAATTCTTGCTCAAATTTTTTTTAACACCCTGTATATAATTTTGTTATTATTAGATAGTCTTTCTTGGATTTGAATGAAAGAAATCTGTATATGTGCTTTAATATTAAATCAATATAAATAAGTGCGAATGTCAGTATGCCAAACTTTTCAACTTTACTCCTAGTGGTCGTCACTCAAAATACCATTCCATTTTGGAATTGGGTCGACTCCGTGGGCAAATTAAAATCATTCCAAGCTGGATCCGGACCTGAAAACCTGAAATTTTGGATTCCCAAGTTTTCAGTACTGCAATTGTTTTTGGCAATTCTTTTGCTACCTCCCACTATTCTCCTGAGTCAGTGAGGGTGTGTAGCATGCGGTGTGGCACAGTTGTAGCCCAGTTGTTGTGTGAGGCAGATGTGAGGGGGCTTTCCATTTTCATAAACTTGAGGTGACTCACACAAGGTTAAAGGCTTATTGGTGAAAATCTAATAATAGGAATTAATTATCAAAGAAACAAAAAGCTATCATTTGTTATAACATATATAAAATTGTATTAATAGATGATTCTACTGGACATAAAGTGAGGGATCACTTTTCTATTGTTATTAAGTAATAAACTGATCCCCTTCCACAATTATTACATATTAATATAATAATTAGAAAAAATAAATTTAAATATTCACCTATGAAAACCATTTAATCATAGTGAAGACAACAAAATAAGCCATGATTTTTTATGGCTTAGCTAAACAAGAAGCTATATATACTATTCTACTGGGCATAAAGTGGGGGTTCGGTTTTATATTGTTATTAAGTAATAAACTGATCACTCAAGACTTACTTATCAATGACTTCTCATCATTTTTGACAGCATGGTTAAATTAGTATTAATATAAGATTCTATTGGGCATAAAGTGGGAGATCTATTTAATATTGTTATTAAATAATAAACTGATCCCCTTCCTTAATTACTGCATATTAATATAATTATTAGAAAAAGATATATTTAAAGACTTACACGTCTTTAAATATATCTTGTTCTAAGATTTAACAAAATAAGCTGTGACTTTTCATAGCATGAAAAGTTACGGCTTATTTTGCTAAATCTTTACCACGATTAGAAGGTGTGCACATGTAAGTGTTTAAATTTCCTTCTGGAATTACCACATGATAATATAATAATTAGAAAAAATATATTGTCCATTTCTTACAGCATGGGAAAGTAATTATTAAGAAAAAGATTTACTGAACAAAACATGGGGATCAGTTTTCTATTATTGATAAGTAATAAGCTGATCCACTAATTGGAAAAATATATTTAATGTCTCAAATAACCATAGTGAGTCTGAATTCAATATAAAATTTTAAGATGATAAAATTCTAGAATATTCTTGGTGTTATTTATTGGAAAATGAACTGGATATAAGCTATAAATAAATAATTTATATATATATATATATATATATATATATATATATATATATATGTATATATATATATATATATATATATATATGATTTAGATTGGAGTGAGTCCTTTGATATTGGGTTTAGCAAGAGTTTGTTTTGAAGTCCAATCTTGGTAGCAGTCAGGAGAAAGTCTGTTTCGGCTGAGTAGTTGACAGTTTAGTAGTCGGACCTTGGTAGTAGTTGTCATATTAGAAATAAGCATGGCGTCAATCTGCTGTCCTTTCTCAGCTCTAAGGAGGGCAGAAAAATGTTTTAAGCACATGACCAATTAACTTGACACACGTGGCTGGTTTCTCTGGTGGTCCCTTTTCTTCTACGTCTTGACTATTTGTTTATATCCTTTTTGACAAGGCTCTCAGACTACTAGCACAAAGCTTGGTTTTGGCTAATCTCAAATGTATCTTTGTGTTCATTTTTTTGATTGGCCCCAATTTTTTTCCGATGCTCCTTTCTTTTTTTAATTTTATATATATATATATATATATATATATATATATATATATATTGGAAGTTATGCATGGAGCCTCTCTGGTCTAGACTTATGCTGTTTTTTGTCAGGTTTCAGTCTTTTCTTTTGCTTTCTCTTTTTTATTTGAGGGTTGTCTTCTCATTAATTGAGAGAGAAATATATGACAAAACTAGTTTAATCAGACTTTATAAAAAGCATCAGCAAATTGAAGTCATTTTGCAATTGCATTAGTTGTATTTTCTCTGATTAATCTGGCATTTTTATCTAGACAAATAATTCTGTAAGATAGTAAGTAGTAATATAGGGAGTAATATGTAAGAATTTATTCTTTTTAAATCATAAAAAGCAAAAATAAACAAAGAAAAGCTAACACATCTTCTACCATAAAAAATGATGACCCAAATTAATTTTTCAATTGTATTTTTATGTATTTTTCATGGTTTACTTAGGATTTTTATGAAGACAATTATTAGGTTGGTGCAAAAATAATGTCGTTTTTGACTGAAGTTGAACGTCAAAAAACGACATTATTTTTGCACCAACCTAATATATATATATATATATATGTGTGTGTATGATTGTGATATATATATATATATATATATATATATATATATATATTATATATATATATATATATATATAAGAATTTTATAACTAAAATTAAATTGAAATAATACAAATTAAATAACAATAATTTATATTTGTAATATAATATACATATATATATATGTGTGTGTGTGATATATATATGTGTGTGTGTGATATATATATATGTGTGTGTGATATATATATATATCTGTGTGTGTGTGTGTGATATATATATATGTGTGTGTGATATATATATATGTGTGTGTGATATATATATATATGTGTGTGTGGTGTGTGATATATATATATATGTGTGTGTGTGTGTGTGATATATATATGTGTGTGTGTGTGTGTGTGTGATATATGTGTGTGTGTGTGTGATATATATATGTGTGTGTGTGATATATGTGTGTGTGTGTGTGTGTGTGTGTGATATATATATATGTGTGTGTGTGTGTGTGATATATATATGTGTGTGTGTGTGTGTGTGATATATATATGTGTGTGTGTGTGTGTGTGTGTGATATATATATGTGTGTGTGTGATATGTGTGTGTGTGTGTGTGTGTGTGATATATATGTGTGTGTGTGTGTGTGTGATATATATATGTGTGTGTGTGTGTGATATATATATGTGTGTGTGTGTGATATATATATGTGTGTGTGTGTGTGTGTGATATATATGTGTGTGTGTGTGATATATATGTGTGTGTGTGTGATATATATATATGTGTGTGTGTGATATATATATATGTGTGTGTGTGTGTGATATATATATGTGTGTGTGTGTGTGTGTGTGATATATATATGTGTGTGTGTGTGTGTGTGTGTGATATATATATATATATATTAGGTTGGTGCAAAAATAAAGTCGTTTTTTGACTGAAGTTGAAGGTCAAAATACGACATTATTTTTGCACCAACCTAATACATTGTCTCATGGAAGAAAAAAATTTGGCTTTTTAAATAATTAATGAGAATCATTTAATCACTAAGTTACAAATACTATTCTAAAATTACGTCAATATTGAAATCTCTTTCATATTTAGATATGAATGAGATTTCAATATTGACATAATTTTGGAATAGATGAATTCTGCTTTCTTAGTCATTAAATGTAAAAATATTCCACATAAGTAAAAGAAACAAAAGCATTGTATTAGCAGTTTGATCCCCTCTACTTACTAATGAGATATTCCGTGTCTATGGTAACACAAGGCGTGTTTGCTTTATGGTGTAAAGCAGCATTTCCCAACCTTCTCTCAACTAGCGCCCCCTTTCAGCACAAACATTTTGTCCCCCCCCCCCCCCCCCCGTCAAATTAAATTTTGAATATTATACTGAATTCATCTTTCATAGCAAGATAACACTTAGGTATTAGTGCAAAAATAATTTTAATATTTTTTCATTTCTATTAGAAATGCCAATGATTAAAATCCTAAAAAAAAAACTTTTATTTGATTGCTTATCTAAATGTTTTCACTGCGATGGTTGACTTTGGTGCTTACTGGCTAAGGCTCTTACTCTAGGTTCCATACTCCTTAGAAGTAATCGTAAATCACTTTGTTTTGTAATTTTTAGGCAGTTTCTTTGTTTAGTAAGAAGCTCTGCAACTGGGTTGGAACCACATTCAGCCATACAGGAAGTTGAAAAAGCAATGAAGTAAAGTTTGATAACTTTCCACAACGCTTTTGGAAATTTCCTTTTGTAGCCAATATTGAATAATTTTTGAAAATCTGAAAAAATGGATACATGCCTACTGCCACCTGAGTATGATCACCCCCCCCCCAATGAAATAAAAAAAAACTCCCAGTGCCCCCTTTCAACATAACAGAGCCCAAAAGGGGGCGCTATTTCCCACGTTGGGAAACACTGGTGTGGAGTAATGTTCTAAGCAAATGAACAGTAGGACAAATGCTATACAGAAAAATTATAATGGTAAAGAGGTAAGGGTTACTTAGAGCAAGAAAAAACTGGAAATTGTGGAGAGTCATGATCACCCACATCCTGAAAAGATATGCGACATAAAAGAAGAATGTTTCTTTTTACCATAACAATGGAATACCACATTACTAAGAAGAGGATATCTGGATGCATAACCAATAAAGATATCTCACTTTGTAGTTTAAAATCTTTTATGCAATCTTGTTGATCACTTATTTTCTATTCTACAGCCTCTTTCCTCACAGGCATAATATTGCAAGCCTATTGCTACTCAGTTGTCATTTCTATTGCAAATGTTCAGGTTAGCACCACTCTTTAGTTCCACCAGTTCAGACCTTTACAGCTAGAATTCACCATGCTACACCAACAGATTTGAATCAGCTCCTTTTCCTCTGTATACCATTTGTAGAGAGGAAGCTCCATCCAGACATCATTTTTCCAAATTTTTTCTAAATACTACAATTTTGACCTCTTCAAGTCAAAGGTCAGTCATTATCAGTCCTCCTTATCCTCATAATTTTCACATCCTCTTTCATTAACTCTCTACCTTGAGAACCTCTCGAGTTTGCCTTTAATTTAAAAATAAACACATCGTATTTTCTATTGTAGCCTAGATTTAATGAATGCATGAGATTTTAATTTTTTTTATTGCAGTTTCTATAACTGAGAGAAAAACCTTCAGAAAATGTGTCAACATGTAACTGTTATAGATTCTTCATCCAAAATTATATTTAAACATTTTTTTACTATTTTTCACCAGATACAAGGCCCAAGAGCTGCTCAATTGATTGATTGATTTGTTTTTTACAGCTTATCAACCCTTTGCAGGTTATTTAAAGCCAGAAAATATTTTTAGATTATAAGAATTTGGGGTGATACAAGTCTTATTAATTAACACATAGCTGCAGGGAGAAGATGTGGATTCATACAATATCCTGAATTTGATAAGCAAGAAATTGTAATGTGGATATAAAGTGAGGGATCACTTCTATATTACAATCAATATATAAACTGACCTCTCACTTTGTGGTCATGGTAGTTTTTATGCATTTATATTCCAGAGAATGTAAATAAATCTAAAAGATATGCCTTTGTTGCAAATCAGTATTTCATTGATTGATTGATCATTTTTCTATGGCTTATCAACAAACAAGAAATTATAATGTGGGTATAAAGTGGGGGGGTCAAATATTTATTAAAATCGATATATGAACTGATCCCTCATTTTGTGGTCATGGTAGTTTCTATACATCTATATTCCAGAGACTGTAAATTAATCTAAAAGACATGCCTGTGTGGCAAATCAGTATTGCATCGATTGATTCATTTTTTATGGCTTATCAGCTCTTTGTAGGTCATTTAAAGCCAGAAAATATTTTTTTTTTTTTAGATAATAATGGCACAAGTTTTAGTAATTAACCCATAACTGGGGAGAGAGGAGGTGGATTCATACCTTTCCCAAGGTTATTTGCATGTAAATGAATATAACAAACCCAACTGGAATTGGAACTCAGCTCTCTGATTACCAATTCCAAGCCATTATCCATTACCCCACCCATACATCTAAGCTTACAGCACCTGGTATTCCTAAGCAGTCACTCATCTAAGCACTGACCAGGCTTGACATTGCTTAACTTTGGTGATTGTGCAGGAACCAGTGTTTCAACATGATGTGGCCATAAAACTAAGCCACACAAAGTCGAGAGTAACTAAATGCGGTTTTTGTCCAGGAATCAAAGCAGCAGAAATTCTAGAGTTTGAAACCTCATTGCCTGAGCAGGCAGCTTAGACACTGCATGACAAGCTTGCTTACTTGGAAGGACCCATTGGACCCATTAAGTGATGTGGGGGTTATGAAGGATATAGTTCAGGGGAGGAACTGACATCCCCTACCACCATTTATAACTAGAAATGGAATGCACATTTGTCAAAATGCTTACATATTTACTGGTTTACTCAAGAAAATAAAGCTGACGTTTTTATTCAAGTAAGGAAGCTGTGGAGAGCCACGAAGGTCCATGTCTTGAAAGAACATAGCATGTGAAAGAAGTTGACAATTTGTTTCTAATTTATTTAAAATCATGTCAAGAAATGTGCCATATCCCTTTGAACATAGATGATCACGGCTCTCCATAACTTCCTGTCCTCAAGGCAGTGTCTGGATCCTTACTATCCCTTCAAATCCATATTTTGCCATCCATTTACACATGCTCATTTGGTATGTAACTTACTGTTTCTCTCTGCTCCTTTTGCATGAAACATATCCTGTGTGTGCCAAATTCTCCAAACCCTCTTTCCTCATTATATTTTCAAAATCTCAACTGTCTCTTTCTGATTATATGTAAAAAAGATCCATCTGCTCTTATGTTTATTTTGAAGTCATCACGTAAGAACTGTATTCTTTATTTTTATTTTGCTTCTAACTCAGTTCCAAGCCTTGCAAGAATTTGATGGCTGAAACCACTGTAGTTGCATATACTGAAAAGATACTATGAAGGAATCTTTGATAACTTGTAAATTATATCCATTCCTTTTGTATTCCATTGGTCAGGAAAAAAAATTTCACTCAAAGAGCTTCTTCTTCAAAATCAGTACTTTGTGGATCAGACTCCCAAGAGGATGCTTCCCCACTTACAATAGACAACCATCTATCTTACATATCTTTACCTACTTCCTTCTCTCCACATCCTTTCCTCTAACACTCCTATTTGCTCTCGCTCCAAATCCTCTGTAACCCCTTGCGTGCTAGTGGCTTCCAGCCTTGCCAGGGGTGAAAAGCTTAAAAAAACAACAAAAAAAAATGTCCATACAACAACAACATCACTCTGTAACAATCTATAACTCTTAGGCCTTCTATTGGGTGAATGTTTTGTGAAAAAAAATCTTCTAGATAATTTTTAGATTTGTTTTTGTGACATCAAAAAAAATAAAGGAAAAAATTAAAATTTCTTTTTTTATTTGAACATTACCCCAAATCAAAAATAATTTCTTACCCCAAATCATAAATAATTTTTTTTTTTTAATCTGAGCTTCATTTGAATTGCGGAGCTTTTGTTTCTCGAAGTTCCCCTTGCAGATAACTTTTGCTTTTATTGCAATCTCGCTGACTGATCAACTGATTGCTAAAACACTGATAACACTTGATTTTTAAAGAGTATCTTTTAAGTGGTTGGTCTGCTTAAAAGAAAGGAATTTTCGCATGGTTACAAAATGAGAAAGTTGCTTCATAATCTGTCTGATTCTTTGCTTCAGGTGAAGTCAGCCACCATGAATTTTGTCTATTAGAGAAATTCCCATCTTGACTGTGTCAGAGATTTCGTCTGATCTGACGAAGCAGTAAAAAGAATTCATTGGGAGACTGTATCTTTTCGAGATGGCAAATAAAGGATATAAATAAAATTCCGACAATATTTCAATCACTCGAATATCAGTGATTTTACGGCTAGTGCAATTGATTGAGCATTTTGAGCCTTTGAGTACCAAAGGCTTAGGCAAAGTCTAAAAAAGCAGTCAATCGTGGTTTTATCGGGACATTATGATTGTTTTAACAAATGACATGACATTTTGTTTGAAGCACTTAAGTATCAAGAACATTTCTAACAGATTGAACAAGTCAAAGCCTTTAGATAAAGAAAAGTTTCGACATAAGCTAAAAATAAGAGTTTTCTTGACAAGTTCAGGAATTTCCTAATATTATAAATATATTTATATCATTCGGATGCAAAGGCGATTGTTTTGTTCTTTTTAAATTGAGGAATTGGCAGTTATAAGCATCACTCACACAAATCCTGTAGACCCCACTGGAGTATAAGGCTACAGCTCACAACAGGCTAAGCTATTGTTTCCATAGTAATTAAGCTTTTACAAGTATGGAATCATCAGCCCCATGCCCAAATGGAATTTGAATTCAGAGTTGTCCTTCTCCTACATTGGTTACTGTTGTAGCCTAGGAAAGGTTACTGAATAGAATAATCACACAAAGGTTGGTAATGAATGATGATACTTAGGACAGGAACAACACATATAAGATTCACTAGTGACGCGTAGAAGAAGTAGTCTACTGCTAGAAGTGAGTCAAATGAATTCCACAATGAATATCCAACTGCAGACCAACATACAGTATTTACTACTGTATTTATGTGAATGGAGACATGAACATTATTGTCCATAGGTATGCTACAACAGTTACCAATCAAAGCTGACAAGGTCAGTCTTCCCTACTATTAACCACATATGTGGGAGAAAAGATTGATTCATACTTTTACGTTTGTGCAAAAAGTGAATGTAATGAACTTAACTGGAATTCGAACTTGGTTTGCAGATACTCATTCTTAGTTGCTATCCATTGAACCACCCTCACATCTAAGTGTTATAAGCATATTTACCTGGACATGCTGATGAATATGCAAACATGGAAAGTAAATGACAGTATAGGAAAGCAAGAAGACAGGACTAATCATCAATTGTAAGAAGAGAGAATGTAAAATTGTCAGTAAAAGGAACAACAATAGATGCAAATTATGAATTGTATACAAGTACAAAAATTTAAATATCTAGGAAGTGCTTTAACCGATGAGAAAAAATGTGACACAGAAATTCAAAGGTGCATTGGAAGAATGAAAGATGCCTTACAAAAGCTAAGTTAAGTATTAAGAAACAGGAAAATTTTGTTAAAAACAAAGAAAAGAGTACTGAATTGTTATGTAATATCAGTATATGGGAGTGAATGCTGGACAATCTCATTGTATATGATAAATAGATTTGAGGCAGTAGAAATGTAGTTCTACAGAAGGATGCTGAGAATACCATGGACTGAACATGTGAGCAACAACAACATTTTAAAGAAAATGGACACAGAAATGACACTTAAACTTAGAATTATAAAGAAATAATAGAATTTTTTCAAGCACATAATGAGGGAAGAGGGCTTGGAGAATTTGACAGTCATAGGATATAATGAAAGCAAAAAGGCCTGAGGAAAGAAGAGAAATAAGCTACCTAATGGACTTGTGTAAATGGTTGGCAGAACAGAGCTTAGGGAAGATAAGACAAATATTGCTAAGCGCTATAAAGGACAGAAAGTTGTGGAGGACCATGATCACCCATGTCCCGCAGGGACATGGCACATAAAAGTTGAATTATAAGTATTCAAGCTGAATAAAAATGAAAATGTAATGTTATTACTGTAAAGACTAAGATGAACACAAGACTAAATCTGATAATGAGAAATTATTCTGGACACCATCTGTTAATATTGTCTGAATCAAGTCTAGAGATCTTAGTCTACCTTCCTATTTAACTCTTAGCCAATTGGGAGTCGAGAAAAGATGAATTTGAGTTTTCCAAGGGCAATAAGGATCAAGAAAATAGGCATTAACCTCTAACAAGGAAATACTTATATTTCTATTACTGGACTTATTTTTTTTTTTTTTTTTTTTTAAGCTTATCACCCCAAGCAAGGCTGGAAGCCACTAACACGCAAGGGGTTACAGAAGGTTTGGAGGAAGAGCAGATAGGAGTGGTAAAGGAGAGGATTTGGAGAAAGATAGTGGATCGATCAAGGCAAGGGGGTTACAGAAGATTTGGAGCAAGAGCAGATAGGAATGAAAGGTGAAAGGATGTGGAGAAGGGAAGTGGATAGATCAAGGCAACTGGAGATGTCGATTGACGTTACACTTAAATAGTTGGAGATTGTATTTGTCAGGGAAACAGGAATAAGGAAGGGAGTTCCACAGGTGAGATGTGCGAGACATGAAGCTATTGGAGTAGAAGAGACGTCTACATCTAACAGTTTCAACGGTGAAGGGGTGGGAACGGAATGCCAGCCTCGTAGGACGTTTAAATTCATGAGGCCTAGGAACCAGCGAAAGCAGCTCCTCGGAGCAATTACCGTGAAAGTATTTGTAAAAAAGACAGAGCGAGGCAACATTGCATCTGTGAGAGAGCGACTGCAGACGAGATGACAGATCAGGGCCAATTACATTGCATATCCGTCTCTGGATCTTATCAAGAACCCTGAGGCAAACAGCAGGGGCTCCAGACCATTTGAAACATGTTTGATTTCTTTCTTATCTGACCTGAAAGTAAACTTTTTTTTTACCATAAAGTCATTAAGTTTATCAGCAATTATCAAAGGAATTAATAAATATGTCTTGAATATTGCTAGCTGTCTTGGAAATAACTTACTATTTCTTTCTTGAATGTGCTATTAAGTCAGAGTCAGATCGAGACTACGGGTGGAATAATTGCTTGTAATTGCTATTGTTCTGCTGACACCTGAACTACCACTTTGAAAAATATTTGCACTTTACAGAAAACACTTTGGCACAAGAAATTATTTCCTCAGATTTTTGGAACTAATTAGCCTTTACACACAAATGGTGTGAGTGTTTGTAGAAAAACAATTTGGATTTTTCTATGAACCAAAAAAAAGTAAAGGTATGGCCAGATATGCTGGTTACCACTCTGTCAGCTTTCTTCTTTTCATAAAAAATGGCTGGTCAGTTTAACATGGGAAACTACGACTCTATTTTATAGGCACTGATAACAGCAAATTATGAATTTTCTAAAACATAACAAATTTATTATTCCAGTTTTAAGAAAACAATCTTACCAGATTTGTGCAGGCATAATAGCCGAGTGGTGAGCAAATAACACTTACAAGCTGTACATAGTAAATTATGAGTATAATAGTATGCAGATAATCAGTAACAAGATTTTTGTATCTCTCCCCTGATGAGAAAAGAAAGAGAATACATTCAACACAGCCTTACTGAAATCAAACTTCAGGCAAGCCAGTAAGTAGAAACAATTAATAGATCCATCAGTAGTAAGGATGTTTTTTTTTTTGTAGGATGGAATCGGATTTAGACTAATTGTAAGTTAGGTTACATACTCTGTAATTTTTATTACTTAAACATTATTTTTAGTGGATACTCATATTTGAGTAGATGTCCCATTTATTTATTAAACAGTATATTTATTTATTTTCCTCTACTGGCCTGAATATTTGAGAAATCTTATTAAAGAAAAATATGCGCTCTCTGGAAAGATTTGAACCTGTGTTCCGCTACGGGAAACAGTCGTTAGATCTGACATGCTTTGACCTCTCGGCTACAGAGTGCATCAATGGCCAAGTAAATTCTGAATAGGACCCTTAAACAGTTTTTTAAAAGACCAATCCATATTAATTTTAATGAAGAAAACATTTTGAAAATACATTCTATATATCTTCCATGATGGTTTAACATATTTTAGTTGGGTGAGTTCCTTGAAGTATGCAAATTTTAATAAAATTAATTATTATTTTCTCAGAAAGTAATCACTGAACCCACTTTGTTTATCTGCCGCCTTTCTGAAAATATAGTGAATTTTTCTTCTCCTGCATTTTCCCTATTTTGGAAGTTGTGAAGAAGCATATTTTGGAGAACCAAAAATGCTTATTTTTATCCTTTCAGATATTATAGATTTAATGATTATGGCAGAGATATTGTCTTGAAACATTGTTGACCATAAGAATTTTTTCCCCAAGGATCCCTTTGGAATGATTTCATTCTTTGTTGTATCATAAAAATCTGAATGGGAAAGGTTTCTACTCTCCTTTTCTTCCCAAGTTCAAAGAAAAGATGAATGATTATTGAATATTTTGACGGTATGATTTGCTTGTCATTACAGCGGTTATTTCCTCTGTATGAAATCATTCTCTATAAAACGACCAAGCAGTTCTTTCTCTTTATTTGCTATATCCCTTCAAGGTGTGGGTTCTAATGGTTCTCCACAGCTTCCTGTTTTTTTTTGCTCTCAGCAATATCTTTATAACCATGTCTTTGTGGGTCTTTGTTCCTCTGTCCATTTGCTGAAACTTGTCAAATATGTTCACTTTCTCTTTCAGCATCTTGAAAACATGGATGATTATCATTCTCCACAGCTTCCTTTCTTTTATTCTCAATGATATTTACTTGTTTATAACTCCTCTTTGTCTTTGTGACACTTGTTCTTTCTTCCATTTGCTCAAATATGTCAAGTAGGTTATTTCTCTCTTTCAGTGTGCCTTCAGAACATGGGTGATTATGGTTCTCCACAGCTTCTGGACTTTTGTTGTTCTTAGCAATACTTTTTCCTTTATAACCCTCTTCGTTGTTTTAGTACTTGTTCCTTCAACCATTTCCTCAAACTTGTCAAGTAGATTCACTCTCTCTTTCACTTTTTCATGCCTCTTTCGAACATGGCCGATTATGGTTCTCCACATCTTCCTATATTTTTTTATTCTTAGCAAGACCAATTCTGACTTTGTGGTACTTGTTCTCCCATTTACTCAAATTTGTCAAGTAGGTTCACTCTCTCTCTCTCTCTCTCTCAATGTGCCATGTTCCTTCAGAACATGATTGATTATGGTTCTCCACAGCTTCCTATCTTTTGTTGCCCTTAACAATACTTTCACCTTTATAACTCTCTTTGTCTTTGTGGTACTTGTTCCACCATATATTTGCTTAAACTTGTCGAGTATGTTTACTCTCTCTTTCAATTGACCATGTCCCTTCAGAACATGGGGGATGATGGCTCTCCACATCTACCTTCATTTGTTTGCTCTTAGAATTACTTTCTCCTTTATGACTCCACTCTGATTTTCATGGTCCTTATTCCTACATCAATTTTCCTAAACTTGTTAAATAAATAGGTTATGTGCCATTTTCTCTGCTTCTCTTCTGGTCAATATGGTCTTGTAAGTGTTAAATTCTCCAAGCATTCTTCCCTCATTATGCATCCCAGAAATTTCAACTATCTCTTTCTGATTATCACCATTAAGTTTCTTGGAGTTCCTATTCTCCTTAAGAATTCCTAATTTCTCACATGGTCTATGTTATTCTCCGCATTTGTTGGAAGAATCACATCTCAATTGCTTCAAATCTTTTCCTTATATGTGATAAAACCGTTTAGCTTTCTCTGTCCTATCGGAGTAGAGTAGGTGTTGCATAGCAATTTAGTTCTCTGCCCTTTAGTTTTAAATGTTATTTTTTGATTCCTTACTGGAAGTAACAGAAGTGGTTCAACAGAAATATGCTGAGAATAACATAGGTAGAACATGTGAGCAATGAGGAAGTCTTTAGGAAAATGAAAGCAAAAGGTAGATTTTTGCACAGAATCAAAAAGAGGATAGCTGAACTTTCTTGAACACATAATGAGAAAAGGAGAATAGGATACTTGACAGATATATTAAAGGAACAGAAGAAAGCAGAGGGCCACCTACCTGAAGTATGAATAGATGGCAGAATGGTAATGATAATATTAGCTGTTTCCCTATAAGGAAACATTTGGCATTCATTGACTGAGTAAACAATACTACTTTCAATTGAAATTTGTAAAATCTTTCTCTTCAAACAATTTCTTAGGAAAATGGGTTTCTCAGGTTCAGTAGCGATAGGGGTCTCCTTCCTAAGCTTTTATTTGAAGTGTTGTGGAACATCAGCATCTTGATTGTGTCATTATTTTTCTCCTATCCATTTTAGATGTTGCTGCTGTTGGTAGTCCCCAAGTGATGTTGTTTCTATTATTTGATACAGGTCTTTGTTTGTGAATATGTAGCATCAGTCCACAATGTTCAAAGTAGGGTGATCTTTGCCGAGACCCTCACGATTTACTCACTCAATACCTTTTTTCATAATTGATTTTAGGAAATGTTTGACACTTTAGATATGTTTGACTTGGTTTGATGCCATGCATGGCATCGATATAAAAATCTCTATCTAATGAGGTTATTTAAGAATATGAGATAAAAAAAAAGACGTTATTAAGAGTTACAAAGCATAGGAAGTTGTGTAGGGCCATGATCCTGAAGGAATATAAAAGGTGAGTTTCTGAAAATAATCTTTTTCTATTCCTATCTGTTTTTGGATTTACATTACCCAGTTAGTTGAATTTCTTCATCTGCTTGATTTTGACATCCCCAATGTGTAATTTGCATTTTGGGTTTGTCTCTTTTGCTGCTTACAATGCATTCTATATTTTTATAATGAATATTTAATCCTTTCTTTTAGCTGAAACACTCATAGGGCATGTTGAAGGCAAGATTCTTTGGGTTTTGAGAATTATTGTTTGTTTGGTTTGGTTTGTTTTGTTTTATGGCATATCAACCTCAAAGGGTCATTTAATGCTGACAACTTTTTTTTCTAGTAATATTTTTGTTTTGTCAAAAATCTATTTCTTTTAATATTTTTTTTCCTCAAAAATGTATAGCTGGTAATATTATTTTTCCAAAAACGTATAGCTGGTAATATTATTTTTCAAAAACATATAGCTGGTAATATTATTTTTCAAAAACATATTGCTGGTAACACTTTTTTTTATTCTTCAAAAATTTATTTCAGGTAATAATTTTTTACAAAGTATTTCTGGTATTAAAACCTATTTTTACACTTTTATAATGCCTTTTACCTCAGTTTCTGGGTTAACTATTTGCCCATAGCTAGGGCCCTAACAGGTGCTACCACCCTGGGTCAGGGTGGACCTGGGAACACCAGCAATTAAGAGGTGATTCCATGTTCCTCAAAGCCTCCTGATCAGAGGCCTTGCTGTTGGACGTAGTTTATCGTCTTACCCTGGACGCAGATGTAGTTTAGTTTATTGTCATACCCAGGACTCAATTATTGTTTGTCTCGCTGTCTTTAATTTTGCCTTTTCGCTTTACTCATGAGATATGTTGGTTCTGAAGCTTTATCTGTTGTTTTTGTTATATAGTTTCCTTAGCTTGTGTTTGGGCAGAGTTCTGACAAGATCTTTTTGAGAACTAAAATGGAACCCGTTCCCAAAGATCTTTGCATAGTCTTGGTAGCTTCTGATGTTTTTCAACACAAAACTCCATTGTTTGGAATTACTCTGGGATAACTTTTGGATTTAGTGCTTTTTGAAGAATCAGTTCATTTCTGTTCTTGACATTTCGGTTTCTGCCTGGTACCTCGATTTAGTGCGTTTGTTGCCTTCAGTTCAGTCATCGAGGGGATTTTACCTGGCCCCATCTTTGAGAGACTACTTCTTCTGATTATATCTGATTTTCTCTTTTCATGGTTTTGTGTCAGTTTTTATTTCGTCCTTACTATGTTTTATTCTTTTACAATCTGGCTAATGCTTTCAGGGTTTTTCCTTCAATCAGCTGCTGAAAGTCGACAATAAAAAAAATAGAAAATCCATTACTTTCTTCTACTTTATTGGGTCCCTCTAATCTTAAGGGGTTAAGCCAACAGTCTGTTATCTTTTTTTTACTTTCAAAGAGAACAAAAAACTTAGTAAATGTGATTTATTGTATTAAATTGCAGTTAGATTGTCTGTACGAGTAATGTTGCAATCTAATCTTTAAAATGATTTTTGTCGTCTTTATTTAGACTAACTTCTCCATTTAATAATGTTTTTTTATTTTAGCATCTATTCTGAAAGTAAGTTTTTCATATATATATATATATATATATATATATATATATATATATATATATATATACATATACATATATACATAC
>OZ038495.1:95441820-95501758 GCA_964036315.1 Acanthosepion esculentum | reverse complement strand
TATATATATATATATATATATATATATATATATATATATATATATATATATATATATATATATATGGATATATATATATATATATATATGGATATATATATATATATATGGATATATATATATATATATATATATATATATATAATATATATATAGTAAATTGAAAAGAGGAAATCTCTTCTTTTTAATTTAGCAAACTATGCATAGTTGTTAGCAAAAAAGGATCGCCTAACATGCAAATGACAAATTAGGATTCCAAAATCAAAAAATTACATCAATTCAAATATCTGGGAATTGTTTTAACAGAGGATGCAGAATGGAAAGTGCAACACTGAAATCCAAAAGCTCATTGTCATAGCAAAAGATGCTTTCCAAAAGCTAAGCAAAGTATTAAAAACCAGGAAAATTTCATCAGATACAATGACAAGAGTACTGAAATGTTATGTCCTCCTATATGGCAGTGAATCCTGGACAATCACACAGATGAAGAAAAGACTTGAAACAACAGAAATGTGGTTCTACAGAAGGATATTGAGAATGTCATGGATGGTGCATATCAGCAATGAAGAAGGTATGGGGGAAATGTAAACAAAAAGGACACTTATAATTAACATCAGAAAGAGAGAGTTGAAATTTCTAGGGTACATAATGAGGAAAGAGGGCTTGGAAAATTTGATACTCACAGGACAAATTGAAGTTGAGAGAGAGAGGGAAACAATAGATAACCTGCCTAACAAGCTCAAGTAAATAGTTGGTAGGTCAGAATTTAAAAGAGACAACAAAAAGACAAAATTTATTAAGTGCTACATGGACAGGAAATTGTGGAGAGCCACGATCATGAACATCTTGAAGGGACACAGCACAAAGAAGAAAATTTAAAAAGAAATTATCCTTTAATTTTTACTATTTTTATTAAATTGAAATGAACTTGACATGTTGGAAACAATATTGCAACATATGTTGGTGTAATCCATCTGGATTAGAACAATATATTTCTGAATATTGAAAACAACATTTTCTGAATTGGGAAAAACGTTTGAAAAAAAACAAAACTGTTTTTGAATTTGATCAGTGTTTGTTTTTTGACTTTTAAAAAATTTCCAGGGTGTTTAGTTTTTTTTTTTTACTTTTACTGTCAGTTTTGAATCTGACTTATTCAATTCAGGCAGATTAGGATTATCCCTTGATTTGGAAAATGAGATTCTCTTGAAGAACTGATGTCAAGGCAAAGTGTTGCGACTCATTTCTCTCATTGGGAAAGTAGGAATCTCTCAGTGGATTAGAACTGTCTAATGAAAACTTGAACTCTTTGAATTGACTCTGTCAAGTGGCAGTTTTAAGCTGACTGTCTTTGAGAAATGAAATACATCATGTGTGTCGACTTTGCTTTTTCTATTTTTGCCATCTTAGACTTCTTTTTTAAAAAAAAAAAAACACAATCTATCAGTTTGTTTCTCTCTCTCTCTCTCTCTCTCTCTCTCTCTATATATATATATATATATATATATATATATATATATATATATATATATATAAAAGGGTGTTCCAATAACTTGGACAGATTTTAAATGTGAATTAGGTTTAAAATCGGTCCAAGTTATTGGAACATCCTTTATATAATTCAGTAACCTACTTAACTTCTGATCAAGTCTGCATCCCACACAGAAGTCATTGTTTTAATTTAAGGAACTGATATCTTATTGGTTTAATTTAAGGAACTGATATCTGATTGGTTTAATTTAAGGAACTGATATCTGATTGGTTTAATTTAAGGAACTGATATCTGATTGGTTTAATAAGGTCAAATTGGCAGCTGATCTCAAACGTGACCTACAGTCTGTTATTAACTGGGACATGGAATGGCTTGTTAATTTTAACACCTCTAAAACAATTTTTTTTTCTATTAACCGCCTGAGAGATCATTTTCTTCCTTCCATCAGCTTGGCTGATGTTAACCTCCAGGAAAGTGATTCTCTGCTGACATGAAGTGGAAGCTTATATTGAATCAATTGCTAGGTTTGATGTTAAAAAAGTTAGTTCAGTGTGTCATGCTAGACAATTCTCTTCAGATGCTGTCTTACATATTTATAAGTCTACTATTCATCCAGGATTTGAATATTACTCTCACATCTGGGGCTCCTGCTATACATTTAGAGATTCTTGATAAAATTCAAAGACAAATCTGCAATGTTATTGGTCCTGACCTGGCATCTTGGCTTCAGTTAATTTCCCATTCCTGGGAATGTAGCTTCCCGGTAGCATTTTTATAAATAGTTTCATGCTAATTATCCTGATGAACTTTCCTGTATGGTACTTGAACTTTATGAATTTAAGGGCAGTACTAAATTGGCAGCTAGGTCTCATCATTTTAGAGTTGAATTGTGTAAATGGAACCATAAGTTTTAACAGTTTTTTTCTCACACTTCTTGCTTATGGAACTCTCTTCTGGCTAAATGCTTCCCAGCCAACTTTGATCTTCAAAACAATTTAAATGCAATGTCAATCATTATCTTCTGTCTTTTTGATTTCTCTTTTTTCATTGTTCTCGCTCCTTAATAATGTTCTCTTTGTTTTATTGTTTCACACTCAGTAACCCCTTGTGTCTTAGTGGCTTTACTGCCTTGCTTGAGGTGAAATGATTAAAAAAATTCTAAGGTTAACCGTTGTCTTCACCACTTATCCTCATGGATTGTGCATCTTACTCTGTCACCCTCTACTTTGAGTGACTCTTGAGCCCTGTACATAGTGAACATTATTGTAAAAAAAATCCAAAATATATCAGCTATGAATTGAAAGTTGAATTGACTTTCTTAAAGGTTATGACAATATATACGATTGTCCAGTGAGTCTATTGGATGTAAAAAGTCACCAAAATGTCAGTTGTTTTCTAATGAGATAGTAGTTCTCTTAATGAAATAATATTGGCATAAAGTAGGATTGCTATCAACCTGATCTTTGCAAACCACTTTTGACATGTTCAATCATTCACAGTACCTTCTTCATAAATTGCATTCATCATGTTTTGCATCTGAATCATTTTTTTACTTTTCTTAAGATCATAAAAAGTTTTGTGCTGGTGAGCCAGAGAAGTACTAGGAAGAGGAAAAAAGTCAAACAGTTATGTCCTGACCCCAAAAAGAAGAGGTATTGAGCAAAGTTTTATGGGAAAATTAGCTCAGGGGGAGGTGTTGTAATGGAATGCCCCACTCTCCTTATCACCTATTGTGGAACGACTATATCAGTAGATATATATAGTGTGCACAGGATATACCTGGCAGACTTGCTTCAGGAATTACCAGCCTGCTAACCGATTCCGTCTTTCACTAGTGTATTCTCTTTGACAATAAACCTTTCTTTCTTTCATCCATGCCCATGTTGCTGTTCCTTTCACTCGAGTACCACCTTTGTCTGTTTGTAACCTTCTTTAAGGATACAACAAAGAATAAATCATAAGAGTCTGAAAATATTGTTTACAAAATCTGTCTGGACAATGTTTAGCCATTTTGCATATCTTAACAATCATGTATACTGCTTCTAAATACTGTAATCTTGCATGTATAAGACACAGGTTCTTTTCATTCAAAATCATGTCCCAAATCTGCTTCAGTTTCTGCTTGAGTTTACAATTCAATTCCATTTTTTCCACAACTCCAAATTGACAAAATCAGATCAAATTGCATTTTTTGCTTACTGGAAAGATGATATCTATCTAATGGCAGATTGCAACAAAGGGAAGTAAATATATCTTATGGCAGATTGCAACAAAGGGAAGTAAATCTTTCATAATGTTTCTCTGTAAAGTTTCGCACTTTTTCCAGATTTCATTGAGTCTAGACCCCTTCTTGAATTTGGAAATATTATTCAATGTGCAATAAAAAGAAATTACTAAAACAAGTTATTATTTATTCAATGTCTATTGGTGGTTTAGTGATTTTATCACCCCCCCCCCCAACACTTACGCATCACAAAAGTGAATGTCTCATTTTATTTTTCATTTCTTATCTTTTTTACAAGTTTTGATCATTTTCTTTGGTCTAAAATCAGGTGTATTGTATACATGAAAATAAGTTTTTCTTCCCAGAAATTTCTCTGCTGTTTTTAACACCATCCTATACACCCTAGTAATCTATATATAAAGTAATTTGGCAACCAGAATGAATCTTGCTTTGCATAAACAGATACTCGCCCATTGAGGCTTACCCAGTCATCTGTGACATGCCATTGCCTGAGTTTGTGAGCAAATTATTGAATGTCACATTTAGATCAACTGAACTAGCAGATTCTTTGTTTTGTGCAAGGTTTTTCACCCAAACATCAGAACCCACCCAAAAGCTAAAATTGCCATTGAATTGATGAGATTAAGGAGAGCATGGTGAGGCAGATGAGGGTGATCCCAAAAGAAGACTTTGCAAACTGTTTTGAAAAGTGTTACCTTATCCTGGGATAAGTGTGTGAGATTCCAAAGGAAGAACTGTGAAAGGATCAATGATGCCACGTCCCTCAGTGGGCGATTTATCTGTTAATAAGAAATCATTGGATATTTTCTCACATCTTCCAATGTTCAAATCAGTAAATGAAAATATGTTCATTTTGGCATTCATTTTCAAAAATAAACATTTATTAGAGTTGTCACAATATAATTCAAAGTGATTTTAAAAACTAAATACTCCTCATGCCATCTGATGAGAAAAGCCACAAATGTTTTAACCAAACAAATAGGTATATGACTTTTTGTTTAGATTAAACTCTAAAATAGTTATGGCCAGTTGAAATTTTTCATAATAGTTTTCAATTCATATTCATGCAGATATAATTTGGGGACAATAGGACATTATTAAATTCTTTGAATTAAATTTTATAATCTTTTATAAATTCAGATAACGCTAAATTTTGTGTGTGTCTCCATCTTCCATCAATGAAAACAAAAAACCCAACCCAACCCATACCACTAATATATGAATCATTTATTATTAGTCTTTTGACTAGTTCAGAGGTACCAACATCAAACAAGTAGAAAAATTTAAATATCTTGGAAGTGTTCTTTCAGAGGATGGAAATTGCAGCACTGAAATTTGAAAACTCATTGAGAAAGCTAAGCAGAGTATGAAGAGACAGGAAAACTTTGTTAGAAACAAAGAAAAGAGTACTGAACTGTTATGTGATATCTGTCCTCCTGTATGGCAGCAAATGCTGGCCAATGACCTCACTGATAAAGAAGAGACTTTGAAGCAAAAGGAATGTGGTTCTACAGAAGGATGCTGAGGATACCATTGACTGAACATGTGAGCAACAATGAAGTTTTAGAGAAAATAGAAACAAAAAGGAAACTTTTCCGTAACATCAGGAAAAGATACTTGAAATTTCTAGGGCACATAATAAGGATGGAGGGCTTGGAAAATTTGATACTCACAGGACAAATTGCAGACAAGACAAGGACAGAAGAAAACAATGTATAACATATTTAATGAGCTTGTGTAAATGGATGGCGGATCAGGGTTTAGGAGAAATAACAAAAGACAAAATTTATTAAGACAGGAAATTGTGGAGGGCCATGATCGCCTGCATCATGAGGGGACATGACACATAAAAAAGACAAAACTCTCTTCCAGCTTCTTACTTTTCTGTCAACTATGATCTTTAAAAATTTAAATGCAATGTCAAAACGTCTGTCTCCTTGGACATTGTTTTTTTTTTTATTATCCTCTGTTTAGTTCCCTTCTCAGTAGTAACCCTTTTCATCCCAGTGACTTTTTATTGCCTTGTTAAATGATTACACACACACACACACACACACACACACACACATATATATATATATTACTAACAAATGGTATTTACAACATAGGCAGTAATATTTAATTTGCATATCAATTTAAAAAATGTCATATATTTCTGTCAATAATTTTTTTCCTAATTCATCATGTTTGTATAAAAATTATTAACATCTGCCTTTTGTTAAAATTCAGTTGTAAGTTAGAAAATCTGCAGTGTTTATACTAATAAACATTATTGTCATTATGATATCTTACATTACGACAAATTAGTAGGACAGTTCTGAAAAAAATTATGGAATTATCTAAATGTCAAAATAATTTTTAATTAGATTTTCTGAAAACTGTACTGAACAAGTTAAAAAGTAGTAAATTCGCTAAATTAATTTTCATTATTATTAATATTATTAAAAATATTATAATATTATTCAAATATTTTTCTCGTGTTCAGCTCTCTGTAGTTTTGTCCAGTGTTGGAAATTCAAGTGAACTTAGTATAATGACAAAAAGAAATTTATAAAATAGATGTCTTGTTTATATAGACATTTTCTAGAGGAAAGATAACTTGTACAACAACTTCGTTTTCTCTGTTCCTGCAATGGGTATTCGGATAAGTAGAGAGAGATACAATATGTTTATACAAATGAAGATATTAGTTGAAGCAAAATCATTGACTTTTAATAAGTCTCCTTTGTTTATTTCCTTTCTTCTTAACTTAAAATATGTATCTATATTTCTGCCATGAGGCATTGTAATTATTTACATTATTTACGTTTTTTCGCACTGTTGTCCTCATCTTTGTTGCCATATTCACAACGTGTTGATTGTTGATAAAAGCGTTGGTTGAATCCAATGACTTGACCCAAAGAGTTGTGAGTTCAATACCTGGCTACTGCAGTGGTGAACAAAAAAAGTTGAGTTAAATGAGAGTTAACTGATACTGAGATATCCAGAAGAGGCATGGCCCATGGAACTAGAACAATGTGGTGGATGAAATAAAGGGTCCAGTTCAAAATTCCAATCACCTGAAGAAGGCTGGAGCATACAACAGACAAATGTCATGAATATAGGAACAAAAACAGTCCGAAGAATGTAAATAGTTAAAATATTTGCTTTCAAAACTTGTTATCTTTTTATTATTTAAAAAAAAAAATCTGTGTTCAGAATATGAAGTCAGGTAAAGAAATCACTGAAAAAGCCTTCCCAGCGATTTAACTAAAAAAAAAAACAACCAAAAATAATGTGCAAAAATCTGTCAAATATTTTTACAAAAGACAAATGTGTTGCTGATCAGCTTTTATTTTCGTTATTGTCCAACAAAAAGAAAGACTGTTTCTTTTATGGCCTTCTTCTTTCTCACAAGAATTTGAGGAAATTTTGTTTTGCCCAGATTTTCTCTTCTTTGGAAGGAGAGAAAGCATCGCAGGATGTAATTTGGTTGGTTAGTACACTAACTGATATTATGAATCTACTACAGAAGCAGGTGCTGAAAAGTTCTCAGACTAACTCACTTCCCCAGTTCAACATTTCAATGACTAAACATTAGAATACTGTTTTAAGGAAGTGACTCAGACCAAAAAATTTTCAGCACCCCCTTATAAATATGTTAAGATGGGTTGGTTAATTTCATGCCATGTCATCATTTGGGTTCATGTTGAATTTTGTAGGGAATCCCCAATGAGGATTAACCTCACTACTCTTGCAAGTATGTTTAATTGATTATGAGCAATTAACTAAAATCTTTGGTAATAACAAAATAAAACCTGATCTTTTGTAAAAATATTTGACAGATTTTTCACATTATTTTTTCAAATTATTGTCTGTTTACAAGAATAATTTTATATTTACAACATTCTAAAAACTAATACAATTAGAACTAATGTAATACAATATTTGTCATTTGCCAATTCATAAAGAAATAAATATGAAAACAATTTTTATTCATAAATTAATAAGCATTTACTAAATTATTAAAATGTGTGAACCAACTCTAAGGGGAAACTGTCAAGGGAAAAATCATTCTTTTGACACTGTTTTTTGCAGGCACAAATGTCCAGGATTGCCAAATGGTTAACATCTAAGACAATCTTGAAAATTTCTATTTTGGAATCCATTAAAATCAGATCTGAAGTTAAATTTTAAATACAGTTTATGTACAAAATCAAACATTCATGTGATTAACATAAGAGCGACATTTTGCCTTGCTTATGTAAATTTTGTTAAAATAAACTCCCTTTTCTGGCGACGCCAATTTAACAGCAAAACCTGTTAAAATATAATTTTTGCAGATTTATATATTTAGTGCAAGAGAAAATGTCAGGAAGTATATATCAAGTATTTTGCGACATTCTCTTTGACAGAAATGTGCAAATTATTTAAAATGCAATTATTTGAATACATTCAAATGAGGCTGTTTTGGTAGAAAAATACAAGAAAAATATATGGCTGATGCTAACCACTATGAAAGTGACACCCTGCACCTTCACAGGCTAATGTTTTCTATGGACATGAAGTGGAAAGATTATATTGAATCAATTGCTAGGTCTGCTAATAGATAAACTGGTTCACTCTTTAACAGGAATATGCAAATTATGTAAAATCCAATTATTTGAATACATTCAAATGAGGCCGTTTTGGTAGAAAAATACAAGAAAAATATATGGCTGATGCTAACCACTATGAAAGTAACTCCTTGCACATTCTCGGGCTAACATTTTCCATGGACATGAAGTGGAAAGATTATATTGAATCAATTGCTAGGTCCGCTGCCAGGAAATTTGATTCACTGTGTCATTCTAGACAATTTTTATTGCCAGAATCTATCTTACATATCTATAAGTCTACCTTTCGTCCTTGCTTAGAATATTGCCGCCACATCTAGTTTGGTGCTCCTGTTATATGTTTTGAGATTCTTGATAAAATCCAAAGAAGAATCTGCAATGTTATTGGTCCTGACTTGGCATCTTGGCTTCAGTCATTTTCCTACTGTGGTAACAGCTTCTCAGTGCCTTTTCTATAAACATTTTCATGAAAATTGTTCTGATGAAATTTCCTCTATGACATTGCTGCCAATCTAATACTATGTTTAAATTCTAAAAATCTAGCTATGACTTTATGTATTTAAGTGCAGTACTAGATTGGCAGCTAGGTCTCATTTCACAGTTGAAATACTTATAGATGTAACTGTAAGGTCTATGCTGATAGTTTCTTCTGTTACACTTCTTGCTTGTAGAACAGTATTCCAGTTTCTTGCTTTCCAGTCAAATTTGAACTTCAAAAATATAAATGCAATTTCAATTGTCATCCTCTGTTTTCTGAATTCCTGTTCTATTATTGTTCTCTCTCCTTTATAGTGTTTTTTTGGTCATATTCTCTAACCCCCAGTAACCCTTTGTGCCTTAATGGCTTTATTGCCTTGCTTGGGATGAAATGATTTTTAAAAAATGTCGCTATTTGTCAGATTATTATAAAATTCAAAGTTATTCCAAATAATGCACATGGCTAACTACAAAAAAATATATTGTTTTTTGTTTAATGAAAATTATTAACAAAATGTGTAGCTGGAGTATGTGCCGCGAATATAGAAAATGAACTTTTAAATATAGTCTTTTTGAGACAACAAAAGATGGCCTCTCAGGAGTGTCTCAAAACATGATTAATCTGGTCAAATGAATAAAACGAAATGATTCTCTGTATTTATGTATTCTATGCATGTATGAAAAGAATAAGAGGGCAACTTTTTAACGGTAAGATTTTTTAAAAATTGTATCTTTTTAAAAATTTTAAATATGTTATGTAAATTAAATATACAGAATTTATACTTGAAATTTGTCAAGAACTTATGTCGCTAATTCTCATGAATGTCAGCATTTTAGAATTCTTTGCTTTGTGGGTAAAAAGCTATTTATAAAAATGTACAGAAATCATGATGAAAAATGCTGATCACATCAGTACATCAATTGAACTGACATTTTGGGACAATAGTTTATGACTTGTTTATCTGGCCATTGTTCTTTTGTAGGTTGTTTTTGCTTTTGATTTGTTTTCTTGTTTTGCTGAGTTTGCATTGACTTGAAAAAAAACTTCACATTTCTGCTTCCCCAAAAGATCGAAGAGAATGAAAATTTGAATCATTTCATTTCAGTTGTGCATGTATAAAATTGAAGTTGAAGGAAAAACAACATAGCAAAAAATGTCCTGAAAAAAAAAGTCATAAGGTATGCTTTGTTAGGGTAGGAAGAAAGTCATAGGAAACATTTAATTAAAGGTGCACAACTTCTGCAAACAACATTTTATTAAAATAGTATTAAATTTTATTAAAACATTTAGGATGTTATATTCAGCACCTCAACTCAGGAGTTTTATAGAAAAACTTTTCCGTAATTGTTCACTCCATTCATCAGGAGGTTTCAGCAATTAATTGCCAATTTTCTCATTTTTCATTATCTATATACTAAGTTTTGATATACCCTAGCAAAGCATACCTCATGACTTTTTTTTTTCAGGACATTTTTTTCTATGTTGTCTTTGTTTCAATTTCAATTTTACACATGTACAATTTAAATTTTATTAAAATATTAAGGCTGTATAAAATAAAATAATACAACCTTTTTCTCATTTAGATAATAAAAATGATTTCAAGCAACTAAATCCTCTCGGCTTTAAAGAAGGCAATCCTTCAAGAGATTCTATAGACTGGCACATCATCATCATCATCATCAGTCCCTCAATGGCTTCAATAGTCAGGTGTGGGGTGGCAGGTTGAGGGCAGAAGAAAGAAACGTTCATTCTTCTTTCTTATGATCCTTGCAAGGAACTTTCACATAGGATGATGGTGCCCATCTCCTCTCCAAGACAAGTACTACAGAATCACAAAGAAGTTTACTAAATAATAAAAACTTCATCACTTGGAGATTTCCAACAGAAAAACAACTAAATTAGGTCATGTAACAAGAAGGAAAAATAATGATATAATTAAGGTGTTGATTTCCATCCGTACAACCAAAAACAAAAGGTTTGGAAGGAAACTCCCATGAAAAAGAGCAATATCACTTAAAAGATTCGGTGAGCCTAAATTGCTGAAAAATTATTTTAAGAGGAAGATTTTTATAAATTTCAACTGAAAATGATCCCACTAACTGTTCAGTCAAAGAAAGCAAAATGTTTCTTGCATAGAAACTATTAGTTTCACCATATATACAAGGGTCATTCAATAAATAAGGTGAATTTTTCGGTATAAGGACTTCTAATACAGATAGAAGCTTACTTTTTTTATTTTTTTTAAACGTAGTCTCCTAGCACTGCCACACACTTTTCCCATCTGTGCACAAGCTTCCGTATTCCCTCAGTGTAAAAATCTTTGGACTGATGTCACAGCTAGTCGCTCACAACACTTTTGACTTCATCGTCACTTTTAAACTTTGTGCCTCTCGTGAACACTTTCAGCGACCAAACAGGTGAAAGTCTGAAGGGGCAAGGTCTGGGCTGTAAGGGGGATGAGGGAGCAGTTCCCAGCCCAGTTCGTTGATGGTCTGCATCGTTTGGGCTGCTGTGTGAGGCCTTGCGTTGTCATGATGCAAGATGTCTCCTTCTGACTGATGACCCCTGCGTTTGTTCTTTATGTCTTTCAAATCCACTGTCACCCTTCTGTCAGACTGAATGAGGTCATTAACTGATTCGATCACCTCAGGAGACCTCATTTCTGTAGGCCTCCCAGGCCTGTCTTCATCCTCAACACTGCTCCGTCCTTCTTTAAACAATTTAGCCCACTTGTAGACATTTTTTGGCTGAAACATGTGGCACCATACACAGTTGACATTCTCCTATGAATTTCAACTGGTTTGCACCCTTCAGCAACCAAAAACTTGATAACTGACCGCTGTTCAATCCTGGAGCATGCTTCTTGGTCGGCCATCTTTGTTGATCGCCAAAACTCTCAAAGTTTTTTCTTAATCTGCAAAAGAAATTAAATCCATGTGAAAAAGAAGTAAAACAAAAAAAAACAGAAAAAAGAGTAAGCTTCTATCTGTATTAGAAGTCCTTATACCGAAAAATTCGCCTTATTTATTGAATGACCCTCGTATATATATATATATATATACACACACACACACACACACATACATGTTTTTGACACTCACAGGTGAAAAAGGGAAAGAGTGTTAGAAGACAAGAAACTGATGAAACAACAACATTTGACCCATATACACATGCATACGCACACAAATGCAAACACATCCGCACAAGGATTGATGTCAACTTTACATCAATAATAGTAGCATCTCAATTAGCATATAGATAATGAAAAATGAGAAAATTGGCAATCAATTGCTGAAACCTCCTGATGAGTGGACTGAATAATTACGTAAAAATTTGTCTATGAAACTCTGTAGTTGATGTGCTGAATATAACATCAATTAGTCAAAAATTTCATTTGTATTAATCAACTATATTTATAAAACAGAAGCATATAGACTATTTACATTATTTGGACTATTGTTCTCATCTTGGTCCCCATATTTATCACAACATTTCGACTGTTATATGCTTTGGCCTTCTTCAGGTGGTTGGAATGTTGAACTGAACCCTTTATTTCACTTGCTGGGGTAGACTGTTCTAGTTCCACGTGCCATGTTTAATGGATGTCAGTTATCAGTTATCTCCTGTTAATTCCCTTCTCCAAGTTCTCTACTGCCTTAACCGAGTATTGAACTCACACTAACATCCATTAAACATGGCACGTGGAACTAGAACAGTCTATCCCAGTGAGCGAAATAAAGGGTCAGTTCAACATTCCAGCCACCTGAAGAAGGCCGGAGCATACAATGGCCGAAATGTTGTGATAAATATGGCGATAAAGATGAGGACAATAGTCCGAATAACGTAAATAGTGTACATAATACTTCATCTCAGAAATAGATACAGAAGCATATAGATAATAAAAAATGAGAAAATTGGCAATCAGTTGCTGAAAACCTCCTGATGAGCGGACTGAACAATTACATAAAAGGTTTGCCTGCGAAACTCTGGAGTCAGTGTGCTGAATATAGCATCAATTAGCTAAGGTATCAAATTTCATTTGTATTAATCATCTATATCTATAAAACAGAAGATGTCTGTGTGCGTGTGTGTGTATGTATGCTATTTATGCACATCCATATTTCGTGACTGATTTCAATGAAAGCATACACAAACATTGCAAATTTAATAAGATAAGTCAAGACCAACTTTTCAATCTCCAGGCTCTCTGGGTTTGGCAGAAAAATCAATAAAACTGAAGGTGGGTATAACTTTTTGCAAAAACCAAGGCAAAGTTGCACACAAACAAAATTTTTACAGGATAAGCTGATGTTCTTTGCATTGAATGCAAAACATGGCTCATGTTACGAGGTTTATGTAGAGTGCTTGCAAATAACTGTAAATAAAAATCGGGTTTTTCATACTATTTAAAATAAAAACTTGAATAACTTCTCATTTTTTTATCTAATTTTCTTCAAACTTGTTGCAAAAAATTTGCCATAAAATAAGATAATGTGGTTTTAGTCCTGTTCACTTCTCTGTGTATGATGAAAAATGACAAAAAACTGTTCAAAAAGCCCATTTTTCAGACATAACTCCATGGTTTTTCATCTGATGCTTTACAAATTTGCCATGTAATTTACATATGGCACACAAATTGCCTTGCATGAATGTTTGGTTTAGATTATTTCAGTTAAGTGGACAAAATCTGCAACTAACTAGGTCCAAAATCAGCTTTTATCCCAGCTTTACAGTAAACATGCGAAGAAGAAGTGAGGCGTTCATGCCTTTGCATTTGCAGTTGAATAATGCTCTAATGATTCATCCCTGTTTTTGTTTCATTATTAGATTTGTGAACACTGCCATACTATCTGAAAGTTATTATGGTCATAGGAAATTTACTGAATATCTAAAACATTGAAACAATTTAACCCTGAGCAACGACCACACAAGAAGCTTTTATTGATGGAATTCTTTTATTAAGAACAATCAAACACTTGTAAAGGACATACTGTAAAGAAGATAAGGTGGGAGTAGTAGCTTAGTATACCAATGGATTATGCATGCAAGCAGGGATGCAGGTAGACATTTCTAGACAGGGGGATGTGGGTATACAATTGCAATCATATATACCCAGGCAATGCCGGGTACCTCGGCTAGTATATATATAATGTCATGTCCCATCAGTATAGCTGCATTTATGGCTCTCCACAGATTCCTTTTATTTATCTGTCAGTTGCCATGACTACTTGGGAAAGATATGGGAGTGGTCAAATGCCATGTTCCTTCAAGATGCAGATGGTCATAGCTATCCACTAATTTTGCTTTTTTTATTATGATTGCTGTGACTTCTTGGAGTGATTTCTTCAAAATTTCTCCATATGTTTTTTTAAAATTCAGAATTGCTTTTCTTCTACACCACCAAAGGCTAGAGAGCCCAGTACCCTGTTATTTAAGCCATTACTGAGAGAACAGGAAATAGCTTCATGAGTTTCCAAATGGCATATGTGTGCTCATATTACCAGTTTTGCTACTTCTGTTTCATTGATCATGACACTATCTTACCATGACAGTAAATATATTTTACTTGAATGAAAATATTACTTAATTTATCTGTAATATTTTTATACCCACCAACTAATGTTCTTTCCTTTTTTCTACCCAAGCAAAAATGTACCTCATGACTTACCTGTGTTATTTTTTTTCTGGTCATTGTGGAAAATAAAGATATGAATAGACTATCAATTGTATTTGTTAATTTTTTAATCTTCCAGTTGCCCTAAGAAAAAAGAGGTGATCGAAGATGAAAGAAAACAATTTATTTTAATGATAATATCAAAAGAGTAATAAAAGCAAATCTCTTTCGAAATGCACACCTCATAGGGGATTTCAGATTTTAGCAATCCTTTCACTTTTGGAGTTTTTGTCTACAATGGCTCAAGTATTTACATTGTTATATTTGACTATGGATCATCTGTATGCCGAAGGTTTTTGTTGACATCATTTGTTGATATTGCAGTCTCTGTTATAGTGATTCAATTTCTCTTTGGGGATCTGTTTGTTTATTACCATAACACAGAAAATATGGCATATAACAATGTTTTTGTTAGGCTAATACCATTGATATTGTAAACACTGTTATAACGATTCTATTTCTCTTTGTGGATGTTATTTTTTTTTTTGATCAAGTTCACCCCAAGCAAGGCAGTAAAGCCACTAAGGCACAAGGAGTTACTAAGTATGGAATAATTAGAAACAGAAATACAACTAACGGGGGATAAGAGTAATTAGGAGGACAGTAGATAGTAATTGACATTGTATTTAAATTTTTGCAGATTAAAGTTGGCTGGAAAGCATGGAGCCAAAAGGGTGTTCCACGAGTAAGAAGTGCGAGAAAAGAAACTGTTAGCATAAAATTTACAGTTAAATCTAGCCAGCTCAACTGTAAGTTGATGAGATCTCAATACCAGTCAAGTACTGTACTTAAATTTAAAAAGTCTAGGTACCATAGCAAAGAGCTCATCTGAGCAATTACCATAAAAGTCTTTATAGAAAAGTCACAGAGCGATTCTTATGGTGGTGGAAAAGGGATTGAAGCCAAACTGCCAGATTAGGACCAGTAATATTGCCGATTCTTCTTTGGATTTAATCAAGGGCTCAAGGTAAATAGCAGGGGCACTGAACCATATGTGGCAGCAATATTCTAAGCATGGATGAATGGTAGACTTACAGATATGTAAGATAGATTCTGGAGAGAAAAATTGTCTTGTATGACACAGTGAAGCAACTTTCTTAGCAGCTGACCTAGCAATGGCTCCAGTATATTCTTTCCACTTCATGTCAGCTGAGGACACTTGCCTGAAAAGGCGCAACAAATCACTCTCCTGGAGGTTAGCATCAGCCATGCTGATGAAAGGCAGAGATTATTTGTTTATTACCATAACACAACAAAAACAGCACATCATTGCAAGGTTTTATTCAGTTAATAATACCATTGATATTATAAACTCTGTTATAATGATTCTATTTCTCTTTGTGGATGTCTTTGTTTATTATCATAACACAGCAAAAATGGCACATCATAACAAGATTTTTGTTAGAGTAATACCCTTTAAAGGGTACAAAATGAAAAATAAAAAAACTTCCTATTCAAGAAGGAACTTAATGATACATAGTCTCCATCTATGCCCACACCAATAATAATAATAATTCAATTTTTGTGGATGTTTGTTGATATGTTACAAAAGCTAATGGGATATGTGATTCATGCCAGGAAATACCAGGAAGCTGAATCAATTCCATTAGGAAACTTGATCTCAGAGAAGTTGATCTGTGGTGGCCTCAATATGCACTAGTTTTATTTGATTGCCTTTGTTGATTAGATAAAATATGATTCATGCCAGGCTATAATTTCAATCAGGGACCTTTGATCTTAGAAGAGTTGATGTGTATGTATTGGGCTCAACCTAAGAGATACCAAAATATCTAATTTTATTCTGATGCTTCCCTTATGAGTAAATGATTCATGACAGGAAATACCAGAGTTGTAAACCAATTTTAATATCTATCAGGAACTTTCATTTAAGAAGAGTTGATCTGTGGGAACCCTAATATTTACTGGGTTTGTTCTAAGAGGTGGCAAATAAGTTTTGTATCATCTCAGAAAGTCCAAAGAAAATAGGACCACTGAAAGTTAACTTAGATAGTGGCCTCACAGCCACCAGATGCAGAATCAAACCTCAAAGGCTGTCAATGGGGGTGTCAACATCAACAGGAAGTGGACCCATCTGAAATTAGGATATTTATTTATGGTTTATCAACCCTTTTTGTGGTTATTTGAAGCTGATTGTAAGAACATTTTTTTGTGAGGGAATATTTCATTAAAAATTTCTTGGTGATAACAGTTATATTTCCAGGGATACTGAATTTTGGATATACAAACAAGAACACTAGATGACAGGAATTTATATAAATGTTTGTCCCTGACGGAGGAAAGAAGGAAGAAAACATTTGAGTCCCTGAAACTACATACTCTCCACAGCCAATGTTAATATGGCGGAGTCCAGAAGTGAATAAACAATTATTTTATGTATGAAAGATTTATTTTCGTAATTTTATTCATATTGCTAAAATAACATTACATTTTTATGCTTTGGCTTTTTGGTCTCCATCAATGTTTAAAGAAAGACCTGAAACTACATATCCCTGATTCAATCAACATTAATTTAATGGAGTCTAGAAGTGAATAAACAATTATTTCATGTATGAAAAATTTACACTATTTATGCTATTTACATTGTTTGAACTATCGTCCTCATCTTTGTTGCCATATTTATAACAACGTTTCAGCCGTTGTACACTCCGGCCTTCTTCAGGTGGTGGGAATGTCAAACTGAACTCTTTATTTCGCTAACTTTACATCATTTGAACTGTTGTCCTTATCTTTATTATCATATTCACAACATTTCGGCCGTTGTACGCTATGGCCATCTTCAGGTAAGAATTGGAATTTCAAACTGAATCCTTTATTTAATCCACAGTAAATAAAAGTGTTGGTTGAAGTAATCCAAAACTGACTTGACCCAAAGAGTTGTGAGTTCAATACCTGGCTACAGCAGAGGTGAACAAAAACTTGGATATCTGAATTACTAGAGGGAATTAACTGAAAATTGAGATATCCAGAAAAGGCATGGCATGTGGAACTAGAACAATCTACCCTCATGGACTAAATAAAGGGTTTGAAAGTTTCAACATTTCAGTGTATATCACCTGAAGAAAGCCAGAGTGTACAACGGTCAAAACATCTTGAATATAACAGTAAAGATGAGTTTAAGTGTAATTAGTTACAATACATCATCTCTGAAATATAGACAGATGATGAAAAATTTTGTCTTGTATTCTTATAACATAATGTTATTCTGAAAAGAAAACCATAACTGAAAGAAAAAAAATAAATTGAATGGGTTAGGGTTAGTGCTTCCTAAAATAATGATATCTTGATTTTATCAAAAAGAAATATTTATAACATTTTTATATAGAAATAAAAAAAAATTGTACAAAATAAATGTCTTTATTTCCTGCAGAATTATGAGTCTTTTCATTTCTTTATCTTTTCTCCTTCCATCGTAAACATTTACATAATTTATTACAAAGTGCATGTCTGTTCAAAAATCATTTAACCCTAGAGTCTTGCTGATTAAGGATTAACAACAATACAAGTTAACTTTTTAAATGTAGTTGGAGTGAAGCTAATTATAGAATTGTCTCCCCTTATTTATTTGAAAATAATTACAAAATAAAGTCTACCAAAAGGAATTGATTTGATATTGAAGTTAACAATCACCTTTGGCAGACTTTCTAATGTGTCAGTAATAACATTTTTTTTTCATTTTTTTTTATTTAATTTACCTCATGCAAGGCAATAATGCCACTAAGATGCAAGGGGTTACTGGGAGTGAAAGAGACTTTAGAAGGAAATATAAACCCAATCCTAAACAGGAAACACGGAATAAACCTCTAAAAGATTCAGGAGGAGTGTGAACTGTATGATAGGTGAACCTATCTACTCTTATTGAGGAAAAATAAATAAATAGTAAATAAAATTCCAGAGTTTTGGTGGAGACATTAGTAGTACAGACATGAAGTAGACTTTAGAAGGAACCAGAAACCCAGTCCTAAACAGGAAACAAGGGATAAACTTCTACTCCTGTTCAAAAGAAAATAGAAAAGATAATCTAGAATGACTGGTGATAATATATCATATTTAATTTGGTTTTATATAAGCAAGTAGTTCCTTATTTGCATGACTGCATTTTCCAGGGACTGAATTCTGATAATAATATCTGACTTCCAAATAAATTCAAATAAGATTATATCATGATATCATCTTTTAAGAAAAATGTGATATATGAAAATAAATCAAAAATAGTTTTGTCGCCTGCTAAGTGGATTTCAGATATGTAAACATTTTATTTATTAATATTATTATTAATGTTCTGTCCTTTGATTCGAACCACTGTAATTACAAAAACTGTTTGCCAGAAAACATTATCTTCCAGAAATACTATTACTTGGCCAAACATAATAATGAAGAAGAGACTAGAAGATTTGGTTCAATTGATGAATGTTAAAAATAACATGGATAGTGTATATGACAAATGAGGAAGTTTTAAAAATGGAATTGACAAAGAAGCTATTGATAACAATCAGAAAGAACAGCTGAAATGTTGTGGGTACATACCGAGGAAAGAACGCTTGGAGAATGTAACACTTAATTGTGATATGCATATAATGCCATACACGGTTTCCTCTATCATCTCCAAACTTGATCCCCCCCCACAAAGACTTGATGGTATCTCCACAGTTGTCCTTAAGAAATGTGCCCTTGAACTGAAATAGATGCTTTGCTACTTCTTGCTTTCCGCATTGTTGAAAATCCAGTTCTGTAGTTCCCATTTGGAGAACCGTTTGATCCTTCAAACCATCAACCTATTAGTCTCTTTGGCAAAGTATGAGAGACTCTAGTCAACTCTGAATTGGTTAAGCATCTCATTTCAGAGGGTCTTCTTTCAGACAAACAATATGGCTTTTGATTCTCTAGGTCAACTGCCAATGTGTTGATGGTTTTTGCTGAAATCGCCTGTCAAGCTTTAGATAAGAACTAGCAGTATAGCTCGACTTTGACCGGGTCTTTCATTACTGGGAATTTTTGCTGTTCAATTGGAGCAGTTTAAGTTTAAACTCAGCCCCACCCTGAAAAACTATATTAGTAACAACAATTGGGTGCAACTGAGGCACATCCCCAAATGGGGGTAGGGGGCACAATTTGAAGGGGGGCACAAAAGAGAACTGTATAATAATAAATAATATTATTGTAATAATTTAAACTATTTATTTTTATTAAAGTTTTTATGAAAGATATATATCCAAGAACAGATAGTAAATAGTAAAACATTGCTGAGAGTTATAATGGACAGGATGTAGTGGAGAGCCATTGTCACCAACAATTTGGACTCAAAACTAGCACTAGAGAATTATCTATCAAACAAAATATTTCATCGAAATAAGTTTTGTGTGTGTGTCAACTGGTTGGTGAGAATTGACACGGAATCTATTTCAATCTATTGGCCTGTCTATTTATCTACCTTTGAGCCCACACAGCTTTTTGTACATCTGGGTGTTGTAATCAAACCATGTGTCCCACATCATGCTTACCATGTTTTCTGCATTCCGCAAGTTTGATCCAGGCAGGAAAGACACAACCGGGTTCTCTTCCTCTGCTGAACCAATAAGTTATTATTCCCACTACAGTGTGTGTATACTCAAAGCATCTTCATGTATAGAAACAATATTATACTTATATATATATATATATATATATATATATATATATATATATATATATATATATATATATATATATAATGTGCATTCTAACACCCTTATGCCTCCATTTGCATATACTCCGCCCCCACATGCCATTATGCGTCTTTATCTGTTTTTGTCTACTTCATTGAATTTCTTTTTCTTCTAAATGATTTCCATATTGAATCAACTGAAATGATTCTCTTTCCAATGCTTTTGTTGCTGGTTGAGTTATCTTCCCCTTGTAAGACAAAGGCAGGCAATTATGAAAAAAACAAAAACAATTTGTCTCTGAAGCTTGTTTCTTGTTTGTCAAAGACAAGAATAACATAAGACCAAAGAAGGGTTTCACACTCAGATTCTAAGGAATATGGCCATTCCTCAGATTTTGACTTTCTTTTTGCTTCACTGTCTTCTTATTTTTAGGTGTTTTTTTCTTCCTCCTTTTTCTTTCATTCTTTTCTTTCTCTTTGTTGTCTTTCTAGTTTCTTTGTTTTTCTATTCACTTTTTTCTCTTTTGTTATTCTTTTACTTTCTTTCTTTCTCTTTGTTTTCCTCTTTTTCTTTACTTCTTTCTTAGGCACTCTCTTTCTTTTCTTTCTCTTTCTTTTCTTTCCACTTTCTTTCTCTTTCTTTTCTTCTTGCTTTCTTTCTTTTTGTTTTTTCTTGTTTTCTTTCTCTTTGTTTGCTTACAGTTTTCTTTCTTTCTTTCTTTCTTTCTTTCTTTCTTTTATTTTACTTATTTTTCTCTTTTTATCCCCTATGTATTTTTCCTTTTCTTATCCTCTCCATTTTTATTCTTACTTTTCCTTTTTTCCCCACTTTCTCTTTTCGTTCATCTATCTAAAGAAGAAAAGAAATCAACTCTCTTCAACTTTTTCCAAGTCATTCAAAGGATTTATCTTTAATTACTGTATCTTCATAATGAAAGCGGTCATGATTCTTTACAGCTTCTTTTTCTTTAATATCTGAATTGACATGACTGTTTTGGGGAAAGGTAGTGGAGTAGTTTCTTACTGCCTAGACTATCCATGGTTTTGAATTCAGAGTAGTCTTTCTACAAGACCAAAGACAGAGGGGTCCCATTCTGTCTAGCTGTTTAGCCTATAGCTATGAAGAGATGACAATTCAAGGTGATTGCAACAGGCTTCAATGCAATTTGAACTTTGTCTGCTGGTTCCATTTTTCATAATGATAACCATTATGCCACTTATATATCCTTCTATTTTGTAAACAAGTTGAAAAAAGGCCATCCCAATTACAATCAAATACTTTTGGAACTTTTCATCACTCGTCTTTATAAAAATTCTTTTTTCAATATATTATGTAAGATATTATGATTTAAGTAAAGTTTTTCTTAATAAATTTGGTATTATTAAGCAATTTGTGTTAGAATTCCAATGATAGTCTTATAATTTAGATATAATGTACTTTGTAGCACTTATGGGTAATGCTTTGGCCACTTGCCATGACACCTTTATTAATTAATGTGAATACTGATTCCAAACGACTTCTCTTTGACCTGGAGCTCTTTATACTTATGGACTATTTACTCCACAACATCCCCCAGTTTTGAGATTAATACATTTTATAAATACTTAATTTTTTATTAGTATTATTATCTCCCCACTCCTATTTGTGGAGAGTTCACCAACGTATGTGACTTTGTAGCATTTCTCTCTCAGATCCACTTCCATTTCTTCACTTTACTTTCTTTTTATGCAACTTGTTCTTGTAGGTGTTCCACAACTTGTTGTGGTGCTGTCACATTGAAAATATCATATATCATTTTTATCTGTTCATCCAATATTTCAGGTCTTTCATCGATGAACTTTTTTTCAACTGATTATGATGCCTTTTATGTTGAAATCTTTTCCCTTTCCCCATGTAAATCAATTTCCTGATTCTTGCTGATACGATGATACGATGCCATCTTCCCATGGTTCTTTACCATCCTTATATGCTCTAAAGAACATTTTATCACTGATCTTGAAACTTTTGGTATTGTTTTTGTTATCTGTTCATGTTTTTCGACTTGGTAATAACTTGTCGAACACCGATTTTACTTTTCTAGCAAACATTAATTCCATAGGTGGATTGGGGTTAGGTGTTACATGGTAAACTCTCAGAAAATTTTGAAGTGCTTCCTCATTTACTTTGTCAAGACTTGCTTCCTTCAACATTCTTTTGAATGTTCCCACAAACTGTTTCACTTGTCCATTCAACCTTGGGTGTTACAAAGGGGTAGTAATATGCTCAATGGAGAACATCTTACAGGTCTTTGAATTCCTTACCCATGAATTGTGTTCCATTATCAGAGACTACAGTATCTGGTATACCATATCTTGCAAATAGTTCATGCAAGAAATTCACTGTCACTGAAGATGGTGGATTTTTTCTGGCCATTTAGTGAAACTATCAGCTACCACAAGATAATGTGATCCATTTATAGGACCTGCAAAATCTATATGCAGTCTTGATCACAGCATGTCTGTCTTTGGCCAAGGTTCTATCTTTGTGATAGGTAGTTTTGCTGCCAGAGCACAACCTCTGTAAGCTTTTAACTATTTTTCAATATCTTAATCTATTCTGGTCCAAATTACAATAGTCCTCATCAGATTTCATTCTTGAAATACCAGGATTTCTGCAATGAAAATCCTTCAATATTCGCTTCTGTAACACCCTTGGTATTACAAACCTATGACCCAATATTACTACATCCATTGCATAATAAGTAAAAATTACTTCATCCATTGCATAATAAGTAAAAATTACTACATCCATTGCATAATAAGTAAAAATTACTACATCCATTGCATAATAAGTAAACATTTTAGTCTGGATTTTGTTCTTTGTTACTTTCTTTCAATTGCTTTTTCATTTTTGCAATAAAGATGTCATTTTCCACTTTTTCTTTTATTTCTGCCAGGGTAACTGGTAACTGTCATACTTCTTTGCATGAATGTTTTTTTTGTATTTCCAATTGACTTTTTAGTGCTGTGATGACTGTGTCCTCAAATGGTTCTGCATTTCTAGGTGTTAATCTTGGTAATTAATCTGCATGTCCTAATTTTTTATATAGTTAGTACTAAATTGTAAATCGTTCAGTGGAGCTCTAAAATTATTCGTATTATGTGCATATGCACATAATACGAATAATTTTAGTAATTTGATAGTAATTAGCCAGTCCTAGAAAAGCTTGTAATGTAGTCACATTTGCAGGTTGAGACATATTTTTAATTGCACTTGCCCTTGACAGATCTGGTTGATGACCATTTTTATCAATAAGGACCAAGGTATTTAATTTTCAGTTTGCATTTTACTTCACTGAGCTTGATTTCGTATTCTCAGGTTTTTTCCAAAATTGTTTTCCCATGCCCAATATGTTGTTCTTTAGATGCACTTTTGATTAAAATGTCATCCAGATATGCTACTGCAAAATCGCAATCTGCAAGCATGGTACCATAGATTGTTGAAAAATGTCTGGTGTCACCTTAATACCAAAAGGAAGTCCGTTAAACTTATACAGTGTAACCCGGATATAAGAGACCCTGATATAAGAGAAACCCGGATATAAGAGAGATTTTATCTGGTCCCAAATTAGAGCCTGTGTTAATGTATATATAATAGACAAAACCCGGATATAAGAGACTTCTTCTTACGGTCCCACCAACTCTCTTATATCCGGGTTACACTGTATAATCATCTTCGTGTATTTATAGTCATTAATGTGCTATGTGAGTTTCAGGTGAAGATATCTGTCCCTATCAATGACAGCCCTAGGTTTGCTGACACCTGGGCAAGTTGAACCTTGGTTCCCTTACCAGTATAATATTTTTTAAATTTTTACAAGGAGAAAAAATGAAAATAATAACAAGTTTATTACAAATACAACTTAATACAAGCTAAAGAAAACATTCATTATCCTACCTAAAACATTTTTTCTAGACTTTAGATCTGCAAATCTTTTTTATGGTACTTTCTACACCTATCTTCTTTACAAGACCACTTTTTACTGACAAAATAGCCAAAGAATTTAATGTCTGATCAATTTTTTTCCAATTAAAAGTGTGGACTGAATCAGATGCTGACTATCTTGCATGGTTCATCCATCCAATCTCTCCAACTGCAAACCAACAGACTTATCACGCACATATCATCATCTCATTTCTTTGTCAACCTCTCCAATCTCTCATTACAAAGAGAGAGATTTTGTCAACATAGTGGTATATATAGCCATGATGGTAACATCAGGTAATATTATGCAACTTAAAACCAGGTTCAATCTTAACTTGCAAAGAAAAGGTTCTAACACAGATATGTACAGCAGAGGCAAAAGCAAACAGCATTAGTTGAGACAATATGAAAGGCTTCAATTTTAACTCGTTCACTTCCTCCATAGCCCTGAGTATCACATGCAGAAGGTCAGTCCTAGAGGCAGTGACAGCCCTAGACTTGCTGGCTGAACTTCAGCACCCTTATAAATATAATTTTTTTTTAATTTTCACAAGGAGAAAGACTGAAAATGTAGAATAACAATTTTATTACAATATACAAATACAACTTAATACAAGCTAAAGAAAACATTCATTATCCTACCTAAAACATTTTTTCTAGACTTTAGATCTGCAAATCTTTTTATGGCACTTTCTACACCTATCTGCTTTACAAGACCACTTTTTACTGACAAAATAGCCAAAGAATTTAATCTGTCTTGAGTCATTTAATCTGTCTTGAGTATGTTTTTATAAGCTTTAGTTTTGGAAGATCCCAAATACATGACATGGTGGCATGATGTCATACTCGGCCTTGATGTCACCCTGGGTGACTGCCCGAGTTGACAGTCCCTTGAGCTGGCCCTGATTCCTATTAAAAATATTGATTCTAATTTGTTTTGGATTTATTAGGTTTTATGACACAAAGTGCAATATATATATATATATATATATATATATATTATTTATAGATAAATGATAACTGATATACAATAGCTGAAAGCAGAATGTAAGATGGAATACATGAAAACCAGTTGAACGTTTACATTTTTTATGTCCTTATTGATGTTTTGAATTCTCTTTCAAGGATTATAGAAACAAGAGAAAAATCTAAAGATAGTTGCTACCATAGCAACTCTACTACTTAAAAATGTTGTGGCCAATTTTTAAATTTTTACAGTTCCTTAAATTTAAAAATATATCTATAAACATTACCTGTTAGAACACCTGACATTCATTAAAAATATATCTTTAGATAGACAGTGGGAACACAGAAGTTGATTCCTATCAATTGATTATGACAATTTATTGGAATCTAAATATTAATTTTATAAACAACTTTGATCATATAAAATGCTTTAACAATACATTTTACTTAATGTAACATAAATATATATTTGTTGCGATAAATGATTGATATGAAATATTCAAAGTATGAAAGATGGAATACGTGAAAACCAGTTTAAATTTTTTATTTTCTTGTTGGCATTTTGTTACCATTTTTTCCTTTCCAATTTCATTTTCTTATTTCTTTCTCTCTCTTTCTTCACCTTGCCACTTTTCTTATTTTGCACTCTTGCTCTCTCTCTGAACCCTTTAAATTCTCTTAGCTCTCTCTTTCTCCACTCTAACCCTTTTCATAATTCTCTCTCTCTCTCTCTCTCTCCACACTTTCACTTTTCTTATTTCTTTCTTTTTATCTACCCTAACACTTTTCTTATTTCCCTCTCTCTTTCTCTACTCATTCATTTTTCTTATATCTTTCTTTCTCCACACTCTCTCTCTCCTTATTTATCTCTCTTTTTCTCCACTTTTTTACTTTGCTTATTTCTCTCTCTCTTTCTCCACCCTTTCATAATTCTTCTTTCTTTCTTCACTCAGTCATTTTGCTTATTTCTCTTTCTCTACAATTTCACTTTTTATTTCTCTCTCTCTTTCCACCCTTTCACTTTTCATATTTATCTCTCTCTTTTTCTCCATTTTTTCACTTTTCTTATTTCTCTCTTTCTCCACTCTTTCATTATTCTTATTTCTTTCTCTCTTTCTCCACTCTTTCATTATTCTTATTTCTTTCTCTCTTTCTCCACTCTTTCATTATTCTTATTTCTTTCTCTCTTTCTCCACTCTTTCATTATTCTTATTTCTTTCTCTCTTTCTCCACTCTTTCATTATTCTTATTTCTTTCTCTCTTTCTCCACTCTTTCATTATTCTTATTTCTTTCTCTCTTTCTCCACTCTTTCATTATTCTTATTTCTCTTTCTCTACCCTTTCACTTTTTATCTCTCTCTCTCTTTCCACCCTTTCACTTTTCTTTTTTCTCCTCTATTTCCCTGTTTTATTTATTCTTTTAGCTTCACTTTCTCTTTCTTCAGTTCTCTCTCCCACCTCTGCATACTTTTTCTAATTTCAACATCTCTCATTGTCACATTTTGACTCTTCATCTCTCATCCAATTTTTATCACTTTTCTTTAACCGACAGCACCTCCCCAGCACAAAGCAGGCCTAAAAGTAATGAAATAATAATTTTTGGTTCATTTTTCTTTTTCTGCCGATTTCTTTTCTCTACCCCTCTCCCATGAGGTTTCACCAATGTAATTGTAGAAACAATAAATGAAGAATTGACTGAAAAAATAATCGACATAAGAATGTTTTTCTTTATTAGGACACAGAGCAAAAATAAGTGCAGATACATACAACTGCCATTGTCTTTTTTCAGTTGATGTTGCGCATGCTTTCTCATTGTCAAAGACAATGTTGCCGTCCCATTTTTGAACAATGACTGGCACTGATGTTCCATTTATTCTTTGCATCTTTTCAACTTTTCAAGAAAATGGACGTTGCTGTTGAATAAAATTTGCTTAGAACAGATTTCTCTATTTTCTTTTAATGACGTCTCTTCTGTAAGGAACTGACCTAATAAGGAAGTAATGCGTGACTAATAAAACCAAATTTAGGTTTATTAAACAAAGACTACATACAATGAACAGTTGGCTGCATGTTTTCCAAGTATGCCTGTCTTCTAGGGCGGCTAACTGATCCCTTTTGCAGACACCCACTCAGACACAACCGTGTTTTTCCAGCACCCACAGAGCTAGCCTGTTGTCTATTCTGCAACTAAACTGAGCTAACCTTAGTTTACAGTTTACGTACCACTTGATTTGAATTCAGAAGTGAATAAATAATTATTTTCATATGAAAAATTTAATCTTGTATTCTTAGAAAACATTTGTTCAATGACCTGAACTGAAACAAATACATTGAATCTATAGCTTTATCTACCTCAGGGAAAGTTGGTTCTCTGTGTTATGCCAGAAGGTTTTTCTCATCTAAATCCATCCTTCAAATCTACAAATCAACCATTTGTCCTTGCATGGAATACTGCTGCCATATATGGTCTAGTGCTCCTGCTCCTTCATCCCGAGGTCCTCAACAAAATCCAGAGAAGGATATGCAATGCGATTGGTCCTGATCTGGTATCTCATCTACAGTCACTTTCTCACAGACGTGCTGTGGCTTCCCTTTGTCTTTTCTACAAGTATTTTCATAGCAACTACTCTGACAAGCTACTTTCACTGGTTCCCAAACTGCATGAATTTCGGCATGCCACTAGGTTGGCATCTCAGTGCCACCCTTTCATGGTCAAAACGGCTAAATATAGACATCACCTTCTACTCCAACAGCTTCTCATCTCACACTTCCCATCAGTGGAACTCCCTTCCTCTTGTTTGCTTCCCTGATATCTGTAATCTTCAAATATTCAAATGTAATGTCAATCAACATCTTTTGATGCCTTGATTTGGATCCTTTCTGCTTTACTCTTTTGCTCTCACTCCCTGTAATCCCTTGCAGGCTAGTGCCACTCCCCCGCCTGGATTGGCTTTAAAAAAAATAAATAAATAAATAAAATCTAACAATACATTTATCTTCAAACAGTATTGCTTAGAATATTTTTTTTTATAATTTCACCCCCCAAACAAAAGGTGGGAATGGCACTGGTATGCAGGGGGTTACAGAGAATGACAGTGAAAGAAAAGTCTGAGTATAGGGAGGATTAAGGGAAGGATAAATGATGAATGGAATTCAAGATAGAAGAAGATGGTTATTGACATTGCATTTAAATTTTTAAAATTTTTGTAGTTATCAGTGAAGCAACTAAGTGGAAGGGAGTTCCACAGCCAGGAAGTGCAAGAAAAGAAACTGTTGGAATAGAAGTGGCAGTTGCATTTAGCTGTTTCAACAGTAAACAGTTGGGACCTAGATGCGAAGCTAGTAGCATGCTTAACTTTATGTAGTCAGGACACCAGGGAAAAAAGCTCATCAGAGCAGTAGCTATGCTAGCTCTGGCTTAAAATAGCAAGGCAGCCTGGGATATCTAGCTATGTTTAGCAAGCAGTCTAGAAGAAGGTCAGCTGTGATTTCAGAACTGTATGTATCCTCAGCTTAGCGCATATGATACAGCCATTGTGAAGGTCATGGATTACACAATGATTCTATAATCTCAATTGTGGCTGAACTATAACTAGGTCAATGTATTATTATTAGTAACTTCTAAACATACTGCATATTATTGTTTATTTGTGGGTGAGTGGGAGGTACTCAATATTAAGAATGACTTTCATGTTTTGGTGTCAATGCAAATAGAATTTGTTATATATTTTGCCACAGTAAAAAAACAAATAAATAAATCAGTTTTGAAGAATGTTAAGAATCCTCTTGGCATTGAGTTTTTCTTTGTATTATTAACCATTTCCAAGGAAACCAGCCAAATACACCTGATAAAGAAGGTATACGCTATTGAATCAGTCTGAGTCCGGGACTCTCAACCTGGGAGTGGGGGACTTATACAGGCGGGACGTGGCAAGCCTCTTGCTGCTCTGTTGCTACTTTCACGAAAAGTGCTCAGACGAACTCCATTCCTTGGTTCTGCCACGCCTAACCTTCATGGCAAGGACCCTCCATGCCACTTACAAAGTAGCATATCACCCACATTCCTTCAGAATTTGATCTGCGATAAGTAAGTTCCACTCGAACAGCTCCTAGTCATTAAATTTCCTCTGTAAAACTAATCCATGTAAATGTGGATATGTACTAATAGGGAAAATGTTGAAGATTTTTAATAATATATGCATAAAATTTGGAATGCACAATTTTAGTCTGAAAATCTTGAAAAGGTGGGGAATGACATTCTGACTAAATGGTGAAAAGGATCCATGGGGCCAAAAAGGTTGAGAACCCCTTGTCTAAGGGATATAACAGTTTAAATACTGCAGCAATATGCTTTGAAATTAGTGATTTATTTTGTGACTTTTTTTCTCTATCACTGGTTGTATTTTTTCTACTCAAAATCTAGGCATCGACTTGTGAATGCTCAGGAGGCAGTGCAAATTATTCTGAACTCTGATGACAATTTTGACGCAGGAGAAATTGATGAATTATTTCCAATAAAGACTCAGGCATTGAGAGCACTTATCTTAAGCCAAGTGCATGTACTATTGATGGCAATAGATATACTTATATATTTGAACTCTTTCAACAATTTTATTACATTGATTTTCTCTGAAAATAACCAAAGCGAGATATTCTTGAGTAATAGAATCCTACTTGAATATATCGGGATTAACTTGTGTCGACAGTGTTTGCAGCCAGCCTGTCTCTGGATGGATATTTAGCTTAATCCAATCATTCTTAACAAATCGTGTAATCAACATAGTGTTGAACAGATACGCTTCTAGTTCATTTCACATTAATGTGACAGTTCCTCAGGGACCTATCCTTCGACCTATGTTGTTTCTTATCTTCATCAATGACATTCCTGATGTCATCAGTTCCCACCAAGATATTTATGCTGATGACACAACTATTTACTCCTGTCTTAGTCACAAATCCAACAAAGTAAAAACTAGCAGCTGCTCTCAAAGACGACTTTCTATCAGTGAATAACTGGTGCGAGAAATGTCGTAGAAATTTTAACACTTCCAAAACAAAACTTCTTTCATTTAATAACCACAGAGAACCTTGTCTACTGTCAATCAGCATAGTTAACCACTAGGAGAACAACACTTTGCACCTTTTGAGGCTCACTTTTTCCTCTGACATGAAGGGTAGTAATAATATTGAACCAACTGCTCGGAATGTTGGCTCACTGTATCATGCCAGTCTTTTTTTTTTTTTGTCAGAATCTGTGGTGAACAGCCCCATAGAAGCAAGCAAGCCAGAGTGGCTTGCATCTGGTGCATAAGAAAATAAGGATCTTACCTTAACGTGCGGCACGTGACTTCGGCAAGTTTGCTCCGTGAAAATGGCATTACTCTCCTGTCTAGCAATTCTAGCAGTATGGGCAGTAATGAGGGTTTTTTGTACAGTTTGGCATGCTTCCACCAATAGCAAGTCGTGTGCTGATTGGTCGAACTGGAGGAGGCTATTTGCCTGGGTAACTGAGAATAAAAGTGAAGAACGCTGATTGGTTGGTCGACCGCGGTGTTGGCTTGATAAAAGAGGGCTGAAGCAGTGAAAACTGGAGGAAGGAACGACGGATATACGTGGTGATGTGTTCAGAAAGCAAGGAGGTGAATTGAACCAGCGGTATTTTGATTTGTACAAGTGACGTTGTAGCAATGCAGACTTATTTAAACTACAGAATCCATCTTGTACATTTATAAATCTGTTTGTACATTGAATACTGCTGCCATATCTTGTCCAGTCTCCTACTATATATTTTGAGATTCTTGACAAAATCCAAAGAAGGGTTTGTCATATAATTAATCCAGACCTGGCATCTTGACTTCAGTCACTTTCCCATCATTGTGACATGGCTTCCCTCTGCCTTTTCTACAAATATTTTCATGGCAGTTGTCCCGGTGAGCTTTCCTCCTTAGTGCCTTGAATGCATGATTTTAACCATTCTATTAGATTGAAAACTAGGTCTCACCATTTTACTGTTGAACTATCTATAGATGCAACCATATATTTTATTCTAATAGTTTCTTTTGCCAACAAAACTACCTTCTGGTTTCTTGCTTTCCTGACATATACAATTTTTAAAAATTTAAATGTAATTCCAATCACTATCTTTTGTCTTCTTGTAGCTTGTTCTTTTATTTTATTTTATTTTCACTAAAGTTTTCTCATTCTCTTTCATTCCCAGTAACCTTTTGCATCTTAGTGGCATTATTGCCTTTCTTGGTGTGAAATGATTAAAAAAAAACATCCTAGAAAACAGGGAATTATCACAGAATTAAAAATACTCATTTTTCTATTGAAAAACTCAATGAATTATCAAGGAATTTTAGTTCACTTTTACAGAATGGACACCAAATGAACCTTTTACAAAACAACACACTAAATGCAGTAGTTGCTCACAGAAATGAGTTTGGCCATAATTTTGATTTAAAATGCTACTTTCATTAAAAGAGAAAGCAAGTTACTGAGATAGAAATGTATAGAAAGTGCTTTAATTGCTAGATCATCGACAGGAAACTTATGTCCTGGTTCTTACATTTCACCTTTCTTGGTAGATCTTCTGTTTTCACTGTGTTAACAAAAATGATGAAAACATAAACAAAAAGAAACTAAACCCAGACAAGTTTAAAATTTTTAGCATCTCCTCTCCTTCATACACATATGTAAACAGGCAAATCTTAACTCTAATTATCTTTTATAATGTTTTTTTTCTCATATTCTTTCACACTTAGTATCCACTTGCAGCATAGTAGCTTTATTGCCTTGATTTTAAATAATTTTTTAGAAATGAAGGTAAAACAGAAAAAAATAGATTCATTTTTTTTCTTTAAATGATTTTTTTTTATCTCTTTTCAGAATCTCATAAATTCTAAAATCCACTTTGGAAATAAAAGTAATTTTTATTTATTTTCATCGGTCATATATTTCTTAAAAGTTCTTTACATTTGTTTTTCTTAAAGAAATTATTAGGTTGGTGCAAAAATAATGTCGTTTTTTGACGTTCAACTTCATGTGAGAAAACGACATTATTTTTGCACCAACCTAATAATTTATAACATCAGTTTATTTGAATGTATTCAGAAGTTAAGAATATATGTCGTGAATTCTTTCCATTTTGGAGAGAACAATAAAAGAACAGGAATTAAGGAAACTGAAGATGATCATTGACATTGCATTTAAATTTCTGAGGATCAAAGTTGACTGGAAAGCAAGAAGCCAGAAGAGAGTTCCACAAGCGAGAAGTGTGAGAAAAGAAATTGTTAGCAAAGACCTTACTGTTGCATCTAGCCAGTTCAACTGTAAAATGATGAGACCTTGCCAAAATTATTTATAGAAAAGGTTCAGGGAAGCTACGTTATGGTGGTGGGAAAGTAACTGAAGCTGAAATGCCAGGTCAGGGGCAGTCACTTTACATATTCTTTGAATGTTATCAAGAATCTCAAAATGTATAGCTGGAAGCACTGGACCACATGTAGCAGCAATATTCAAAGCCTGGATGAATGGTAGACTTTTGAGTATGTAAGATAGATTTTAGAGAGAAAAATTGTCAAGTACAACACAGTGAACCAACTTTCTTAGCTGCAAACCTACCAATTAATTCAATATAATCTTTCCACTTCATGTCCATAGAAAACATTAGCCTGTGAAGGTGCAGGGTGTCATTTTCATAGTGGTTAGCATCAGCCATATATTTTTCTTGTATTTCTCTCCCAAAACAGCCTCATTTGAATGTATTCAAATAATTGGATTTTACATAATTTGCATATTCCTGTTAAAGAGTGAACCAGTTTATCTATTAGCAGACAGCAATTAATTCAATATAATCTTTCCACTTCATGTCCATAGAAAACATTAGCCTGTGAAGGTGCAGGGTGTCACTTTCATAGTGGTTAGCATCAGCCATATATTTTTATTTTATTTTTCTACCAAAACAGCCTCATTTGAATGTATTCAAATAATTGGATTTTACATAATTTGCATATTCCTGTTAAAGGGTGAACCAATTTACCTCGTAGCAGACCTAGCAATTGATTCAATATAATCTTTTGATTTTATGTCAATGGACAACGTTAGCTCGAGAAGGGGCAATGAGTTAATCCCCTGGAGGTTAGCGTCAGCCATGCTGATGGAAGGTTCTCTAATATTATTAAAAGTTTAAAAGAGTGCAGTTTCATTTATGTTAAATTTCTCTTTTTTTTTCTTTTAATGTCGATGTTCATAGATATTGAAATATTTTAAAAGCCAAAAAGAAGCCATGATTCTCGTCTGTATCAAGCAAATTAATCGTTCTGTAAATTTCCTTTGCATTCTTTGTCTGTTTCACTTTTTTTCCATAATCAGAACCAGTTTGTTGTTTGTGACTTTGGACTTTAAAAAATGCTGCTTCATTACCTGGAAATGTGATAGAAGAAAAAAAGGATAGAGTTCTATAACATTCCAACCGATTCCGTTTATTAGAACAAACCTCCAAAAGTTACTAATTTACATTCTTGTACATTCGTTGTCAACTTCTTCATATTTTTTTATTACCCTCACTCACTATTTCTTCCTCAGAATTTTTATTTCTTTTTTCCTCTTTTTTTCACTCTTTCTCTTTGCTGATTTTGCTCCCTCTCACTCACATCCCTCAGTCTGTTCTGCTCCCTCACTCTTTTTCGCTGTCAGTCATGCTCTCTTGCACCCTCTTTCTCACTCTTTCTCTCTCAGCCCTCTGAATATTTTGTATGTTTTTTTTCAAGGAAAATTTAAGAACTTGTTCTCTCTTTTTTTCACACACATATCTCTATCTCTCTCTTATTCTCTCTATTTCTTTCTCTTTCGTGTTCTCACTCACTTTCTCTCTCTTTCTCTCTCTTTCTATGCATTTTGTATGATGGTCTGTTAAAGGAAAATGATTGTATTGTTCTCTTTTGCCTTAAGCCTCTCTCACACCCTTATATATCTCTCAGTCTCTTCTTGCTTTCTCACTCTCCCTATTTCTTCCTTGCATACTCTCACACTCTTTCTCTCTCCATTTTGTATCTTCTCTTTTCTGTCATTTTTGGGAAAATCTCTCTTTCTCTCCACTTACTTTCTCACTCCTTCTCTTTCTCTCCACTTACTTTCTCACTCCTTCTCTTTCTCTCCACTTACTTTCTCACTCCTCCTCTTTCTCTCCACTTACTTTCTCACTCCTTCTCTTTCTCTCCACTTACTTTCTCACTCCTTCTCTTTCTCTCCACTTACTTTCTCACTCCTCCTCTTTCTCTCCACTTACTTTCTCACTCCTTCTCTTTCTCTCCACTTACTTTCTCACTCCTCCTCTTTCTCTCCCACTTACTTTCTCACTCCTTCTCTTTCTCTCCACTTACTTTCTCACTCCTTCTCTTTCTCTCCCACTTACTTTCTCACTCCTCCTCTTTCTCTCCACTTACTTTCTCACTCCTTCTCTTTCTCTCCCACTTACTTTCTCACTCCTTCTCTTTCTCTCCACTTACTTTCTCACTCCTCCTCTTTCTCTCCACTTACTTTCTCACTCCTTCTCTTTCTCTCCACTTACTTTCTCACTCCTTCTCTTTCTCTCCACTTACTTTCTCACTCCTCCTCTTTCTCTCCACTTACTTTCTCACTCCTTCTCTTTCTCTCCACTTACTTTCTCACTCCTCCTCTTTCTCTCCACTTACTTTCTCACTCCTTCTCTTTCTCTCCACTTACTTTCTCACTCCTCCTCTTTCTCTCCCACTTACTTTCTCACTCCTTCTCTTTCTCTCCACTTACTTTCTCACTCCTTCTCTTTCTCTCCACTTACTTTCTCACTCCTCCTCTTTCTCTCCACTTACTTTCTCACTCCTTCTCTTTCTCTCCCACTTACTTTCTCACTCCTTCTCTTTCTCTCCACTTACTTTCTCACTCCTTCTCTTTCTCTCCACTTACTCTTTTACTCTTTCTCTCTCACCCTCCCTCCACATATTGTATAATGATTTTTATCAATGAAAATGATAGCTATACAATTTCACTTATAATTTTCACACAGTAATGAAGAGATCATTTGATCTAGCCGTGAACCATTTCATTTCTTATCTAAACTCTATAGAAAAGTTCGAAGACTTTCTAAAAGCATTTCGTTTACAAGTCTGAGAATTTCCTAGCAGGATTCTTATCTTCTTTTTCTCTATAAGAAACTCTGCAGAACCATGTTTCTGCAGCCGAGACTTATTTTCCTTTTTTCCACATTCATTTGAACTTTGTCAACACTGATTTTACAAGTTGATAAATATTGTGAAAAGTTTTGGAATGATCTGAATGTTTTACCATCAATAACCTGATATATCAACACTTTATTATTTGTGTAAATCATCTCTCTGGCAGATAGGTTCCAATTAGCTATCTCTGGCAGATCGATTCCAATCAGATATCTCTGAGACATAGGTTCTAAAATTAGCTATCTCTGGCAGATCAATTCCAATCAGATACCTCTGAGACATAGGTTCCTATTAGCTATCTCTGGCACATCAATTCCAATCAGATACCTCTGAGACATAGGTTCCTATTAGCTATCTCTGGCAGATAGATTCCAATCAGATATCTCTGAGACATAGGTTCCAATTAGATATTTCTGGCAGAATGATTCCATTTAGATATCTCGGGCAGATAGGTTCCAATTAGATAACTTCACATCAATTTTTTTACTCAATGTTTATTCCATACAAAGCCCCAGAGCCATTCAAGGTAGAAGATAACTGAATGAGGTTTTTGTATGTACATGTTAATGTGTCCTGTTAAACATTTAGTTGGATGATATATTGCAAAGCTATCTTTTCTTATATGCCATGTCTCTTCAGTACATAGAGAATCATGGCTCTCCACAACTTTCTGTCCTTTGTAGCTCCCAGTATAGTTTGTCTTTTTGCTATCTCTCATAATGCCTGTTCTCAGTCATAATTCATCTTGTTACTCATCACACCATATCAAAGTACCCAAATGACTTAGATGTGGCACAAGGCCGAAAGTGTGGAGCACCCAATGAGGATTGAACTTACTACTTACTTGTAATTAATCTAGCATGACAAGCTTGCTAACCATCACATCATGTTGAAGTGACTAAATGATTTACTATGTGTAGCTTAGTTGTGGTACAAGGCTGAAAGTATGGGGCACCTAGTGCGGATTTAACTCATTACTCACTAGCTTGTCTTTATCTCTCATAATCCCTGTTCTAGGTCATAATTGATCTAGAGAAACAAGCTTGTTAACCATTACACCACATCAAAGTGCCCAAATGATTTACTAAGCATAAATTAGATGTGGCACAAGGCCGAAATTGTGGAGCACCCAGTCATGATTGATTTCATTATCCAGTCATAATTGATCTAGTGAGAGAAGCTTGTTAACCATTATATCATGTTGAAATGCCCACCTCTTTTTCTTCTGTATGCTGTGTCACTTCAGGATGCTGGTGTCCGTGGCTCTTCACAACTTCCTGTCCTTTGTAGCTTACAGTATAGTTTTTCTTTTTTCTATCTCTCCTAATCCCTGTTCTGCCAACCATTTACACAGGCTCTGCTTTCCTTTCAGTATGTCCTGTGAGTGTCAAATTTTCCATGCCCTCTTTTCTCACTATGTGCCCTAGAAATTTCAACTCTCGCTTTCCGATGCTACATATACATAATATTTTTTGGTATCATTTTTTCTAAAATCTCCTCATTACTCGCATGTTCAGTCCATGGTATTCTCAGCATCCTTCTGTAAAACCACATTTCTGCTGCCTCAAGTCTCTTCTTCCTCTGTGAGGAGATTGCCTAGCATTCACTGCCATATAGGATGACTGATATTACATAAAAAATTCAGTAATCTATTCTTTGTTTCTTAATAAATTTTCCTGTTTCTTAATACTTTGCTTAATTTTTGGAAGGCATCTTTGGCTATCCCAATGGACTTTCATATTTTGGTGTTGCATTTTCCTTACTGTTGTGGTGGGATCCACCTAATCTGCATAGGTGACTATCAACTATATAAATAATGGTTGATACCGGAAGACGAGAAGGAAGTGGAATCACGAGATCCAACTAGAGACTCTGATCGACTGCGACTAGTCAACACATTCTCCAGGAACGTCTTCCCAGAAATATACAGAAATACTCTATGTACTTATTGTGTACACTTTCTTGTTATAATACATTCTTGTTCTAAGTACATTTTGTGTTGCATTATTATTCCATGCAATAGGCGAGATTCAACATTGAGTCAAGACTCAACACTTACCATAGTGTATCTGATTCAGACATAATGAAAAAGGACAAGAGGAAAACTAAAACTATAGTAGTTGGCAATATTAGTATGTCTATAAACAAATCACACCTACCAACCATTCCTTTTATTAACATATGGATGATTGTCTTCATTTAATATAAATTGTCTCAAGGACTTTCAAATGGTATTTGGAATGTGATCTGCTCAAAACTGAGTACATGTTCTTGTGGAATTTATATTAGAACAAGACAACCATCCTTATGCAAAGTCCGGACTGTGGGATTTGTTTATACATATACCCTTATTGTAGTTTATCTTGTCCCTTTTAATTTTCTGTTTCTATTGCGTCAATAAGAAGTTTAATTTCCATTGTCTTTAACAGTTGTTTCAAAACTGTGACCAAGACACAGGGATTTATTATCCTTAATTAAATTATCTGTTCTCATTTATATCTTGTACTTTAATGTATACAAGTATAACTATAGATAAAAACTTTTATTTGAAAATCTCCCCTGAAACGCATCACAATGATCGTATGGCACTTGAAGTATATTGCAGATCATTATCATTAATCAATTACATATTTGGATTATATGAAGATTTTTTTGCCATAGACACTGGTAAACAGCTGTTATAAAGTCCGCAATATTTATCATCATCATCATCATTATCACTCCCATGACCGAGTATGGTTGTAGGGTCACAGCTCAGCTGAGCACCTGACCAGTTCCCGACACATATATAAATTGAAAGCTAGATGGGTATTCATTCATGCATAGTGTGTTTTGGACAAGTAAACCTGACGGAGCCCATCCCTCTTTAGGTCAACTTGCAGACAATGTCCTCCAACTTGAAGGCGCCCTTTGGTCATGGACATGTGGCTATTGACTGTATTGTGGGCAGGGGTGGGGGGCACCTGTACTCTGTTTGTTAAATAAAGATTTATGGAAAACATTGTTACTGTCTGAAAATAATTTTTTTATTTATTTTGGCAACAGTTCATAATGTGTATCTGTTTTCTTTTAAATTGAGGTGACACTTTTATAAGTTATTAAACCTAGAATATAATACCATACCAGTTCAAGCCCATGTGTGTGTGTGTGTGTGTGTGCAATTGCTGTTCTGGGGGGCGAAAAGATATCATGGGAAATAGATTTCAAATGTGAAAAATGTAACACCCAAGGGAGACAACTGAGAATTTGCCTGTTATTTGCATGAAAGCAACTCTGCTAATTAAAATCTTGGCAAATTTTCTAATTGTCTATGGAATGGTAATTAAGAAATTCTGAAAATAGGTCTCCATTCTTATTTTCTTGTGATCTTATCTGTAGGTTTGTTAACATTAAAGAACCTTCTTCTTTGAAATAAAAACACTGTTTATTAATTTTTATATTCACAAGTTCAGTTCCTGTCACTTTTCTGACCAGAAGAAGATCAAATTTCAAATCTAATTTGTTTGTCCATTTAAAATATTATATTATTTTCCTATTCTCCAGGGTTGTTGCCAGATAGAAAGGAAAATTATCCTTCACAGATATCTATCGCAGCCGCTTTCGGCCGCTCACTAAAGCAGTAGAGAACAGGGCATTTTTCAACCTTGACCTTTCCATCATGACCCCTACATGCTTGTAATTTCGTTTGGAGATGAACTAATTACCTTTTTTGTTCACTGTTGTTACGAACCCAATCGTAATACACCTCCAAGCGTTTTTACACCGTAAGTTTCATATAGAAATCTCCACTCATTTTTTAGAGAGATTTTTGACATTTTAGTAATGCCATTTTCTGTCGTGAGGCACTCCGAACTTAACACAGCGACTCTTCGCCGAATTCAGGGTCGGTACTGACCGGTCGGCACTGATATGGTCGGTACTGACCGGTCGGCGCTTCAACAACCTCCAACCGTCGACACGACCGGAGCACCCACAATCATCAACCTCCAACCGTCGACACGACCAGAGCACCCGCAATCATCAACCTCCAACCGGAGTGTCCACATCAGCAACGTCAAATCAATGACTCAACCGGAACGTAAGCACCTCAACGACCAACTGTCAGCATTACCAATATATATACTACTTTTCTCCTTCAGTTAATAAACCCAGTGTAAATCATAAACATCTTCATTCTGTTGTCCATATTGTTTCCCCTGGTTAGATCACAAAGTAAAAATGTGGCATCGTCATATACGACACGGGGGCACTCGGGCCCCCCTCCAGGGTGTCCGCTACATATCCATTACATTTTTATTTAAAGCTAGAAAATATTTTTAGATTATAAGAATTTAAAAATAATTTTTTGTGATAATAATGATTTAGTGATATAAGTTTTAGCAATTAACTCATAAAAGAGGTGAATTCATAGGTTTCTCAAGTGTATTTACATGTAAGTAAATAAAATGAACCGAATGGGAATTGAAAATTGGATCTCTAATTTCAAGCTGTTATCCATTACACCACCCACACATCCAAGCTTACAGCACGTGGTATTCCCAAGAGGTCATCCATTTAGGTACTGACCATGCTCGATGCTGCTTAACTTTGAGGATTATACAGGAACTGGTTTTTCAACATGATGTGACCGTAAACCTTTTACTGGTTTGATACCTGTTGCTTTCTTTACAGCAAATTTCAGATCTAAATTGGTTTTCCATTTAAAATACTATATTCATTAGAAAATACATTCAGTTTAAATACAGGAGTCCTAAAAACAACATCAAAGGGATGCACATTTTGACTTATACTCTTTTCCTATTACTCTGAGATTTTTGGCAGATTGGGAAATTAACTCTCTTGACACAGATGTCCATTAAGTTTCCTTCCAATTGTATGGGTTTGTATATTTTATGGGTTCATGTATACTTCAATTCAATGACAGAAATTGAACATATGTCTGCCACATTTAAAAAAAAAAAAATGATGAGTTTTTCACCGAGAAATTAATTGTGCCATTTTTCTTCTCTCTTCATTTGTGCCATTTTTTCCTCTCACTCCTTTTGTGCCATTTTTACCTGATTTAAATTTTTGTGGCTATTAAATTTTAAAAAAAAAGTTAACCTAAATTTATTTCATCATCCTAAGAAATAAAATGGACACTTATTTTCCTGCCATCTTGATGCTCTTGGGCTTTTAGGTACTTTTAAATATATATGAATAGACTGATTTTGATACGTTATAGATATCAATAGATTGATATGAATTGATAGTAAAAGAGTGAAATAATCATTGATAAAATACTAGAGCTCGTTTAGAAAAGGAAAAAAGTCTGAAAAAAAACCTGATTATTAATTATTTTTATTTTATTTCTGAGCCACAGACACATGTAAGCAAAAAAAAAAAAAAACTGTTTGCTGGATACGGTTGTTAAGTTTAAATGTCTTCAAGTTTGTTATTTTATTCCTTAGCCTAGGGTATGTGCTATCTAGACACAAGTGGGAATGTACCATTCGTTAATCTAGGGTAACTGCTGTCTAGGCACAAGTGGGAATGTACCATTCCTTAATCTAGGGTATGTGCTGTCTAGACACAAGTGGGAATGTACCATTCCAATATATTATTTCAAACTTGGTCAAATTGTGTGTCTGCATGTTAATGTGTGTACATTAAATTGTAAAAACCCATACAAGTCACAACACAGACATGCAAATATGTTGTATCCACGCATGCAAATTCTTATGCAGATATGTTCAGATGAAGTGGCAAATTGACAAAGAGATGTTTTATTAGATACTAAATGACCCATGTAAATGTTGATATGCAAAGCTTCAAATGTGAACACAACCAATATGAATCCGACTGACAATTCCAGGAAAAGCTTTGCAGACAACTAAACCCAGTTTATTTATACATCATTATCATTCTGCTACGGCATGTGGCGGCTGGGACAGGATGGTCAGCAATTGGTCAGAATTCCTCATGGGCTTGTTATTCTGACAGTGATGAATTACCTTTGTCTAAGTTTTGGATATAAGACCTAAATGGTGTGAAGGCAACATAGGGCTCTAGGAATTTTGACACGTTGATATGCTTGCCACAACCAAGCTCAAGAGACAGGCTAAGATCACACACGCAGGGATGCTAAGCCACTGAGCAGCATGTGTTCCCTTGAGGTTCTTTCTCCCATTGTCTTTTAGAATCCATACTGCCACGTCTGTCCCTCTCCTCTGATAAAACAAGAAAAAAGAAAACTTCTTTCATTGGTACCATCTATACAGTAATATTGGGGTCCTGTGACAACCAGAGCTGGCACCTGGGTATCAACACCCCCCCCCACCACACAAAACTTTAATACTGGGCTCCACTCTCTACTACAGTGTAACCCGGATATAAGAGAAAGCCGGATATAAGAGAGATTTTCTCTGGTCCCAAATTAGAGCCATATTTTTCTAAACAAAATAGGCCAAACCCGGATATAAGAGAAACCCGGATATAAGATACACCTTCTCCGGTCCCGACAACTCTCTTATATCCGGGTTACACTGTACATGTCAATTTCAAAGTTTCCCAACCTGGGGGCCCACAAACCCTTGTAGGAAAATTGGTGGGGAAGGGCAGAGCTTTTTTTTTAAATTACCAACAAAAAAAGAATTTCAATACATTTTCATTATTTACTCACTTTTGTAAGGAATAGTTTTTTTTATTTAAAAAAATCTGAGAAAATGTTATTCTTTTTGTAATAACCACCGATATTTCCATAACTAAATTTTACTCAAAAAAAATGTTTAAGTTGCAAATTTTACATTTCCATACAGATTAATCGTCAGTGCATCGCCACAAAAGAATGTTTTAAAAAGATTCCAACACAACATAAATGGGACTGTCTTAAAAATTTGTTTTATAAACCGTATTTCAGTTTTCAGGGAAAATTTTCATGTGTTGAAATCTTTAAACATTTTTATTTTTTAAGCGATCACTTTCTCGGTTTTATCGTTCTAGAAATGTAAAAAATAGGGTCTAGAAATTTTATTTTAATTACTAGCTGTGGACTTCTAGTTAATATTACTGTTAGTAAAAACAGAAAAAAAAATTATTTTACTAAGATATATCACCCTCTTAACTGATTTAAAAGAATTGTTCAGAAAGAAAATTACAATTTAAAAAAAAATAAGTGCTACTGAAATTAGCACTTCTTCAGCCCCTCCTCAGTAGGCATTGGGCACCCATGCAGTTGAAAGGTTCGGGGTAGTAAGCAATGGCCCTGTTGATTATTATAGTTGATTGACAATATAACTTAAGTAGAAAAAAAAGTAAAAGGTACAAAAAGCAAAAAAACACTGCTCAATGTAGTTCTTTTGGGCCTCCAACCTCGTTTGGGATTCCTGTGTAGTATGAACTATACACGCCATTCAGATACACAATATTACAATATACACGCCATTCAGATACACAATATTACAATATACACGCCATTCAGATACACAATATTAATAATCAATATTAGTTGATGACTGACAATGTAACGTCAGTTTAAAAATAATTAAGAAAATAGTGAATGACCATAAAACATTGCTGAAAATAAAAATGGTAGAGGCCACAACAGGGCACCCCAAAACATGGCCCCACCCCTGGTGGGGGTCTCAGTGGGTAAGATGCATCGGCCTTGTGACAACATGGAACACAGCAATCATCATCAGTTCCATTCCCTAGTTACAGAGTTGCTACAAAGCTGACTACCTGACCAGTTTTTTCCGCATATCATAGTTGAAAGCTGGCAAGGTATTCATTTACATAACATGTCTTGGGCAAGTAAACCAATTCAAACCTTTATAGCTAGAACTCAACATTTTCTCTGTATTCCATTTGTAAAAGGAAGTTCTACACAGACAGCTTTTCCCCCAAGAACTGTTACTTTGTGGAACAGACTCCCACATGGATGCTTCCCTGAACACTACAATCTTAACTTTTTCAAGTGAAGGATCAATTATTATCAATCATCCTTAACCTCATAAATTTCACTTCATTCTACCTTCTCGTACATTCATATTACACACCTCATTCAGTAAACGTTTACCTTAGGTGGCTCTTGAGCCTTCAAGTCTTGTATTGGGTGAATTTTAGTATTTTGTATTTTAGTGAATTGTAGATGAATGTAAGATTTTTGTATCATAGGAACTTCTGATTCCAGAACAAAACGCCTTTCTAAGATTTTTTTTTCCATTCATTTACCCAGTATTTATCTGAAATATTTTTATTTCATACATTTTGAAATATTTGCTTTAAGTTCTTAACTTCATGTCTTACTCTAAAGCAGGGGTCACCAAACCTTTTTTCACAGAGGGCCAAATAGCTGAGAGAATGATGAGCGTGTGCTGGATAACCAATTCTGTCCAATGCAATACACTGAATACACAAAAAATAAAGACAACAAACATATTTATTTACCAAAAAGTTATCAAAGACGACATTAGCAATAAAATAGTTATATCACCCCCCCAGTGCACACATATCTGAATCTCACAAGCTAAGCAGCAAAAAAAGGTTAGTGAGATTTGTGAAACTGGCACTTACCTTTTAAGATAGAATCAATATTTGCTTTGGAATTGCTGTATCCAACCAAGAGAATTGGTTCATCAGTCAAAACCTCGTTCAATGTCCTGACTTCACATACTTCATTTTTGAAAATGTTTGCTCACAAACTTAAGTTGTTTCAAATGCCATACCAGAGGCAAATTTCTTCAACTTTGAAAACTCATCATTAAGTAAGCAGTGATAAAATTCAAGAAGTTTTCCTTCTTTGCTGCTCTTTCAACAAGTCATTTGCTTGTAAATCAATGACTTCCAACTGTAGTTCAACTGGCATGTCATCAAGTTTAAAATCAAAAGGATTCTGGAATAGAAGAATGTCACACTCAATTCTCTTGGAATCTGAAAATCACTCTAAAAAATGTTTAAGTCATGAATAATCTTCTTCGAAAACTCGAGGTTGACATCTTCTGTGATTCAAGTGCAAAATTCTTTGAAACACTGAAAATTAGAGAAATTTCTTTCTTCCAGTTGCACTGATGTTCCTAAAACTTATATTACTGTCAGATGCAAAACCAAATTGGCCAAATTTTAGCATTTTTACTTAAATTTATTTTAATTCTTTCTACATAATAAGTTTATCTACAATCTCTTGATAATTCCATATAAATAATTATATTTTAGCTCATTTGTGGCACAGGTCAGCAGTGGGCCAGATGAACTGACATTGTAGGCTGGATTCAGCCTGCAGGCCATAGTTTGGTGACCTCTGCTCTAAAGCCTTGAGGTTAACTAGCTTCTTAAATGATACCTATAACTCGTTGATTGCAACACAACTTGTGAATTAGCGTTTAAGTCAACATTTTTACTGTTTCAGCATCTGCTTCAAGCAACAAGCTGTTGATAGTAAATTGTGATTTCAAGGCTGGTTTAGCAGTTAGTTCCCCTTTAATTCTTGGATAACCCTCATTAAAGAATCAGGCACAGTTCGGTAAGCATTTCTTAGTTGATTCTAAAATTGCTTCTGCCACCTTTACTGTTTGAAGATCGAACTGTTAGTTTCAGTCTTTTATGAAATGGTTTATTGTGATGTACATTGAAAGTTTTTTTTTTTCCCCTCCAAAAACAGTAAAAATAAAAACTACTCTTCCATTGAACTATTGTTTGCAATCATTAACAAAATATCCATTCTTTACTTTGGTGAAAAAAGAAATACTTTGTAAGTTGCTTTTTTTAAAATTTTATCTAGAACTTTGTTTTTCTCTTTGGAACAGACTTTTCTCGTTTGAGATGTGAAACCAGTGCATTTCTAGTTACTTACATTCTGGAATAGAAAAGGGGAGCTGAGCTTTGTCTGTCGTAACAATAGTCTCCTTTTGAATTACTTTGTCTCCTCCTCCTCTTTTGTGCTGTTCGATTCCAATAACGAAGGGAAAATTTACAGGACATTTGCAATCTTTCAAACATTTGAAAAAGCAATAGAATAGGTAAATTTGCAGGGATTCTTACAAAATTTTAATTGGCAGTTTCTAATTTCTATTTCTGAAGAGCGTTCATTGTGAGAATAGCTGTCTTCTTGCTTGTACATTTCTATACTAAAGTTGCAAGGATCACGAACATGAATCCGCATGGATTATTATGCCTTTTTCTGCTGGCAATGGAAAAAGAAAAAGAATTCAGTTCTACAGGATAACAAACAAGAACACCTTGTGAATAAAATGAAATAAATAAATAAAAGAATAAGAAAAAAGAAAAAAGAAAAGAAATATATTTTCCCATGAACATAAAAGTAACAAAGGAACCAGAAAAGTTTTTTGGTCATCTGTACAATTCTATGACACCCACTTTTGCAAAGGACAGAATTGTACTCTTTTCCCACTTTCCAGTGCATAACATTCAGACATGTTATCCTTAAAGCTCCACCAATGACGTAAGTACAACCTTTACTTTGGTCATTCCAACTCAGTGCAAAGCTGACTTACTCATCCATTATAACGATGCTTATCATTAATTACTGTAACTTACTTCCGAACCAGAAAAAGAAAACGAACTTACCCAAGAGACATTGAGAACTTTGTTTCCTTACAGTTACTATAAACATAAAATATAAAAATATGTGCATGTGACCGAGTGGTTAGAATGTTCACATTCTGACCAGGAGACCCGGGTTTGAATCTCACCATGTTTGATTTGTAAGGAAGGAGACTTCTTGATGTTATTGGACATCCCAGCCTGGGGCATCTTTGGAAAGTGCCTGAAAACCATACCACTGGTTGACCCAAGCTTTGTAAATGAAATTAGTTAAACAGAACCCTTGGGGGGCATTGATAGCTGTACTAGCATAAAGTCACAAGTCATCGTGGTTGAGGGCCTGAATGTGCTAGCCTTGTTGAAATTGCTGACCACGCTAGATAACACGCTCTTTCCCAGAAATCGTAACTAAGATCTGCTCAGCATAGTTGTAGTACAAACCACAGGTGGGCTCTGTGGGTGTTGAATAAACACAAATGTGCCTGAGCAAGCGTCTGCAATAGGGATTGACTCACCACCCTTGTAGAGGGGTATCTTTGAATACGAGTGACCAGCTATACTATAAAAAAAAGAATAAATGGTCTGTAGTTGAAACCCAAGGTTTTATATGCTTCTTCTTTAATTGTTTACATGTGAACATGTACACACCCATATATATATATATATATCCCAACTCTCTCAACCTTTAAATTGTATGACCTAAATTTGAAAGAGTTTCCGGATAGAGCAGAAGACTGATAGGCAAAAGTTGTGAGGTTCCAAATAGCTCTACCAACTAACAAAGAAAGAGAGTCAGTTTTAATAAGGGCAGCTGGCTGATTGTATCCGAGTATGCTTGTCTGCTAGAGTAGCTCGCTATTCCCTGTTGTAGACGGCTGCTCAGGCACATTTTTATTTGTTCAATACCCACAGAGCCCACATGTGATTTATACTACAAGTAAGCTGAGTGGACTTTCATTAAATTCTCTGGGAGAGAATGCATAATCTGGCATGATCAAGTTTGAATAAGGCCAGTATGCTCAAACCCTCAGTCACGATGACTTGTGACCCAATGCTAACACAAGGATCAGTGACTTCTAATTTCACCTCACAAGGTTTTGGTCATCAAACATCTTCTCATTAATGATATCAACCAATTCAATGAAAAGAAAATGGCGCAGTCATGTCATTATCTTGAGGCATCCATTATATTTTGAATTTTGTAAGTTTTAAATGGACTTTTTTAAAATTACATTATTTCTTATTTTATCAGTATCTGTCTATATTTCTGAGATGAGGTATTATGTACACTATTTACATTATTCAGACTATTGTCCTCATCTTTGTTGCCATATTTATTACGTTTCAGTCATTGTATGCTCCGGTCTTCTTCAGGTAGTTGGAATGTCAAACTGAACCCTTTATTTCACTCACTGGGGTAGGCTGTTCTAGTTCCACGTGCCTTGTTTTAATGGATATCAGTTATCTCCTGTTAATTCCCCTCTCCAAGTTCCCTCTCTGAGTATTATTGGTACCATATAACCTGCCACACAATCAGGTCACTGGTTCTGACTCTGGGTTTTTCTGAAGGGAGTGGGTGGCCCAACACCCAACAGAATTGAAAAAAAACTGTAAAAAGATAAATAAACCTTCTTGAATGTTCAAGAGACATCTAGCTCAATGGAGTAAACTGGGTCACATAGCTTTGTATATGGCCAGTGCAGTGACGACACTTCATCACTGTATCAAGGATTTCCTAGAATGCATAAACATTTTTGCCATAGGAAAACTTGCCTCAGGAATTTTTCGCCATAGGAAACTTTGACATATAGGATTTTTGCCATAAGACAATTTCATTACATTTTTTTTTCAATACCCTTATCTTTAACATCCCTTTTGGAGTCATGTTCAGTTTAATATGTGAAGCACCTTGTTATCAAGTATATATGGATGTCTTTTTTCCAAGGTCAAACATCAGAAAAGAGATTAAAAAGTAAACATTGAAAAATAAATTTTCATTCACACTGCATCTACTCAATCTAAATCACACTTTCTCTTTTTTTGCTGATGTCTCTTCCTTTTTTAAATATGCAATTAGTTTCCACAAATTTGGGTGCATGTTAGTATAACTTTGCTTATTAAAATCTTTAAATTGAAGTAACAATAGTGTAAGCCAGATATACTTGATAGCAAGGTAGTTCGCATATTAAAAAAAATGCATCAAAATTGTCTCACAACAAAAATCCTATATGGCATAGTTTTCTACGGTGAGAATTCTCGACTTCAGTTTTCCTACGGCAAAAATGTTTATGGTGAATGTTCCTAGAACTCCTAGAATGAAGTCAATGGCAAGGCTGGAGTGTTTTGTTGATGAAATCTATGGCAACAAGTTCATGATCAATGTGCAGCTTCAAGTAGGAGGACATTGGCTGTAGTTTGACCTGGGAAGGAATGCTTCCTGCCAGGTCTGCTTTGCTAAACAACACTATACATGGGGGAATACCTTTCCGGCTTTCAAACTTGATATGTAGAGGGGACTGGTCAGGTGTTCAGTTTTGTAATCACCCTAGGCTAACACCTGGTCATGACATTGCAGATAATAATTATTTCTTAATAATATAAACATTATTTTAAGTGTTTGAGTGGACATCCCTGTTATTATTTAAATTGAGAAATTAATGTCAGCAGACCTAGAAATCCAAACTTAAAAAAAACGTTTTATTAAAAAGTAATTTGGTGTTTGAAAATCTTTGAAAAAACCTAAAATTATAGAAAATAGATTTGTTTTCGATCTAAAACAATTGATTTCAACAAGTTTTGACAGGTTGTACAAACTTACATTAAAAAAAAATTGGTTTTTACTAACTTATGAAAACATGGAACAAGTAGCTAAAATTGAGTGCTTTTGATTGGATTTCAGTTTTAAGCTATATTCCTTTTTCCCATCAGAGAAACCATTCCTTCAACCAAAGTGCACCTGACCAATTAAATCATGAGAAATCAGAATAAGATCAAGCTTCATTACACCCACCCCCATATGCCTTGAATGCCTCTTGGGACTTTAACTCAACCTAGACCTCAAGACTTACAGCCACATCATGTTGAATCACTAGTTCCCATATGGTCCTGAAGTTAAGTAACATCAAGCCTGGTCAGTACCTGAATGGGTGACCACTTGGAAACATCAGTTACTGTGAACTTGGATGTGCGGGTGGTGTAATGGATATTCGCTTGGAATTGTTAATCAGACAGCCAAGATCTAATTCCTGTTGGAGTTCGTTATATTCACTTATGTACAAATACCTTTTGGAAAATTATGAATCCACCTCTTTTCTCCCCAGCTATGGGGAGAAAAGTATCACTAAACCATTCTTGCTTCCCAGTCAACTTTGACCTTCAAAAATTTAAATGGAATTTCAATCTTTATCTTCTGTCTTCTTAAATCTTGTTCTTTTATCGTCCTCACTCCTTAATAGTAGTTTTTCTTGTATTCTCTAACACTCAGTAACTCCTTGCATCCAAGTGACTTTATGACCTTGCTTGGGGTGAAATGATTAAAAAAAAATGGTTATCTGCCCCCAAATAGTCTTACAATCTAAAAACATTTTCTGGCTTTAAATAAACTGCAAAGTCGTAGAAAATTCATCAGTCAATCAAACAAACCAAACCTAAAGTAGATCACATACTTATGATCTATCACTAAAGATATGGGAAAAATAGTTGGTTTCCTGTACCACTCTAGTAAGTACCGGACTCCTCCTGTTATTCTCTACCTTTACAAAAGTCAGATCATTGCCAAAAATAGAGTACTGTTGCCATATATGGACAGAAGCTGCCTTGTTGATATTTTTATCACTTTTATTATTAAGTAGATGACATTGTGATAGCAGAAGTCCTGCCAAGAAATGTGGAATGGAATTTAGTAAATTTGAATTCCAGTTTGAATCTCACTATGGTCATTTTGGTCAAGACAGTAACTTCTTGATAATATCGACCTGGGTAGGTGATCCTTGCATATGGGATCATTCAGAAGTGCCTGTAAATGATATGACAGTCTGACCCAAGCCTTATGAATAAAATTGGGTTGACAAAAATGTTCAGAAACTGTCAACGGTTGTGCTTGCATAAAGTCACAAGTCATCATGACTGAAGTTTTGAGTATTTTGATTTTGATCAAACTAGGGATGCACTCCCAGAAACAGTAGCTAAATGGCACTCAGCATAATATTATAAATCACAAGGTTACATTATAGGTTTGTTCAAAACCTATAATGCAAAACTCAAATGTGCCTGAGAAGGCATTTACAATTGAGATTAACTACCCACCTTGATAGACAGGAATGTTGGGAAGGTAATTAGGTAATTAGTAATTAGTAAAAATACCGAAGAAATGGAAATGACAAAGTAAGAATGGTGTTCACATGCAAAAGGTATACAGTCAAGTGATTGTGGTATTCTGACTTCAAGACAAAAAAAAACAATATGGCAGATGAAACCAAGAAGTGGTCCATTTTATTAGTTAGGAAGAAATCCCAGCATGCATCTGTTTGATTTGTCTATAAATGTGTGAAGAGGGAGTTTTTTGCAGTCATTCCAAGCAGGACTGGAACCTACAGACCAGCTAGCCATACTTAGGCTGTGCTAATACCCAACAACAGAGTGTTAAAAATAATGAGAGGAAAAAGTAACATCGCCTTTTAACTAAAATTTCCATGAGACTCAAGTTAACGAATGGTGTTAAAAAAATAGATAACATTGAAATTATAATGCCATAAACTGTTTTTGCCAATGCGACTAACCTTTTAACACTTTTTCCCAAAAAAGTTGACAAGATGGATGGGGATATTCATATCCACTTCCCCTGAGGATAGGAAATAAAATAAAAAAAATGAAAAGAGAAATATTTGAATTTCAAACATGTAAAGATATTGATTGATGTGGAAAATAGATGAACATGAATGTTTGTCTTTTGTTTCTTGGTTATGATAAATGATTGGCTGGAAAGACACCAAGTTTTTTTACATCCTGTTCTTTTGAGTACGCAACTAAAGTGGTACAATGCAGGACTGGAGGCCACAAAGGTTTTTGATTTTCACTTATTAATAAATATTACCCCTTCTGTCCCATAATAATTGGTACATTTGCCTATTTCTGACCATGACAAAGCACCGAAACACATTCCACGACTGAAATTGCACCAGAAAAAGATTATGGAGACAGACCAGAAGTCAGCCATTGGCATTATCCATTACAACTTTCTGGAATCTAGCTGAAGTTTATTGCCAGAAACTGCAAGAATGATACATTCAATTGAACAAGTTGCGACCAGCAATGCTTAATTGATGAGGTCCAATTCAACTCCTAATTGATTAGGCCCAATTCAACACTTAATTGATGAGGCCCAATTCAACTCTTAATTGATGAGGCCCAATTCAACACTTAATTGATGAGGCCCAATTTAATGCTTAACCACACATTACCAGGATGATACTGTAGAAGCTCACTGACTTGGGGAATGAGACTTTGTCACATCCACCATATTCCCTTGTTCACTGATGACCACTTTTTCCATCATGTTTAATTTTTTATGCCAAAAATCATTTTGTTGCAAAGAAGATGCGGAAACTGCATTCAAATATATTTTAGCGTCCAAACCTTTAAAGTTTTATTGTAAAGGCAAAAATAAACTTGTTACTCAATGTCAGAAATGTATGGAAGATGGGGATTCCTATTTTGACTGATTTAAACATTATTTAAATGCATTAATTCAGGAATAAACATTGGTTCTAAAATCAGGCTTTATATTGTGAAAAACCTGAGATGATTTTCTCCAATATTTCAATTAAATTTGACTCAAGTATTCATGAAGGTCATGATTTTCTAATAACGTATAATTTAGCAAATGTACTTTTCAAATGTACAATCTCTTACTGGGGCAAAAGCTTCATTCATGCTAAGAATATGTTTAAAATCCGGCCTAATGTAGAGTCGGTTTTCAGTTAGGAGCAATAATTCTCCCAATAAAAATTTCAAATAAAAGTATATTTGTTAATTAGATATTTATGATATGTAGGATTATATATGTATATATATATATATATATATATATATATATATATATATATATATATATATATATATATATATGAAGAAATATAGTCTTAAAGTGTGCTATATTTATGGGTTAAAGTGCTCAATATCAGAGATAGAGCATGTGTAAATATAAGAGTGAACACTGAAGTCAACACTTGGAGCCGACAGGCTGTTTCATGCTAGACGCAATCACCAGGCCTGACTATTGCGTCTAGCATGAAACAGACTGTCGCCTCTAAGTGTTGACTTCTATGTTCACTTTTATATTTATATATATATATATATATATATATATATTATGTCATTCACAGACAGTACTGTTTCACTGTATCACAGCTCCTCAGTGCGACTAGACTTCCGAATGCCTCAAGCCAGGATTGAAACACAACTAATTTGGTGTCAGCCAGAGCTATCTTCACTCGGTAGAGTTACGCAACTAACTCTAGCGTATTGTTTTTACAAATGTAAACAAATGCCCATCAGCCAAAGTGCTCCATTCATTTTACTGAAGAGCTTTGCATTAGTGCAGGTAGCTGTTGTTCATAGAATTAGCTTACACTATATATATATAATTTCTAAAGAAGTGATGGACTTTTATTTATTAATCCAACAGATTTTATTACATAATCATTATTTTTTGTGGAGACTCATATTTGAGTAGACACTTTGTTTATTTATTAAGCAGTATATTTATTTATTTTTGTCTACCAACCTGAATATTCAATAAATCTTATTAAAGAATAATATCCGTTTTCAGACAGGATTCGAAGCTGATTCTAAAATCAGACATTATTTTCTGAACCACCTATTATTCCCCTGATGTCTTGCCCTCTGACTACCACTTTTTTGTCCTGGGTATGATGATAGACTACATCTAGCAGCAAGGCTTCTGATTGAGAGGATTTGAGGAGTGTCAAACCACCTCTTAATTGCTGTTGTTCCCAGGTCCACTCTGTCTCCTCAAATAGTTAACCCAACAAACTGGGGTCAAAATGTTATGAAAGTATAAAAATACATTTTTATAGTAAAAATACCAGCAATACATTTTTATAGTAAAAATATCAGCAATACATTTTTATAGTAAAAATACCAGCAATACATTTTTATAGTAAAAATACCACCAATACATTTTTATAGTAAAAATACCAGCAATACATTTTTATAGTAAAAATATCAGGAATACATTTTTATAGTAAAAATACCAGCAATACATTTTTATAGTAAAAATATCAGCAATACATTTTTATAGTAAAAATACCAGCAATACATTTTTATAGTAAAAATATCAGGAATACATTTTTATAGTAAAAATACCAGCAATACATTTTTATAGTAAAAATATCAGGAATACATTTTTATAGTAAAAATACCAGCAATACACTTTTATAGTAAAAATATCAGGAATACATTTAAAAAAAAAATATTACCTGCAATACATTTTTGGAAAAGAAATTACTGCTCCCATGAAAATTCAGTTTGGCCTATCAACACCCATCAGGAGTCGATATGCCACTAAACAAACAAACTACCACTTTTTCCTTCATCTTGACAATTTTTAAGCCAAAAGACATTCCATTGCAAAGAAGAAGTTGAAGGTGCATCCAAAGATTTTTTGGCATCTAAAATTTTTGATTGCTTTAATGGCTTTTTACATTGTAAGAACAATTCTTCTTGTTTTGTGAAAGAATATTGCATTAACAATGTTTTAGAGATAATGATGTTTCCCAATTAGATTCCTACAATTTAACCCATAGCTTGGGGGAGAATTGATGGATTTGTACCTTTCTTTAGAGTTTTATCATAAATGCATAAATAACCTTGCAACTTGATTGTAGAAATATATACATATTCAGAGTCTCCATCTTGACTGATTTAAACACTGGTTAAATGAAGTAAGTCAGAGATAAATGTTGGTACTAAGATTAGACATGATTATTAGAAACAAAACCTAATAGTTCATGATAAATAATTCATGTATCGATTAATTTGCCTGAGAATGAAAAAATCATCTTTCTTGAAATGAAAAATGAATATTTTTCTCAAGAAATAATTCTTGGTATGATTAAAACGTATATAAATATTCCCCTTGCTTGTGAATCTCTTGAGGTTAAATATTGGCTTAATTGTAAACTAATCAATTAATCAATTTTGTTTTTAACAAGTATTTCTAAAAATGCAGACCTCTCCCCATTGCTCAATTTGTGGGCATATTTTTCAGCTGAAAAGTTGATGGATTTTTCTGGAGAGAAAAGAATTCTCTTTGCTTAAAGTCGAAGATAACATTGCAAAGATAACAATTCCTATTAACAGTTCCAGATAATTAGGTGGAAAGAAGCCATGAATAAAAATAAAAAAGAAGCCCTAAAGAATAAAACTATGTCATTTATAATTAATTCTTTCCTCATAAATATGACATAACATGAAAGCTATCAGTACCAATTTGTTATAATGGGAAAAGCAGACGGTTTGGGAAAAAAATGAACAGTTACCAAGTGATTAGTTACTAAAAGACAATCTATATATTAATGATTGTTTATCCTACCTGCTTATGGTGTGCATAATTTCTCCTCCATTCTCTTAAAGCACTGTCAACTTTCTACCCAAGGATCTTTGAATGAAACAGCTGGACTGGAAGAAATCTGACTAAACAGGAATTTAGCCAGCAAGAACTCTTGATTTACTTTTTAATAACTTAGTCATTGCAAAATGTGGATTAAGGTCATTGATTTCAATCCAATTGTTCATTTATTATCAATAAAGAACAATTTTGGCACAAGGCCGAAGGTGAAATGGGGAGAGGCTGGTCAACACTTACCATCCGAGACCTAGCTAAATAGGCAGAAGCACACAAATGCATGCTGAAATTTTTTCTTAGCCAATGAAATAGGACAGTTCTTGGCTTCATTTGACTTAGTCCCAGTCTGTCTTGTCTTGAAGTCAGAATGCTACATTTACTTATCCGAACTTGCTCTTGTGTGTCAACGCAAATACTCAGTTTATAAACTTTTTGCCTTGCATATATTGCTTTACCTTGCATATATGCCTTGTATATATTGCTTTGCCTTGTATATATTGCTTTGCCTTGTATATATTGCTTTGCCTTGTATATATTGTTTGCTTTATATTACTTTTTGCTCAGTTCTTTTCTTTTCATTTTCTTGTCATTGCTTGTTGCAAACTTTGTCAATTCTGTTTGTTGGACAGTTCTGTAACTTATTTTACATTTAATCATGACTACTCACTCTACAAAAGCAAATGGAAATGAAGAAGAATGTCAAGGGAAACAAAGTAATTTTTACCTGCAATATCTTTTCTGACTGTTTTGAAAATTAACAATGATGTTCAGTTCTTTTTTGCATGAATAAAATTTCTGAATTATTTTGTGTTCTCTTCATAAAATGTTTGGTAAAATTTTCAAGCATTTGGCAGGATTTATTTAGGATTGTTTACAATTTTGAAATTGAATCAAGTCTGTGACCACTTTTTTGAGTAGATTTGATTTCTTTTATAGCTTTTTACATTGTAAGAACAATTCTTCTTGTTTTGTGAAAGAATATTGCATTAACAATGTTTTAGAGATAATGATGTTTCCCAATTCGATTCCTACAATTTAACCCTTAGCTTGGGGGAGAAGTGATGGATTTATACCTTCTTTTAGGGTATTTGTGCATAAGTGAATATAATGAACTTGATTGGGATTCAAACTCAGCTCTCTGATTTCTCATTCTGAATTGCTATCCATTGCACCACCCACACACCCCATAGGGAGTAAAGTAAGTTGTCAATTCTTCAAGGATTGGGAACAAAATGATAAATTGGTAATATATTGATGTGGACCTTTTTTTTATATACTAATGTTCACCCAATAAAAAGCCCAAGAGCCACTCAAGGTAGAAGATTACTGTGTGGTGTTGGATGAGTGTAAGAAAAGGCAAGAAGTTCACTTCATGGTATTATGCAGGAAAGGTAATGGTTAACCCTTGAACTTGAAGATTGCAGTGAAAACATCCTGCCAGGAGTTTGTTCACAAAACAGCAGTGGAAATCTCTTCTTGCTTTCCAATCAATTTTGATCTTCAAAAATTTCAATGCAGTGGTAATGGTCATCTATTGTTTCTCATACTCAGTAACCCCTTGCATCTTAGTGGTTTTGTTGCCTTGCTTGGGGCAAAATGATTAAAAACTATGTACTATCAGAGTTTTCATTCAAATCTCGGTCTTGGAAAGGTTTCTCTTGAGTCCTCCTTCCTGGAAGGATATTTATTAAGTGTACATAGTTTTGGTATACTGCTGCATGGGAGTACCCAATGATTATTGAACTTGCTACTTTGTATTAATATGTAAGACTGGCTTGCTAACCAGAATGTCATTTCTCTTTATTTATTTTTTATTAGCAGCTCCCATATTGTATTTATTTCTATGCTAGGCCTACTAACAGAGACAGTAGTCTGAATGTAAATTATGATAACTCCTCATCCCAGAAATTCAGAGAGAATAACAACAAAGATGAGGATATTAGTCTGAATGTAAATAATGATAACTCCTCACCCCAGAAATTCAAAAAGAATAACAACAAAGATGAGGATATTAGTCTGAATGTAAATAATGATAACTCCTCACCCCAGAAATTCAAAAAGAATAACAACAAAGATGAGGATATTAGTCTGAATGTAAATAATGATAACTCCTCACCCCAGAAATTCAAAAAGAATAACAACAAAGATGAGGATATTAGTCTGAATGTAAATAATCATAACTCCTCATTCCAGAAATTCAAAGAGAATAACAACAAAGATGAGGATATTAGTCTGAATGTAAATAATGATAACTCCTCATTCCAGAAATTCAGAGAGAAAGAAACTTTCAAGTTCTATATTTGTCTATTTGAAGAAGATTGACTATTATGGCTTAAATTTTGACAAAATAATCATTACTTAATAGTTAATTGTTCCCATGTGAATTCATACAAGTTTCTCTCCCTTTTTCTTGAGACATCATTTGTCATCATCACGAAAGTAAAACGAAAAGTTGGTAAGAGTGGTTTTCAGAAGAATATGGGAGAAAACCTTTTCCTTATGCATCAACAAAATGGCTGATTTATTGTGAAGCGCTAAAAATCTACAGAATTTGATTCTAATAATTTATGCTGCATGACACTTAAAGTAAGTGAATTCCTCTGCCATATTCTATCTTTACAAGAGACAGATCAAAATGAAAATAGCATATCACTACCACATCTGGGTTGCAGGTACCTAATCCTCACTTTCCAGCCTTGATAGAATTCAAAAGCATTTATGTTGCCTTGTGAATAATTAATTTTTTCCACCCTTTTCTGTAGTATTTTCCACCCTGTTATGAGAACAACAGGATCATAAAATACCTTAACAAAGGCTTTAATAAACAAAGTAGCCCACTACAGGTCTAATGCTAAATCAGAAAAGACCAAGGCAAAGGTGGTTACAAACATATAACAGAGTATTAAGGGAGGTAATAATTACATGAAGAGTTCCAATTAAGGAAAGTAATGCCTATGACACAACTTATAACCGCTTTTCTAAAGTATTTTCCACCTTATAACCACTTTTTTCGACAATATGTTCATACAATTAATTCTCTCAATGCCCATAAACTAAATTATTTTCATTTATATTTCAGTTGCCTGTATAGCCATTTTGTGACCTTAACTGTATAGCCTTTTTGTGACCTTAACTTAATGAATTTAAAGATAGTTAAGGAAGAGCTAGCAGAGATCTATATCAAGCAGATTTGTGACAACATAAACTGTAATCCCTCTGACCCATCAGATATGAAGGGGCAATAGAATTGGATGTTGACAGAGAGTCACGGGTATCCATGAAAGCAATGTGACCAGATGATGACTAGAAGGCAATTTTTCGCTTCTGTCACTTCCCCATTTCTGCAATGTAGCTTCCTTGTGCCTTTCCTATAAATACTTTCATGGCAATTTTTCTAATGAGATTTCCTTTTTGTTACCTGAACTAAATTGACAGCTTGGTGATATCATTTTATCTTTGGAATTGCTAAATGTATAAAAATAATTGTAAGTTGTATTCTGTTAGTTTCTTCTCCTGTGTGGAACTCTTGTCTGACTTCTTAATTTTCTGCCAGTTATGAACTTCAAAAAAATGTCAATGCAACTTCAGTCATTGTCATCTGCCCCCTTAAATCCTCATCTTACTATTGTCCTTTCCCATCAGTAAGCTTTTTTTTCAGTTTCCTTCACTTTATTGTCTTTTCACTCTCAGTAATCACTTCTATGTTAATAGCTTTATTGCTTTGCTTGGGGTGAAATAATAAAACAAAAAAGGATGTAAAGGCTTCCAAAGGCGAAACACATCAAGCTTCTTTTTTTTTTTTCATTTTTTGCTCAACATGATTATTTTGCTTAATAGCTAACTCAGCCTTTTCAATCTATATTTTAAAAATTCAGTCAGAATATTTAAAATTAAATCATAATCTCTGTATCAGTCACTCTTTTTCAGATCTCCTCATATCTTTTCTTCTATGTGCCGTGTTCCTTCCGGATGTTAGCTGTGATGCCTCCCCACAATTTCCTGTCCTTTGAAGTGCTTAATAAAGTTTGTCTATTTACTGAATTCATTTTCTATCCATATGCAGCTGGTTATTTAATCACTAATGGGACTTGATTCGTCTTGCAAAGGGAGATCAACTCAGGTGTAGATTTCTGAAATTTTAAAACTCTGGACAATGACTTTAATTTCATAAAGAAGATGATGAATTTGCATTTTTGGAAAGAAAAAAAATCTCCTTTAAAAATGACTGTTTAATCATTTTAATGACTCTTCCTTATCTAATATGGCCTCGTTTTGAGTCGGGTTTTTGAGTGATTATGGGTATCAGTGATAAAATGATTGCTGGAAAAATATGATTCTGAAAATTTTTCGTCATTTTAATTTTATAATTATTTTTGAAGTTGCCGTTAAGGGAGAAAGTGAAAATGTTCATTTGAGAAAGATGTTGAGCTTCCTTTTTTCCCCAGCCATTTTAGTACAACTCATAATTAATGTCTAGTTTGATTTCAAGAAAAACATTGAGATGGATTTTCTGATAAAATGTTTTCCATTGAATTTCTAAGTTGTTTTTTATTATCTCTGCTAACAAAAGAAATTGATACAAATGTCTATGAAATAACATTCATGCTTTAACAAGATCTAGTGGTAGACATGTTAATTGGTTGGAATTTGAGTTCACAAAAATAATTATTATGGATTTTTAATTAATTTTTTTTTAATTTAAAGATTCTTTCTTTCTTTGGCTGAAGGAAAATTGTATAAAATGATTTTGGTGTGGAAGACACTTATTCAATAACGAGATAAACAAGTTTTGTTTAAATTAATGAATAATATTAAAAAATTTTGTGGAAAACTTTCATTCTAGTGAAAACCTGAGACAGAAAATTTAAACTGATAAATATGTAAATGGCTCAACCATACTGAGTGAATTTGATTTGGAAAGAAAAATGCAACAAAAGAGATTATAAAAAAATATAATTCTTTGATTAAAACCAAACAAAAAAATTATATCATTCCATTGAAAGTAAAATTGGATGACACCTGACATAATGAAAAATATAAGACAATTTTTGAAAAATTTAGTTTGCATGTTTTGTCAGGTAATGCAATGTCATATGCAAAAACAAGTATGAATATTGGTACCATTACTGAAGGTCTGAATGATTTTTTCCTCTCAACATTGCTCATTTGGGAAGACAGTGGGGCTGACACAAAATGATTTTAACCTGTTCTCTTCCTCATAGGGTTTTTCAGTGATTTTCATGACAAATGCTGTCAAGATGGCTAGACGTCTTATCTGAATACGTTGAAAAAAGAAACTCAAGTAGTTTAGTGATTTTTAAGATATTAAACATTTTGTGGGATGGATAATTATGCTGTTACATGAGTTGGACAATTTTGCTGTTGCACCCGCTATATATATATATATATATATATATATATATATATATATATATATATATATCATACTACTACAAGCAGTT
>OZ038495.1:95434320-95436820 GCA_964036315.1 Acanthosepion esculentum | reverse complement strand
AGTTCTTGGTTAAGACTTTTTGTACTCTTGAATGTAGCAGCTGTAACTGCAGTAGACATGGACTTTGTCTCACACAATCAATGTTTTCCTCAAATGTTCTTGGTCATCCCCTCCTCCCTTTATACAACAGTCTCTCTGTTTCCATAAATTTCTTGAGCCATGCACAAATCAATGGATATGACGATGGATCTCTTCCATACTTAGCTCTGTAGTTTCGCTACATATCTGATTTTGTTTCAATAAACCATGACACGCATTCTGCCTTTTCTTATTTTTAGGGGTTCATTTAGCAGTACTTCTTTCACCAACAGGATACCTGAAATATACAAATGCAATGTGATTAAAAACTTTGATAATTACTACATACATAGAAGAAATCTGATTAAGATATCTCATCAATTGCATTTGTAATATATTTTTTAAATTGTAAAGACTTTATGAACACCCTATATATATGTGGGTATAACAATCTTTTGCAGCTAAAGTGTCTTAGCAAGATTTTTCAGATCTTGCCATTTTCAGGGACATTATTATGAAATGGTTCTAGTATAAAAAAATTTAATATAAAACATTATTCATTTTTTGTAAACATCATCATCAGCCCGATGACTGGGCGTGGCCATAGGGTAGCTGCATGGCTGAGTACCTGACCAATTTCCTTCACATATCTGGTATGAAAGGCAGAGTGCTATTCATTCATGCGTACCATATATTGGACAAATATACTTTGCAGAACCCATCCCTCTCTAGTTCAAATCATAGACAATGTCCTCCAATTTGAAGGTTTACCTTGGTCATGGTCATGTGGCCGCTGGTTCCATCAAAGAAGTTCTCCACCCTAGCCTTTGTCTTCAGTTTAAGAAGCCCTCCACCCAGTGAGGTCATGTCATTATAGCACCGACTTCATACATAAATATGGAGACAAGTCTATCCCATTTTGCTAGGTGTCTGTTGACTCTACAAGAAGTTTCATTTGCCCCTCGACAGGTCTTCTTTTAATCCTGCTGGGTGTCTAGACAACCTCTGCACCAGAACATCCTGGTAGGGGAACAGGTTTTGTTGCTGATCATTTGACCATATGGCAGGTAGTATTAGGTTACATGGTACCTGACATAAAATTTTGTATTCAGTAATAAATTGAGGACCTGTGACTGTGTATGACACAAAATTACAACACACTTTCTTATTGATTCCTAAATAGAAGCTCAATGCTTTAATATTTCGTCTTCATACTGTAGCCAAGAGTTAAATTTCGTCTTTGCCTAGTGGAAGCATTCTGATCTCTGCCAGATTTATGGATCCTTATTTGTCTGGAAATACAGCAGGAACTGAGGCATTGATTCCTGCTTTGTTATTGATCACATTTCACACCCATGCCAAAATCAATTACCCAAATCGTTTGCCTCTGACCAATGATTTGATTTCTGCTTGTTGCTTGCATGTTTGTTTTTGCCACAGAAAACATTGACGTAATATTATAATTGGACAAAAGGGCCCACCTGCTTTCTATTGATGAGTTAAAAAAGAAAGTAAAAACTAGACTTCTGACATGTTGAACAGCCTTAGGTGCAATTTAGCTTTGACGCAGGCGCTTTCTTTAAAAACAAAATCTATTATTATTAGTTTTTTTTGTATGAGAGTAGTTATTGATCGAATAATATGTTGTTGATTTTGTTATTGCTGTGGCTATAATATATGTGGTATTAATATATATCTTATTTGTATTAATCCTATATATATATATATATATCTTCTATATAAATATATGTGAATATCAGTGTGTCACACTTTTTCAGCTTTACTCCTAGATGCTGTAGCCCAACATATACCATTTTGGAATCAGACTGACTCTGTGAGCAATTTAAAAACATTCTTGGCCTGATCTGGACACAATCCTGAAATTTGGGAATCCCAAGATTTCATTACTGTAATTGTTTTCGGCAATGTTTTTATGTGATTTTTTGTGACAAATTTTTTTGTACAATAAGAAATTTTATAACTTGGAAATAAATTCAGGAATAATTGAAATCAATTGTGAAATCAAGCAAAAGTCACCCATGAAATAAAAATAATTGTTTGTATGGAAAGTAAGGACCTACGTACATCAAATTGTTTTTAAATTAAGTGGCGGCAGAAGAATTATCATTGAACTTTTTAAAAGGTAAGCTTAAATATTAATGCAATACTTAAATGCAGCAATCAATTTTGAGTTTTTTCTAGTTTATTGTTGCCTATTGCATATGGCAACAGTATGCCTTGCAAAAAGAAATCTCCGCCAACAGAGGACCAGATTGCAATCAAAAGATCTATGGTTGCAGCGTGGAAAAGAAAGTCCCATTGCAAATGAGAATGAAGATTAAACGGCAATCAGGAGAGCTTTCAATGCTGAGAATATGCAAAGAATTAACAAGGGCTCAGTTAAGAGCCCTCTGCAGGAGCTAGTTTAAATGCCACCATGTGCTATACCATTTAGCACATCAGGCTATACGGCAGTTCCATG
>OZ038495.1:95416820-95431820 GCA_964036315.1 Acanthosepion esculentum | reverse complement strand
TGACCTTGATATTAGGCGCGTCTCAAAGAAGTGATTTTAGCTTGCGTCACTTTTGGAAAACCATATCATGGATTGACCCAAGCCTTGTGAGTGAAAATGGGTAAATGGAACTTTTTGGGAGCCATTAATGGTTGTGCTGTGGATTTGAGCAAGATGGCTTTGTTCAGACTGTTGATCAGGATAGCTAATGCGCTCTCTCCCAGAAATTGTTGACGAAGCTCTGGTTGTTGAACGAACAGAAATGTGCCAAAGCAGGTGTCTGCAACAGGGATTAGTTTGCCGCCCTAGCATACAGACATCCTTGGATATGAATGGCCAACCATCCATCCATTGTATGTCTGTATATTAGTAAAATCCACCAAGATAAATAAAATAAATAGTGAGGTTAGTATGAACAGTTTCAAGCTAATAAGCCCAAAACAACAATTTACTAAATACAAGGTAACCAAAAAAGTTCTGTCCGTTTTTAAAGGAAAAAAAGAAAACACTTCACAGTATGTGTAACTTATATTTAGTCTTCGAAGTAATCGCCATCGCCATCCAGCACCTTCTGCCAACGTGTCTCCAGCTGTTCAATGCCGTTGCAATAGAACTTGGGGGGTTTTGATGCAAAGAAGTCTGTGAGGGCTTTGAGCAAGTCTGCTTCATTGGTGAAGGATTTCCCTTGAAGATGATTATCCAGGGAGTGGAAGAGGTGGTAATCGAATAGAGCAAGGTCAGGTGAATAAGGTGGATGGCACAAAGTCTCCCACCCAAGTTGCTGTATGGTATCTCTGACCACTTGCGCGACATGCGGCCTGGCATTGTCATGGAGGAAAAGCACACCTTTGTGATTCACCAGTGCTGGCTCCTTCTGGCGCAATGCCTGTTGCACACGTTTCAATTGCTGCGAGTATAGGTCTCCAGTGACCGTTTGGCGCGTTGGTAGCAGTTCATAATGAACCACTTGATGACCTGTCCACCAGACACAAAGCATAATCTTGCGTGGGTGCATAGGCGGTCTTGCGGTGTGAGGGACAGCATCCTGAGGAGACAACCAATGTCTGGAATGCTTGGGAGTTTCGTACAGAACCCACTTTTCATCACTGGTAAGCACTCGAATAAGTATGTGGTACAGTGTCAAGAAAGCAGCAATACGCAGACTGCCACTAGTTGTCACTTGTGGACCTCCAACAGCGTTTGCGGGACCCACTTGCTCAGTTTGTACGTCTTACATCGGAAACAGTGAACTGTCTTGCAAGTTCACCACACGTTAGACTACTGTCCTATTCAATGGCCGCCTTCAGGACTCCATCATTCAAGACCTGTGGTCGTCCACTGCAAGGCTCATCATGGAGAGACAAATCTCCCGGCTTGATTTTTTGAAACCAACGCCTTGCATTACATTCACCCACAGCACTATCCCCAAATGCTTGACATATGCGGCAACTTGATGCAGCTGCTGATAAGCCCACTTTGAAGTCATAAAGCAAACAGCCTTGAACGAGATTTCTAGACACTTCCATCCTTCTCACAGCTCTCCGGCTTATAACTGATCGCCGGGCACGGTGTGCATGTTTTTTATAACGTCTGATGTTCCTACTTCCGGCTGTATGAATTTGAAAACAATTGCTACATGCATTTTGTATATATTTCAACTTCATTCAATGACTAATCAAAAAACGGACAGAACTTTTTTGGTTACCTTGTAGTAGCTCTACCACTTGTATTTCTGTTTATAGGGTAGTGAACAAAGTTTATTTGCTGTAGTAATTCTGTTGCTCACAGGTCCTATGAGTATTATAGTACCATTATTCTCTTTGTCTATTAGTATGGATATATATATATATATATATATATATATATATATATATATATATATATATAAACATAGTTTTAAAATATGGTATATTAACAGGTTAAAATGCTCAATATCAGGGATAGAATGAATGTCAATATAAAAGTGGACATTGAAGGCAAAACCCAGCAGTGACAGTCTGTTTCATGTACATCTGCAATTGTCATGCCATTTATATACACTAGAGTTCAAATGTTTTAGGTAACCCCTGGTAACTTTTTAAATTGGCCCCAAAAGTATTTGTTTTATATTATAAAGATGACAAAATTTTCATACATGGCTAAAAACAAGTAAGACTTGATTTTATTATTATAAATTTTATTATAACAAAAAGTAAAAAAGTATTTTATGATTAAATTTTGCTCTTGTCTAAATATCCTCCTTTAGCCTTGATTAGTGCAGCACAAATTTTTCGCATTCGTTGCAAAAGTTTGTCGAAGTATAAATTTGGTAATTGATTCCACCTTTTTTCATTGACTCTAAGAGCTCTTTTTCATTTTTTGGATGGAAAGGTGTCACTCTTCTGTCAAGTTCAAACTACACTATTGTACTATTGTAAAAGACTATTTTAATATTTTATAAGACAATTGTACAGGAGCTATTGTAATATTGTACTAGACTATTGTACAAGATTATTGTTCTATTATACAAAATTATTGCACAAGACTATTGTACAATTGTACAATACTATTACACTGTTGTACAAGGCTATTGAACTGTTGTACAAGAATTTTGTACAAAACTATTGTACAACTGTAAAAGACTTGTACTATTGTATGAAACTATTGTAATATTGTGTATGACTATGTAATATTGTGTAAGACTATTTTACAAGACTATTTTGCAAGACTATTGTACCATTGTCTAAGACTATTGTATAAGACTATTGTACAATATTATTGTAATATTGTACAAGACTATGATAGTATTGTACAAGACCACCCTAAGTTGCTTATTTCAAATATGGTTTCATGTATATAACTTTTGTACAATAAAAGTGTTGTAAAAATATATTTTATCTTTATTTGTACCTTGCTTAATCCTTTCCAACAATTGAATGCTTAGTGACAATTCCCCTTCTTTCCTTCCTTCCTTCCTTAAGCGAACACATTTGCTTGCAGGATGTTCTTTGGCAGAAATCAACTTCTGTTTTCTTGCTTGTAATTCACCAATCAATTAAGGCCTTCCAGCAGTTTTCAATACATGTGAAGTGCAAAAGTGCTGACCGTGTATGACCCTTCACACAGTTTTGACCATGACTTTTTGTCTTCAACCTCCTCACTCTCTTGTCCTTTTCTTTTCATTCTCTTCTGCTGCTAATTTTACACTTTGGATTTTCTCTTTGAATTTTCAGTTGCGTTCCAACTTTGCTCCATTCTTTATAATTGGTCCTGTTTTCTCAGAGTCCAGGTGTCAAGAGAAATATGTGGCATTTTGCAAAGAAAGGTATTAGTTTAACTCTGCCAAACCGAATTATAGATTGAACTATTTTAGGGGGTAAAAAAAGAAAAGTAGGAAAAATATTTCATGTGATGCATTTTGTTCTTTAGGACTTTGTTGGACTAAAGTTATGTTTACATTGATGTGACCACATACGCCCACAACGGAGAGAGGAGGCTAAGTCTTTTAAATTTAATTGTTTCTTAAATATATGATTTGGATATATAAACTAGACAATTTCATTTAGTTTCTTTTTTTTTGTTCATGTTTTGATCACTTTTGTTATTAAATTGAACTATGTGTAGTGTCCTTAAGCATAAGAGCAGTAGCAGCCCTATAATAAAACTTACTAGCATCAGCTCTCAAATATAAAAAATGTGTGAACCCTAAAGTAACTCTCTCTCTTCCAAGTTTGATGAACTTTCTATGCTGAAGCTAAAAGGGCTGTAAATGCTACACACAAACACAGTAAGTTCCCACTATAACATATTCATGAAGATTTTGTTGTATATACAATTTATGTCTAACAAAAGAAACTCTTGTTTTAAACATTACTTTTGTTAATTTGTCTCATAAATGTTATCTTGCATTGCAAATGAATTGATCTATTATTTTGTGCATTTACTCTTTTTCACCACCATTATTTCATGTACTATAAAATGTTCCCGTAAGAAACCTAACTCATTTAATTATTGAAGTAGCTAATCACTAAATGTGGATCTTTTTTTCTATTAAAATATTTTAACAATTGTGCTTTCATCTTTTTGCTTGTGTGAGAAATAATTTATGTTTATGTTATCAACTATATTCTTCAAATTAAAATAAAGTACAATTACATTTTAATGAAATTCTGCTCCTCCAGCTGCATATGTTGAGATTCTTTACAAAATCCAAAGAAGAATTTGCAATATCATCGATCCTGACCTGCTATCTTGACTTCACTTGCTTTCACACCAGCATAACATGGCTTCCCTCTGTCTTTTCTACAAATATTTTCATGGCAATTTTTCTGATGAGCTGTTCTCTTTAGTGCAACTCCCTACTGATTTCTTGCTTCCCTGTCAACTACAATCTTCAAAAATTTAAATGCAACATCAATCACCATCTTCCTGAATCCTGTTCCTTTTTTGTCCTTTTCCTCACCTCGCGTCATTGAAGTTTTCTCAATCTCTTTCACTCCCAGTAACCCTCTGTGTCATAGTGGCATTATCATCTTGCTTGGAGTGAAATAATTAACAAAAAGAAAATTATATTTTCACCATTATTTGCAATGACTTGTTGCTTCTTATCCAACAGGTCTACAATAATAAGCTTCTGCAGGTTTGATGTGAAAAATAGAATTCAGTTTTCATTAAAAGAATTTCCTCATCAAAGTATTTTCCAGCAATTACAAAAAGTAATAAACAAAAGGAGTAGATAGGTTGTCCTATCGTCCTGTTCACTATCCTCCCCAGTCTTCTGAACAGGAATATAGGTTTATTCCTTGCTTCCTGTTGATGATTGGGCTTCTGGTTCCTTCTAAAGTCTACTTCAGCTCTGTACTCCTAACACTTCTCCTTTCCTATGCTAATACAGCTCCACACAGTAACCCTCAACCTTGAATGGCTCTTGGGCCTTGTACTGGGTGAACATTAGTAAAAGAAAACGGTTTGTTAGTTCCAATCTCTCCAGGAATGGCTGCTAAGAACATCACCCTCCCCAAATTTATTAACAAATCCTACAGACGCATGTTTGGATTTCTTCCTAGCCAATAAAAATGAACCCATTCTCAGTCTCATCCTCCATAATTTTGTTCTTTCTCGTCTTGTAGTCAGAATTCTATAAACACTTGACTGTATCCCTTTTGTGTGTAATATTTTTAATCATTTAACCCCAAGCAAGGCAATAAAGCCACTAGAATGCAATGGGTTGCTGAGTGTTAGAAAATATAAGAAAAAACACCTTATTAAGGAGAAAGGAATTAAGAAGACAGAAGATAATGATTGATATTGCTTTTAAATTTTTAAAGATCAAAATTAAGTGGGAAGCAAAAGAAGCCAGAACCGAGTTCCACAAGAGAAGAAACTGTTAGCATAAAACTTACAGTTACATGTAGCGGCCATTTCACCTGTACAGTGAGCAGACCTTGCCGCCAATCTAATAATGTTGTTGGAATTCAGTACCATTCTCCTGTTCTCTTCTTTTTCTTATTGTTTATTGAGAACTTTGTAAATTCCCTTTGTTGAAAATTTTGACAATTACACTTAACCATGGCCAATTACTCTGCATGGTTGGTACAAGGTCAGGTGAATATGGCGGGTAGGGGTAGAACAGTCCAACTGAATTCCAAAATTTTTCCTGACATTCTTATTGAATTCTGCCCTGTGTTGCAATGAAGGAGAACAACATTTTTATTATTGACAAGTACAGGGAACATTTCAACCAAACTTCATAGCCACGTTGCAGCTGCTGGGTGTATAAATGTGCATTTAGAGTTTCATTGCATTTTAAGAATTCTAAATAAATTATCCTGTGATTTGTGCAACATTACCTTTCTTTGATGGAGCGCAGTTTTTGTGGTTGGTTTCGGACATTTATCTTTGTTAATACATTGTCTTTTTTGATTAACATAGTCACATGTTAGTGTGCTCCAAATATATTCTTAAGAACTATGTATGATTAGTAGTTTGGATAATTTGATTAGTTCTCCAAAACGGAAATTATTTGTGGTTCAGTGTAATAGAATAAAGTATTTGTAATCTTTTACAATTCCTTCCTTCTGTGGGTTATCCCCACATGCCTCTGCCAGATTTACCAAGATGTTGTTAGGCAGCCCTGTTAAACAGTTATAAAAGCAGGAAATTAGTTTTCTTTCTTTTCATTTCTGCTGTAATGACAACACCAACTGGGACCTTGTCCCAAACATGGACATATCTTTTTCCTTAGTGACTAACCTTCAGCTCACACACACACATGCAACTCCTGTAAGCACGGTAACAAACTGGAAGAGTAAATAGGATCCACTAGTCATTCAGATATTCTTTCTTTTCTCTGGTAGAACATCTGTGGATGACAGCTGAAAAGTTCTTGGTTTGGCCAGGAAGCCATCCAGAAAAAAGAAAATCTAATGTTTGATCTTTTTGCCTGATTTTATTAAATGATTACTGTTTGGATTTCTGGGATGAGGAGTTATCATTATTTCCATTCTGATTAATGTCCTCATCTTTGTTGTTATTCTCGCTAAATTTTGGGGATGAGGAGTTGTCATCATTTACATTATTTACATTTGGACTAATGTCCTCATCTTTGTTGTTGTTATCATAAAATTTCAGATGTTGTGGTCTCCAACCTTCATCAGGTGTATATTGATCCAGGTAACCTATAGGGAATTCTGAACTGAATTATATATTTAATCTATGGCAGAGAAAGTTCTCGTTCCATATATAGGGGTATCTCATCTAGTTCTTATTCTTAGTACTGTTCAGTTATTGCTCACCCTGTTTCCACTGAACCAAAGTACAACTGCCTGGCCCAGGGATTGAACCCACAATATCTATGTCACCAAATTAACAAACCAACACTTTAATCCAGTAGGTTATTGTTAAATGAGCTAAACTGAAGTCTTGTCAGCACCTCCTTCTATATTAATGTTCTTCAGTGAGTAAGTTTGATGCTTACCATTTTTAGAATACAGGCGATTATAGTTGTAGTATTATCAGTAGTAATAGTAGCAGTTATTACCATTTGTAAAGATTAAATCTATTGGTCTGTGAATATTGCTTCTGAAAATGGAAGATTAAACCTGAAATAGAAAATAAGTAGATTAATTCAAGAGAAAAACAAACTATTATTTCTGCAATATGCAGTTTTGTTTCCTGTAAACTTTCTGTTTTCATTAGGTCATTGAAAAAAAATTCCTGACTTAATAAATTCACTCTGTCAAGGTACCAAGATGGAGAGCTCATTAGGAAAACTGCCATGAAAATATTTATAGAAAAGATAGAGAGAAGCCGCATCATGGTGGTGGGAATGTGACTGAAGTCGAGATGCCAGTTCAAGACCAATAACACTGCACACCCTTCTTTGAATTTTGTCAAGAATCTCAAGATATATAGTAGGAGCACTAGACCAGATATGACAACAATATTCAATGATGAATGGTAGATTTATAAATGAGTAAAATAGATTTTGTTTCTTGTAAACTTTCCATTTACATTAGTTCATTGAAAAAAAAAACCCTGACCCAATAAAAAGAGTATAACATGTTTAATAAAACAAGATGGCCACTTTTCACTACTTGTAAACTTCTTTCATTGAGTAAATGCATAGTTCAGCAGGAACCACTTGAATTTTATTTTTTGGTTGACGGAAACCCCCAGAATTATTGTTGAAGTATAATTTCTAGAAAACATGTTGGTAAAATTCCTTTTAAGCAGAATGTCAAGGCTTACAGCCACATCATGTTGAAACACCAGATCCCGCATGATTATTGAAGTTAAGCAATGTCAAACCTGGTCAGTAGCTAGATGGGTGACCGCATGGGAATACCAGGTGCTGTAAGCTTGGATGTGTGGGAGATGTGATGGATAATGGTTTGGAATTGTTAATCGGAGAGCCAAATTCCAATTCCCATTGGGTTTGTTATATTTACTTATGCACAAATACCCTTGGGAATGTATGAATCCACCTCTTCTCCCCCTGCTAAGGGTTAATTAGTAAAACTTGTACCACTAAACCATGATCATTTAAAAAAATTCTTACAATCAAAAATATTTTCTGTCTTTAAATAACCTACAAAGTGTTGATAAGCTGTAGAAAATGAATGAATAACCAGAACAACTTCCCAAGAACCATTACTCTGTGGTAGCAGCTCCTGAGAGGATGCTTCCCCAATCACTACATTCTGAACCTCTTCAAGTCCGTTATGTATCCTAAGGTCAACAGTTATTTATCCTGCGTATCCTTATAATCTGGACTGAATTCCTCCTTTTATGTCAATACAACATCTGTCAGTATTGCTCTACCTGGAGTGGGTTTTGCGTCTTGAATCGAGTGGACATTTAATAAAACATAAAAAAAGGACTGGTTTCCAAATTTTGTTCAGACGTCCGTTTTTAATCCATTCATCACTCTTTATGAAATAATCCATAAAAAAGGAGAAATCTTATTTCTAAATAAAGAAGAATTATACGTCTGATGAAGGCTGAAGAATGAATCAGCCCAAACATTGTCTCTTAAACAGTATAAAGGAGTTAAATTTTCAAACAAAATTCAGAAGATTAATAACTCTTCATAAAGATAAAGAGAATAATAATCAGCCTTTTTTTTTTTTGCTTAATTCTTGTTTTAGTTTCAATTTTATACTTATGCAGATGAACGGGTAATGTAAATGTTATTAGCATGAAAAGTAAAATTGATGAGCTGAATTCCAATTCTAGTTGATTCTCTTTCATTCACTTCAGTTATTATTAAGTAATAAATTCCATCTTGAACACTTACAAATCTATCATTCGTCTGTGCATTGAATACTGCAGCCATATCTGGTCTGGTGTGGCTGCTATTCAACTCAATGTTCTTGACGAAATCCAAAAGATCTGTAATGTCATCGATCCTGACCTGGCATCTCAACTTCACTCACTTTCTCACACACATCGTGTGTTTTCACTCTATCTTTTCTACAAATATTTTCATGGTAGCTGCTCTGACAAGCTTTTTTCCCTGGTGCCCTGACTACATGAATTTAAGTGTGCTACTAGATAGGTCTCACCCGTTTACTGTTGAAATAACTCAATGCAACCATCGCTTCTACTTCTTTTCTCGTACTTCTCAACTGTGGAACTTCTTTCTGCTTCCTTGCTTTCCTGATAACTACAATCTTCTTCCAAAATTTTAATGCGATGTCAATCACTGTCTTCTATCTTCTTAAATCACATTCATCTTTTGTCCTTTCCTCAATCCTATCAATACTCAGTCTTTTCTTTCAATTTTGCTCCCTGTAACTCCTTGCATACTAGTGGCATTTCCTTAAGGTGAAATGATTAAAAAAAAACAAAAAAAAAAAACTGATCCAACACCCCTCCCCACCCCGAATGACTACATATGAATATCAAAATGGTGAACAAAGTCTATTTAAAGACTCACATGTAAAAATCTTTTAATAACAATGACAGAAGAAATTGTGCCATCATTTTTGTGGGCTGGGGTGAAATATTTACAATATGACTGGACATATATAAAATTGAATAAAAACATTAAGGTTAGATCAGTGGTTCTTTTCCTTGTTGGAGGTACTGAACCCCACAAATTTCATCTGTGCATTCAGTGAAACCTTTGTAATTGGAAAAAATAAAATATGATTTCTTCAAAACATAAGCATACACCATAACACCATAGGATGTAACTTTAATTTCACCAATGCCAGCCTTTATTAAAATAAGACCATCAGTCGTTAAAGAGAAAATATTATGAAAATATATTTATAGCAATATAAACAACTATTAACACATGTTGAAAAACTATATTACTTCATCATTTTTCTACAGATCCATTATTCAGGAATCTAACTTATGTCTTTCTAATACATAAAAATCAATGAAGATATATGCACAAGATATACTTTAATGAAAAATCAAACCAAAATTTTTTAAAACATCCTGCTGCATCTCACTAACTTTTACACACTTTAGCATCCATAAGGTTTCTCATACATATCTGAATATTATCTGTTCTTCATTAGACGTGACACGTATCCAGCCAATAAGAATTAACCAAACATAACTTACCATTAATTTTCATTTCTTTCCTTTTTATCATTTCTATCTTGACCTCTGATGAAGATTTAATAAAATGAAACGTGTTAGATTAAGATCTGTTTCCTACTTGTTCTTTATTCTATCATTTTGTTGCATTCCTATCCATACTTGATCTATATTTTGAAGAAGTCAAATGACCTACCTTCTAACATGGCTGCCTCCTTGTGTATCCTAGTATATTTATTGTATATAAATACAATTTTGGCACATGGCCTAAAAAAGGGGAGGCTGGTCGACATTAACTATCCTATACCTAGCTAATCCAATTCACCACCCATTCACTCATTACAATTTCCACATTCACCATAAAAACTTGTCCGTGACCATGCAATCCTCCATACACCACAATACCGCATCCACTCAAGGGGAACCTACAAAACACGCCCCATGCCATAAAAATTAATGATAATAAATAATAATACATAAAAATCTAATAATGAAGAATGAGAGGGGTGGGAAATAAACCCAATAATAAACTAAAAATCAACACAAAGTAAACTAAACATAACTGATGTTAGTAGGGCCCGTCTAACCCTCAAAAAGGAGAGGCTGCTGTATTCTTCCTATGGGACAAAATCAAGAAGCTCTCTCACTAAGGGAGTGGGAAAAGGATAAAAAATTATATGGCCATGGAAAATATAAAGCTGACCCAGTCAAGATAAAAATGGGGCCAAAAACAAACTGGGGAGGATGGGAATCTCAACCAAAGATGTGGCCGGGGGACATGCTGAGAACACCACTTACTCACATAAACTAGGTACACAAGGCTTGTCTAACCTAACCAAGGGGATGGCTCTACAGAAAACTGCCCTGATGTGACATAGGTAGACCTAAAAGAGAAAATCAAGGCTAGCCCTGTTCAAACGAACTAAGCTCGCCTCAGTCACCCACCTTTTGCTAAAGACTGTTGAATGCAAGCATTTTCTATCAGTTCTGATCTTCATCTTGAGCTGATGCTGAAAGAATCGGATAAGATCCTGATGAGAAAGACGGTTGCCTCACAAGACTTCCTCCTGTTGCATCATCCAAATCACCATTCGGGCCGTGGCCAGCAGCGTCAGAAACACCATTCGTTTTGCCCCAGAATACGGGGGCAACACATTGTCACACGCGTATGTGCGATCGATGAGCACAAGCTTTTTGGGAGTGAGACGAGCCGTCAGCTCGCCGACATAGTCCCATAAGGGGCGGAATCGGGGGCAATGGTAGAAGGTGTGTGAAGCCGTTTCTTCTAAACCAAGGCCACACTGTTCACAGTCTGGCAAATCTGCCAATCCCCATATGAAGACTTTGTCATTGAGAGGCAACCGATCCTGAGCCAATCGCCAGGTAAGCGAAAACTCAGGGTTACTGAGGTAATCCACCGCTGGCGCCCAAGACCAGTAAGAATGAAACTCCTCCTCCGACAAATTGAGCCACTCACATAGAGAATCCTTGGCGATCCCCTCCACTAGATGATGATAGAAGACCTTCCTCGGCTGAGAAAGGTCACTGGACCGAGGAACAGCCAACTGACACTCGCGAAAGAAATCCGATTGATCCCGGGGTTTATGATGGTGCTCAACTTGCGAGAGTGGGAGACTGATAGTAAGGAAAGGGAACGCGTCCCTAACAATCCCTGCCATAATCGAATCTCCTGTCAATGCACGGCGTAGGACAGCCAACCTCGAGGCGAGTTCCTTGTGTCTTCTAGTAAAGGCTGGCCAGCTAATCTACCTCATTTATAGGAGAGTAACTAATGCAGCAGGTGGGTTAGTCCACTTTACTAGAATGGACCTGCCCAACACATTTGCATGAGTGGACTATAATTTACCCATATATTTCTCCATTAAATCACTTAGTGCTACTTTTCCAACTGGAAGTGACTACACCAGTCTACCTGTATGTCAGACCACTTGCAAGTTAACCAATATTCTACATATTTGATCTTCTAAACAGGTATATATTTTATTAGTGCACAAATCAACTATGTATCACTATGTTCAAAGAACAAAACTAACAAAACATGACTTTCAACAAAAAAAAACAAAAACATAACTCAATGAATATTTACTGCGAATGAATGTGACTTTTGCTGTTGCCTTTCAGAGGCAAGTTCAGAAATTCATGGCTTCATCTTGGCAAGTGCCACTCTCGTATCATTTTCACCAAGTCTGTTCCTTCTCTTTGTTTTCATGTCTGCCATCCTTGAAAAGGATTGCTCACAAAGATACGTTGTAACAGATAGCACGAGTATCTCAACGGCTTTCTTAGCAATAAGAAGGTATGCTACAATTTGGTGATACCAAAACATTGAGAGTGTTGTTCTAAAGAGTTTCTGTTGAACCTGGCTCTGCTGAAGTTCAATGATTTCTTCAAGGTATTCATCATTGACATCTGCTGTCACAACAATAAATGCGAATGGCTGTCTCACCCATGGTGGATATAACTTTCTGGTGGGACAGTATTCGTCAAGAGACTTTGTGAGCTCATCTACGTGCATGACAATTGCTTGCTTTAGTTCACTGGGTACAGCGACGTCTCCAATTCCGAATACGTCTTTGATCTTACTTACACAGTTGTCCAGCAGGGGAACGTTTCTGTTTGTCCTTTCCATAATGATAGCTTTTTTGAAAAGCCTTCAGGTTTTCTTCCACTTTTATCTTGGTGACTCCACCGCAGCTGCATCTGTTGATTGAGATGATTGTATGCCAAAATAAGAATGAACTTATAATTTTCAAAGCAATTTGCATGACAATGTTGGTGCTCTTGCAAATACAGGACTAATTCCATATGCATTGCAAACACGATTCAGCACCTTTCCCCTGGATAATCACTGAACATTAGAATGATATAGAAGTAAATTCAGTGCCCATTTCATTCTACAGCTCCTTGAAGATGTAGTCCTTCATATTACACACATAATTCACACATTCAATTACAATTTTTAGTAATTCTGCCATTTTTTGAGGCAAGGTTTTTATTGCCTGTGCAGAACACAGAGCATATTAATAATGTGTAGTGCATTGGCTTTCACCAGTGCTTCAAAACCAAAGTTTCATTCCAGCATCACTGGAGCTTTGCCTGAACAAACTGCAGAAACCATATTTCATGACAGATTATTGTCTCTGAAAAACATCATCCACAAGTTACTTCACATCATCTGCCCTGGTTGTTGTTGTAAGTGGTTTACAAAATAAAATATCTTCCTTTATCACGTTGTCTTTTAAATAGCATACGAATACAACAAGATGGCTTACATTGGAAATGTTGGTGGTCTCATCGAGTTGGAGGCTGAATTTTGCTGGACTTGAAATCAAATCTGCAACTACTTGGGCCAAGATGTCATCACTCATGTCATCTATTCTGCTGCTGATGGTGTCACTTGAAAGAGGCATTTTGGTCAATTTATCTTCAGTAGCTTTTCTCAGTATGATATTTGTCCTCTTCAACACGGCTGGTTTTACAAGTTTTTCACCAATGGTGTGTGGTTTGCCCTGCATTCGGATCAGGTATGCAACTTCATACACTGATGTGAGGATTGGGTTGTTGATGGGTACAGAACTGAGAAAAGACAGAATAGCCTTTTCATTGAATCTCGCTCTCTTCACCATGAATTTGTCAGAGTTAACTCCTCCTTAATTCCCTAATTGTTCACTAGGGGGTGCTCTCCCTATACTATAAATACTGGGCAACTTCTTGCCTCACATTTCAGGGGACATATTTAAAAATGTGATCTCTCGTAGAGATCCGCATTTTTGCCCACTTGTGGGAAAATTCCATGAAACACACATACATGTACGTACGAACATTCACCAAGATACAAACTCTTTACATTCACACACAAACACAAATGTTGATGTCTTTGTCACTTGTAAATTTTTTGTTTAATACATATATTTGTTGATATATATATATATCGGTCTTGTTTGTTTTCTTTACATCTTCAGTTGGGCTCAACTTGAGTCCACCATGTTCTTGTAGTTGGACCTTCTTCTAGCAGGAATAAACACACGTGTTCCTAATTTAACAACATGCAAACCCACATGGTCCTCTACAAATTCAGCGAGCATTGTGTTCTTGTATTTCTCATTTCTGTGCAGCTTTAGGTAATTTTCCCTTAGTTTTGCTGTTACTAGACTAGAATTGCTCAACTTGCCATTGCAAATCAAGCACTGAGGATGCTGACAAACATCATATTCAATTATTCATGTAAATCCATATTGGATGGATTTGTCCAACCACTTGCTTTTTTTGCTCGACGTAGTATAAAGGCTTTTGTGATGTCAATGAACACTCATTGCCACTTTTGTAATGTCAATGAAAACTAATTGTCACTTTCGTAAAGTTCATTTTAGTAGAGACTTGTAATCACAGATACAACTATAGTAACACTGTCAAACAATACTGGTGTCAGACACCTTTGAATAACACTCACACTAATAGTACTTGCTCGATAATACTCACTCGAATAATAACCACTGAATAGTGATCCAAATAGTAATCTGTATAGTGATCCATATAGTGATCACTTAGACGCCACACTAATTCCCATATATACATTTCCTTTACCATCACATGATCTACTTATTCAAAATGCGATCACCTGTGTTTGCTCTCTCGTGATCTGTTTTTAAACTCCAGTGTCAGCAGTGACACTTTATTCCTATACAATAAAGGCATTGAAAGATTTGTCAGGAAATCACAAATGAAATACAATCACGACAGTCACAAGTCAACTACTGAACAGAACAAATTCCGCACAGCACAGATATCAAGGCCAAGTGATGTGGCGTGATTAGCTGCAGCCAATGATGGCTAAGAAGAGCATGACATCATGAATCATACTAGTGGGTGAATGAAATGGACACTGCCACCAAACATGGAATGGACACATCCGCCAAACCCTCGAGAATGACTCACCGAACACCTGGTGTTTGATCAGACCCAGTT
>OZ038495.1:95374320-95406820 GCA_964036315.1 Acanthosepion esculentum | reverse complement strand
TCATTCATTGACTGAGCAGTTTTTACACCTTAAGGTTGCAATTTATAAAATCTTTTGCATAAAAAAAATTCTTCAAGAAAATAGGATTCTCAGGTCAAGTAACTGTTATCACTCTTTCTATTATTGATGGAGGTTTCCTTCCTAACCTTTTATTTGAAGTAGTGTGGAATGTCAACATCTTGATTATGTCATGATTTTATCCTCTCAAGCCCAGTAGCTGTTATCACTCTTTCCATTATTGATGGGGGTTTCCTTCCCAACCTTTTATTTGAAGTACTGTGGAAATGTCAACATCTTGATTATGTCATGATTTTCTCCTCTTAAACCCAGTAGCTGTTATCACTCTTTCCATTATTGATGGAGGTTTCCTTCCTAACCTTTTATTTGAAGTACTGTGGAAATGTCAACATCTTGATTATGTCATGATTTTCTCTTCTCAAGCCCAGTAGCTGTTATCACAATTTCCAGTATTGATGGGTGTTTCCTTCCTAACCTTTTATATGAAGTAGTGTGGAAATGTCAACATCTTGATTTTATCTTTATTTTCTCTTCTAGTTACAGGTGCTATCCATTTTAGTTGTTGATGTTGAAAGTCTTCAATTGATGTGGCTTCTGCTATCTGGTATAGTTATTTGTTTGTGTGTTTCTGTCGTGCCAGGCCACAAAGTTCAATGAAGGATGGGCTTTGCCAAGATCCACAGGCTTCACTCGCTCAAAGCCATTTTTAACTAATGATCTGAGAAACTGGTTGTATGAAGTTGAGAGTTTAGATATTTCTGAACTGGATTGGCACAAGGTACAGCTAACTAGGGGTGATAATATGATATTGATTATTATTATTATTATTATAATAAAAACAAGAACAAGAGAAGAAAAAGAAGATATTAAATCTCAAAGGTGACAAGTCTTTACCCGGCACTTGACACAAAAATTCAAAGAGAAAAGGAGAAATTGGCAGAAACATACATTCCCAGGATTGAACAAATCGTCGAATGGCAGCAGTGCTGATTTAATTGCAATTGGCGCCAATGTGTGCATGAAATAAAGTTTGAATAAAGATCAGGGAAACATGACAATACTTTCGATATATAATAATAATTTTAATATGTAATTATACATTATTTACACATAATTATATATTAGGAAAGAGTGGAAAAAACAAATATATTTAAATACTGAAGACTTCTCTGTGTAAACCGAAGGATTTGGTACTGGACCTCCAACTAATTTCCTGACTAAGCAATATTTTTTTTTCTCCAATACATATTGTCCATCTTTTTTAGTGATAAATCTATTATAATTTATCAACCTCGATTTAGCTCTGTTGAGCGAGATTCTAAACCGGTTAGCCGAGCCCATTTTTCAGTTTTACTTTTTATCTATTATCATCATGAGTGGTAATAAAAATAAATTTTGTCTTTTCATGGCAGTCATAAAATATTGTACCACAAATCATATCTTTAAATGTTTATAAAAATATTTTTGATCCATGTTACAGATAATCATACCATATAATTTTGATATATTTATTAATAAATATTACTCCCTCTGTCCCATAATAATTGATACATTTCCCTATATTTCTTTTCATTATTGGCAACACTTATTAATAAATATTACTCCCTCTGTCCCATAATAATTGATACTTTTGCCTATTTTTCTTTTCATTATTAGTAACACTTATTAATAAATATTACTCCCTTTGTTCCATAATAATTGATACATTTGTCTATATTTCTTTTCATTATTGGCAACACTTATTAATAAATATTACTCCCTCTGTCCCATAATAATTGATACTTTTGCCTATATTTCTTTTCATTATTGGCAACACTTATTAATAAATATTACTCCCTCTGTCCCATAATAATTGATACTTTTGCCTATTTTTCTTTTCATTATTAGTAACACTTATTAATAAATATTACTCCCTTTGTTCCATAATAATTGATACATTTGTCTATATTTCTTTTCATTATTGGCAACACTTATTAATAAATATTACTCCCTCTTTCCCATAATAATTGATACATTTCCCTATATTTCTTTTCATTATTGGCAACACTTATTAATAAATATTACTCCCTCTGTCCCATAATAATTGATACTTTTGCCTATTTTTCTTTTCATTATTAGTAACACTTATTAATAAATATTACTCCCTTTGTTCCATAATAATTGATACATTTGTCTATATTTCTTTTCATTATTGGCAACACTTATTAATAAATATTACTCCCTCTTTCCCATAATAATTGATACATTTCCCTATATTTCTTTTCATTATTGGCAACACTTATTAATAAATATTACTCCCTCTGTCCCATAATAATTGATACATTTCCCTATATTTCTTTTCATTATTGGCAACACTTATTAATAAATATTACTCCCTCTGTCCCATAATAATTGATACTTTTGCCTATTTTTCTTTTCATTATTAGTAACACTTATTAATAAATATTACTCCCTTTGTTCCATAATAATTGATACATTTGTCTATATTTCTTTTCATTATTGGCAACACTTATTAATAAATATTACTCCCTCTTTCCCATAATAATTGATACATTTCCCTATATTTCTTTTCATTATTGGCAACACTTATTAATAAATATTACTCCCTCTGTCCCATAATAATTGATACTTTTGCCTATTTTTCTTTTCATTATTAGTAACACTTATTAATAAATATTACTCCCTTTGTTCCATAATAATTGTTACATTTGTCTATATTTTTCTTTTCATTATTGGCAACACTTATTAATAAATATTACTCCCTCTGTCCCATAATAATTGATACATTTCCCTATATTTCTTTTCATTATTGGCAACACTTATTAATAAATATTACTCCCTCTGTCCCATAATAATTGATACTTTTGCCTATTTTTCTTTTCATTATTAGTAACACTTATTAATAAATATTACTTCCTTTGTTCCATAATAATTGCTACATTTGTCTATATTTCTTTTCATTATTGGCAACACTTATTAATAAATATTACTCCCTCTGTCCCATAATAATTGATACATTTACCTATATTTCTTTTCATTATTGGCAACACTTATTAATAAATATTACTCCCTCTGTCCCATAATAATTTATACATTTCCCTATATTTCTTTTCATTATTGGCAACACTTATTAATAAATATTACTCCCTCTGTCCCATAATAATTGATACTTTTGCCTATTTTTCTTTCGATTTTTGATGATGTTAATTTTTTGCTAGATAATTTGATCTTATTTAAGATCATTCAAAATTTTACGCCTGAAATTTATTAATTTGTGAAAGATAGCTTTTTGTTTGATTATTGGAAATGTCCTCTGATCAGTATCACAGAAATTTTTTTTTTTCAAATTTGTTATCAGACATTACCAAAATTCTATACGAGGCAGATATTCATTGCAGTCACGATATTTGGATGAGCCTGGATTTGTCTTTCTCATTCTGCAATATAATGCACCAGTGTTAAAACTTCAAGTGAATTTACTTTTGTTTTGTGCACATTGTAATATGAGTTCATTCCTTCTAGAACATATGACAATCAGAAACTGCCAATTACGAATTGAGAATGCTTTATTTGGGGGGGGGGCACACGGAAATTATTGAATTTGGCTGTTTGGAAACCAATGTGTAAGATCTACTATAAATTGATGCTTGGCCTGACCTAAAAGCTTTTCTTCCTCCCCCAAATCTGATATTGTTGTTCAGAACTGATTTGGGCTGTGAACTTCTCAGCATTTTTCCTCTTGTATGTTCTCCTCAAACTGAAAACCATTAATAATGTCTCTAACTGCTTTGTATGTTGAGGATTGTAAGTCAGTAGAATGGATTGAATCTTTGTGAATAGAAGCCGCTGACTTTTCAGGTAGAGTGAAGCACTCTTTAATTGCTAATACTGAAGTTGAATGAAATAATGAGAGACACAATAGTGTGACTACTGAGGACATTGAATCAATGGCAGCAAGCAAGCTGCGGTTTGTGCTTTACAAAAAAGAATTTACATGACTGTGTTCTTCAGATTGCAGAAAAATGGGTTAATCTTTAGACTTGTATATTTGCCGATTTCCCCCCTTTGAATGACAATATATATATATATATATATATATATATATATATATATATATATATATATATATATGAGAAATATTTAAAATCTAATGTAGATTTTTAAAGAGAAAAAAACTGTACTTTTATCGGAAAAAAAAGAAAAAAGAAAATTTTAATGAATCTTTCTTCTGTTTGTTTTTCCCAGTCATGTCATATGAACTGAAGCAAACTATCAATTGATTTTAATTTATTTTTGTTTTTGCTTTGAGATATTCTTTATTTAGCATGAGAATGTTTCGAGAACAGGACGCATCAGCCAAAACTAAGCTATGTTTGACCCCTTTTCTGGACATGGATGATCGTACCTCTCCACAATTTCTGTTCTGTCAACCATTTATATAAACTCATTGTGTATGTTACTACTTCCCTCTTGCTTTCAATGTATCCTATGAGTGTCAAATTCTCCAAGCTCACTTTCCTCATTATATGTCTCTGAAATTTCAAATCTTTTCTTCTAAGTGTTCTTTTTGTTTCTATTCTTCTTAAATCTTCTTCTGTCCTTCTTGCCTTCAATAAGTGCTATGAGTGTTAAATTCCTCTAGCCTCTTTTCTCCATTTTGCATCCCCAAAATTTAAACTCTTTCTGATAAGTGACCTTATTGCTTCCATTTTTTTAAAAAAACTTCCTTATTTTTTACATGCACTCTCCATGGTTTTCTGAGCATTTCTCTAATTAGTATGCGGGTCTGTGTAACAAAACATATAATAATGATCATTCATCATTCTCAAAATGTCTGTTTGTTTCAAAGAATTTTAAAAGAGATATAAATTTTTAATAGAATCCAGGTAGAATAATGGCAGGTAATTATATTTTTAATCATTTCACCACAAGCAAGGTGATAATGCCACTAAGGAGTTCCTGGGAGTGAAAGGCAATAGTAAAGAACAATAAAAGAAGAGATGGCAGTTGACGTTGCATTTAAATTTTTGAAGAGTGTAGGTGGCAGGGAAGCAAGAAACCAGAAAAGAGTTCCACAGGTGAGAAGTGCAAAAAAAGAAACTATTAGAATAGAATTTACAGTTGCATCTGGTTATTTCAACAGTAAAATGATGAGACTTACGTACCTATCTAGAAGTACATTTAAATTCATGCAGTCCAAGTACCAAAAAAAGAAACCTCATTAGCTCAATTGCCATGAAGGTAGGTGCAGAAAAGGCAGAGGGAGACCCTAAACCTGCTTGAGAAATTGACTGATGTCAAGATGCCAGGTGAGGATCAGTAACATTACAGACCCTTCTTTGAATATCAAGATATATTACAGGAGCACCTGACCAGATATGGCAGCCATATTCAATGCACGGAAGAATGGTAGATTTATAAATAGGAAGATGCATTGTGTTAACCTATGAAATATTCCAGTGCATTAGTTTTCATCTTCTTCTAATGGCAATGATGGCTCATTTCTAACTCTAAATAATGTTCGTCTTTTTATTATCTCTCCCGCTCCCAGTCCTGTGATCTACTTACGCAAACCTGTTAGGTAGGTTATTTACTGTTTCTTTTGGCTCCTCTTGCCTTCATTATGTCCTGTGAGTGACAAATTCTCCAAGCCTTCTTTTTTCATTATATGTCCTAGAAAATTCAACTGATTCTTTCCCCTTCTATGTATAAGTGTCCTTTTTGTTTCCTATCACAACGTGTTAAAGTGGGGGGAGGGGTTTGTAGTAACAATGCCAGTGCAGTTTTGAGTTAAATCTTCAATTCACCGAAGTGATCATCAGCTCTTTTATTCACACATGAACAATATGGCTGAAACGGTACTTCTGTGTCTGAACAATATGGCTGAAACGGTACTTCTGTGTCTGAACAATATGGCTGAAACGGTACTTCTGTGTCTGAACAATATGGCTGAAACAGTACTCCTGTGTCTGAACAATATGGCTGAAACAGTACTTCTGTGTCTGAACAATATGGCTGAAATGGTACCTCTGTGTCTGAACAATATGGTTGAAATGATACTTCTGTGTCTGAACAATATGGCTGAAATGGTACTTCTGTGTCTGAACAATATGGCTGAAACAGTACTTCTGTGTCTGAACAATATGGCTGAAATGGTACTTCTGTGTCTGAACAATATGGCTGAAATGGTACTTCTGTGTCTGAACAATATGGCTGAAATGGTACTTCTGTGTCTGAACAATATGGCTGAAATGGTACTTCTGTGTCTGAACAATATGTCTGAAACGGTACTTCCATTTCCTTAGTTCTCGGTTATAATATTTCTATTTCCTCTAAAAACTCGGAGTTGTGCGCATGTTCAGTTCATGGTATTCTCAGCATGCTTGTCTATAACTATATTTCTGTTGTCTCAAGTCACGCTTTCATCTGTGAGAAGATTGTCCAGCATCCACTGCTATTTTAGAAGGATAGATATTAAATAACAGTTCAGCATTCTTTTCTTTGTTGCTTCAAGTCTCTTCTTCATCTGTGATGAGATTGTCCAGCAGTCATTGCCATATGAGAGAAATGATTTTACATTACATTTCAAGTATTTCCTTTGTTTCTAATGAAATTTTCCTGTTTCTTTGTTTAACTTTTGGAAGACATCTTACCAATTGTATTTTTTTCTTTATTCCTTAAATGTATTTTGTACTCTAATTATATGAAAAGGACTTGACACTTTGCCTCCATAAAACAATTTACTACTGTGTTATTTTTCCTTTGCTAGCTTGGATACAAGTCTATGTCAATGATGCAAACATTACGAAATTTCATTGATGAACATTACTTCCCTCTTAATATGTTCCAAATATAATTTGTCAGTTGTTTTTTTTTTATTGAACTTCAATTTACATTGAATATTTGAAACTTAAAATGCGTCATTCCTGGATTCATCATGCAATGCTAATAAAAAAAATGGTTTTTAAGAAAAGGAAGATGGTAAGTTGTTATATTCTTTCCTTCCCAAGAATATTAGCGCTTGTGTGCAGAAAACGGATTCTCAAAGCAATTTATTAATTACATTTCCTAGCAGTTTATCCATTAAGTCATTATACACTTTGAATGCTTCTTTGCAAACGTTCAAAGGCATAAATCTCTAACTGAAACATTAAAAACAAAAACGATCATAGCTTACATTGGTATAGCATAATACATGCAGGCCTGTGCTTCAACCTTCTATATGCCTTCATCTGTGCCTGTGTGTACATTCTTATGGACCATAACCCTTCGATGCTATCATTACCCCCACCCTCCACAGCATATGGCCACATCACATGGAAACACCAGTTTCCAGATGATCACTAAAGTTAAGCAACATCGAGCCTGGTCAGTACCTAGATGGATGCCCACTTTGTAAGCTTTGAGGTGTGGGTGGTGTAATTAACAATGGCTTGGAATTGATAGAGTTCAAATTCCAGTTGGGTTTATTACATTCACTTATTCACAAAACCCTTGGAAAAGTTATGAATTTACTTCTTCTCCCCAAACCTATGGGTTAATTAGTAAGACTTCTGTCACTAAACCTTTTTTATCTAAAAAAAAAAAAAACTTGTTACAACTTAAAAAATATTCTCGGGCTTTCAATAACCTGCAAAGGTTTGATAAGCCTCTGAAAACAAATCAGTTAAATACTGATTAGCTACACATTCATGTCTTTTAGATTTATTTACATCCTTTGGAATATAACTGTATAGAAAGCACTGTGGCCACAAAGTGAGTGATCAGCTTATATATTGATTGTAAAATAGAATTGATCCCCCACTTTATGTTCACATTATAATTTCTTGTTTGTTTATCAAATTCTGATTAGGCATGAATCCACCTCTTCTCCCCCCAGCTATAGGTTAATTAGTAAGTCTTGTATCACTAAAACCATTATCTCCCTCCCAAAATTCTTACAATCTAAAAATATTTTCTGGCTTTAAATAACTTGCAAAGGGTTGATAAGCTGTAAAAAAGAATCAATCAATCAAATGTTTCTTTGTTTACATGATAAGTGGGTGTGTAATATGCATGTGTATGTGTATGTGCATGTGTGTGAGAGTTCAGTTGTCAGTGAATTGATGGGAAAAGAAAAGAACATCCCCAACAGGGACATATTTCAATTTCCAATTCCAGTTGGGTTCATTATATTCATTTCCGTACAAATACCATTGGGAAATGCATTAATCTACCTCTCCCCCAGCTATGGGTTAATTAGTAAGATTTGTATCATTGTCACAATATTATCTCCAAAAAAATATTCTTACAATCTAAAAATATTTTCTGTCTTTAAATAACCTGCAAAGGGTTGGTAAATCATAGAAAATGAATGAATCAATCAAAAAAATGTCTCTCCACAACTTCCTATCCGTTTTAGTAATATTTGCTTCTTACTTTCCCTCATTTTTGTTGTTGTTATCACAACATTTCGACCATTGTGCCCTCTGATCTTCATCAGGTATATATAAACCCAGGTAATCTACAGGGAATCCTGAACTGAATCCCATATTTAATCTACATGTGTAGACTGTTCTAATTCCACTGACCCTTTCTAGGGATATCTCACCTAGTTCGTTTTTTTAGAACTGCTCAGTTATTAATTGCATATTTCCAATGAGTCCAAATAAATATAAAGAAATGAATATGAAAACAATTTTGGATGAATGGTATACTTAGAAAAATGCAACATAGATTCATGAGAGAAAAACTGTCGAGCATGAAACAGTGAACTAACTTTCCTAGCAATGGATTTAATATAATCTTTCCCCTTCATGTCAACTGAGAGCATATGCCCATGAAGGTGCAATGAAGGAGGCTGGCATCAGCCATGCTGATGGAAGGCAGAAAGAGATCTTTCACATGATTAACAGGAAGCAGTTTCGTTTTGGAGGCATTAAAATTAACAAGCCATCCTTTGCCCCCATTAACAACAAACTGAAAGTCATTTTTACATCAGCTGCCAGTTTGACCTTATCGAACGCATCAGTTTTAGTATCAAGAGAGGAGTAAATGGTTTTATAAAATACAGAGCAAATAGGAAACCATTTATGAATTTAATATGTTTCACTTTTATTTAAACTTCATCCAAAATTTTTTGGAAACGACTTATGGAAGAGAATTTTCTGGTAATTTGAATTCTGTGATGCTTTTTTTTTCATTGGTTAGATAGATCTCATGTATTTTTGCCGTGTGGCATCAGTGGGTATGTGTGTATCTGGTAGTATCTGCGTGTTTAATTCCTGAAGATGGTAGTAGGAAAAAATGGGAAAGGTGTGTATATATGTGTGTGTCTGTCAAATTTCTAGTTGATTTTGCAGTTTGTGGGTGTTGATAGAGTCAGTGTGTTGACTAGTTTTAATATTGGATTAAATTTTATTGTAGAAAATAATTTTATTTTTACCCCAGTTTTAATGCTGACCAAATTATCTGACTGCCACCTTTTCTTAAAACATTATGTTTCTGCAGATTTCAAAATATGTGTGTGTGTGTGTGTGTGTGTGTGTGTGTGTGTGTGTGTGTGTGTGTGTGTGTGTGTGTGTTAAAATTCCAAATCTGAGACATGGGTTCAAATCTCACTGTAGTCAAGAGTGATATTGGCCTGCAGAGACATTTCTATCATCTAGCACTGTTGGTAAGTGCTTGACAACCATACCACTGGTCGACCCAATCTTTGACTAAACAAACTGTTTGGAAGCCATTGATATATATATATATATATATATATATATATATATATATATATATACATATATATATATATATATATATAAGGTCTAACAGCAAAATCATATAACAGCATAATTTTTCAGCCCACACAATATTTAATATCTAACAAAACACTAAACTAATTGAGTTTCTTTTTGCCAAGTTTTTCAGATAAGATGTTTAGCCATCTTGGCACCATTTGTCCTAAGAATCAATGAAAAACCATTTGAGTTATTTAGCTAGAAAGAGAAGAGGTTAAAATCACCGTCTTCCCAAATGAGTAGGCCTTCAGTAATGGTACCAACATTCATACTCTGGCTTCCATCTTTAAAGTCCATTCAAGAGCCATCAAGGGAATGGTGAATAAGTTTAAAAAAGAGGGAACAGTAGAGAGGAAAACTGTATCAGGAGGTCACAGGAAGAGGTATCATCATTTCAACTTAGAGCTAAAAAGATCAATTAGAAAAGATCCAACTCAATTCATAAGACATTTGGCACATGTGAGTGGAGTTTCAGCTATGATTGTCCAAAGAGCAGTGAAAAAAGTCTTGAAAAATCATACATGAAACATGTGAGGCATCTTGTTACACCAGGGCAGAAAGAAGGTTAGAGAGGGCAAAGCTCATCTTGAATAATTTGGAAACTGATCCTAGAATAATATATATTTGAACTTTATTTAAATGATTCATGAGCCTCTGATCCTAACTATGATTAATTAATGATGAACATGTCATTTTTGTTTGTGATTGATTTCATCTTGATTTTTCTGTTAATCCTGGAGAGTTATTATGTATTCTTATTGATCAAAGTAGAGTCCAATAGTGTTATAAAAACCTTGGAGAATTCCAGTAAGAGATCTTTAATCATTTCTAAGATACAATGGTTCAAAGCTTAATTTAACAAATGGGCAATTTTGTTTTTACATGATTTAGACAATTTAGCTGTTACACCCAGTGTGTGTGTGTATATATATATATATATATATATATATATATATATATATATATATATATATATATATATATATATAGGGAGAGAGAGAGAAAGAGAGATGATGATAATGATGAGACAAAGTGGAAAAGCATATAACATATTATAAAATTGTGTGTTTTGCAGGAGATTTAAGCATGTTTATCTCAGTCCCCTTTGCACTGCAGGGTAGGTGCTTCTAACTAAAGACTGTGGGTTTCTCAGTCACACAGTGTTGTCCATCAAAATCAAATTCACACAAATGACCCCGTCATTTCTCTTTGATTCACAGCCATCTCGGTCACCCCTACCAGGGGAGAGAAGGAGAATAGGGAGAGAGGATGTTGACCCTTTTGTAAGTGGATGCCAAACATGTCAGTGGGTCAGCAATTAAAGCATACATGAGAATCAGTGAGAAGAATGTTGCCGTAAGGACAGTTTTGTAGTTATTGAAGAGTGTTGTCCTGAAAAGGACAACAGTAGAGACTCACTCTTGACTACTACAATTTGATAATTTGTGGGATATTTCTTCCATGAGTATATCCAACTCGACTAGATATGTATGTTGATTTTCTTCACGTGTCTATCTTGGCTACTATCTTGCATTATAGCCCAGATAAACCTACAGTCTCCCATGACTGATATATGATATCTCAGAATGAGCAAGCGATCAAACCTAGTAAATAATGGGAAATGAACACTCATTCACTTATCTCAGTCATGTCTTATCTTCATTTTTTGTTTTGTCAATGCCACTTTTTTTTCTTGTTAACAGTGAGAACACTGGTACAAAAATATCCACACGAAGACATTATTTACTGTTATCATCTTGGGTCTTTTATAACATTTTGATTTCACTATTATCAAGCCTTCTTCAGGGAAATGTATTCAATGAAGAGTTTGCATGCCTAAATTATGAAAGACATGAAAGAAAAGAATTAGGAAAACACAAACTAGAGAGAGAATCAACAGATATGGTGCTATTACCATAAAAGAAGTTATTGCTCAAATGGAATGGTTCTATACAGAGTTTCCTGATTATGAACTATGGCTTCTGCACAATTTCCTGTCTTTTGTAAATCTTAGTAAAGTTTGTCTTTTCTCTATCTCTTCTAATCCCCATCTGCCACACATTTAGGTAGGTTACACACTGCTTTCCTCTGCTTATTGTGCCTTCATTATGTCCTTTGAGTGTTAAATTTTCTAAGCACTCTTTCCTCATTATGTGACCAAGAAATGTCAACTCTCTTTCTGATGTTAAGTGTAAAAGTCCTTTTTGTTTCCATTTTTTCTGGTTCTGACTAATATCCTCATTTTTCTTGCTATCTTCTCTGAATTTTTGAGATGAGGAGTTACCATTATTTACATTATTTACATTCAGACTAAGATCCTCATCTCTGAATTTTTGAGATGAGGAGTTACCATTATTTACATTCAGACTAATGTCCTCATCTTTGTTTTTATTCTGTTTGATTAGATTCTTGCTTAAGGTAGAACCTTAGATATTTTCCCCCAATGCTGGCTCATTTAGCCACATCGGCTGTGCCAGATTATGGAGAATTAATGTTCAGTTGGAGATTGAATCCTCGACCTTAACAGTCCAATCCAATGCTTTAACCACAGAAATTTCTGTAATTTCCTGCAAATTCTTTATGCTATTCTTCATTTTGCTTTTGGAGCATACTGAATTTCATCACCAAAACAATTTCTACAGAAACCAGTGATTTAGATCCCCGACCATTAACGTTTTCTAATAGCGCCATATTAGGTTACATCAGCTGCGTCTTTTATTTGCATGTGAATATCTTCTCTATGCTTTCATGATCACACTTTGCTTCTGCTAAGATACAATGTTTGTAAGCCTTTTAAAGTCACAGAAGCAGAACTATTTTATGTTAGAATGCAATTCTTTTTGATATTTAATCCATGGTAGATAGTCAATGTATTAAAAATGTGGAGGTCGAAACAAGAAAATAGCATACTTTTTGCAAGTTTGGCTACATCACTACTAGTGAGGAGTTATTTCAAGAAAATCTGCATTCTCATGAAATTCAGAGAGAATAACAATAAAGATGAGGATATTAGTCTGAATGTAAATAATGATAACTCCTCATCCCAGAATTTCAGAGAGAATAACAACAAAGATGAGCATATTAGTCTGAATATAAATAATGATAACTCCTCATCCCAGAATTTCAGAGAGAATAACAACAAAGATGAGGATATTAGTCTGAATGTAAATAATGATAACTCCTCATCCCAGAAATTCAGAAAGAATAACAACAAAGATGAGGATATTAGTCTGAATGTAAATAATGATAACTCCTCATCCCAGAAATTCAGAAAGAATAACAGCAAAGATGAGGATATTAGTCTGAATGTAAATAATGATAACTGCTCATCACAGGAATTCAAAGAGAATAACAATAAAGATGAGGATATTAGTCTGTATATAATCATAAATCCTCATCTCAGAATTTCAAAGAGAATAACAACAAAGATGAGGATATTAGTCTGAATGTAAATAATGATAACTCCTCATCCCAGAAATTCAGAGAGAATAACAACAAAGATGAGGATATTAGTCTGAATGTAAATAATGATAACTGCTCATCACAGGAATTCAAAGAGAATAACAACAAAGATGAGGATATTAGTCTGTATATAATCATAAATCCTCATCTCAGAATTTCAAAGAGAATAACAACAAAGATAAGGATATTAGTCAGAATGTAAATAATGATAACTCCTCATCCCCGAAATTCAGAGAGAATAACAACAAAGATGAGTATATTAGTCTGAATGTAAATAATGATAACTCCTCATCCCAGAAATTCAGAGAGAATAACAACAAAGATGAGGATATTAGTCTGAATGTAAATAATGATAACTCCTCATCCCAGAAATTCAGAGAGAATAACAACAAAGATGAGGATATTAGTCTGAATGTAAATAATGATAACTCCTCATCCCAGAAATTCAGAGAGAATAACAACAAAGATGAGGATATTAGTCTGAATGTAAATAATGATAACTCCTCATCCCAGAAATTCAGAGAGAATAACAACAAAGATGAGTATATTAGTCTGAATGTAAATAATGATAAATCCTCATCCCAGAAATTCAGAGAGAATAACAACAAAGATGAGTATATTAGTCTGAATGTAAATAATGATAACTCCTCATCCCAGAAATTCAGAGAGAATAACAACAAAGATGAGGATATTAGTCTGAATGTAAATAATGATAAATCCTCATCCCAGAAATTCAAAGAGAATAACAACAAAGATGAGGATTTTAGTCTGAATGTAAATAATGATAACTCCTCATCCCAGAAATTCAGAGAAAATAACAACAAAGATGAGGATATTAGTCTGAATGTAAATAATGATAACTCCTCATCCCAGAAATTCAGAGAGAATAACAACAAAGATGAGGATATTAGTCTGAATGTAAATAATGATAACTCCTCATCCCAGAAATTCAGAGAGAATAACAACAAAGATGAGGATATTAGTCTGAATGTAAATAATGATAACTCCTCATCCCAGAAATTCAGAGAGAATAACAACAAAGATGAGGATATTAGTCTGAATGTAAATAATGATAACTCCTCATCCCAGAAATTCAGAGAGAATAACAACAAAGATGAGTATATTAGTCTGAATGTAAATAATGATAACTCCTCATCCCAGAAATTCAGAGAGAATAACAACAAAGATGAGGATATTAGTCTGAATGTAAATAATGATAACTCCTCATCCCAGAAATTCAGAGAGAATAACAACAAAGATGAGGATATTAGTCTGAATGTAAATAATGATAACTCCTCATCCCAGAAATTCAGAGAGAATAACAACAAAGATGAGTATATTAGTCTGAATGTAAATAATGATAACTCATCCATAAGGGGTGATCAGACTTTTTTTTTAATATGAGAAAGAAAATCTGATTTCAAATAAAAGTTGCAGGAAAATAGCCTAATGGATTAAAGTTAATGATTCCTTCATTTGGTGACATTTTAATTGTCAGTTCATCCCTGAGCTGGGCATAACATAAACAGAGTGAACTGTATTAAATAAGATCAAGAAGAGATCCTGAGATATAGACAGCAGAATTAAAAATCATCGCCCCTGTAGATTAAATGAAGAATTCGGTATAAAAATTCCTGAAGGTTATCTAGGTTGACAAACACCTGAAGAAGGCCAGAGAGCACATTGGCTGAACATAGTGCTGTAAACAACAATAATATAAAAATAATATAATTTAAAAATAATGATACCTCCTCATTGCAGAAAATGAAAGAGCATAACAACAAAGATGAGGATATTAGTCTGAATGTAAATAATGATAATTCCTCATCTCAGAATTTCAAAGAGAATAACAACAAAGATGAGGATATTAGTCTGAATATAAATAATGATAACTGCTCATCTCAGAATTTCAAAGAGAAAAACAACAAAGATGAGGATATTAGTCTGAATGTAAATAAAGATAACTCCTCATGACAGAAATTCAAAGAGAATAACAACACAGATGAGGATATTAGTCTAAATGTAAATAATGATAACTCTTTATCCCAGAACTTATGGCAGAATAACAACAAAGATGAGGATATTAGTCTGAATTTAAATAATGATAACTGTTCATTCCATAAATTCAAAGAGACTAACAACAAAGATGAGGATATTAGTCTGAATGTAAATAATGATAACTGCTCATCTCAGAATTTCAAAAAGAATAACAACAAAGATGAGGATATTAGTCAGAATGTAAATAATGATAAATCCTCATCCCAGTAATTGAAAGAGAATAATATCAAAGATGAGGATATTAGTCTGAATGTAAATAATGATAATTCCTCATCCCAGAAATTGAAAGAGAATAACAACAAAGATGAGGATATTAGTCTGAATTTAAATAATGATAATTCCTCATCCCAGAAATTCAAAGAGAATAACAACACAGATGAGGATATTAGTCTGAATGTAAATAATGATAACTCTTTATCCCAGAACTTATGGCAGAATAACAACAAAGATGAGGATATTAGTCTGAATTTAAATAATGATAACTCTTCATTCCATAAATTCAAAGAGACTAACAACAAAGATGAGGATATTAGTCAGAATGTAAATGTGGCAAACGCTTGGTCACCTTGGCTTGTATAGATAAGGTCTTCTCTGCAACTTGTCTAAAAGTGATGGGAAATCTATAGTCAGCAGTGGGCAAAACTCTGTATCTTGTGAAATTTGTTCCATGGGCATTTTGTTACTAAAGTTGCTGTGCCTTCTGAGGCAGCATCATTTTTTTTTACCTCTTGTCTCATTTTCCTTCTCTTCCTATTGCACCCATTGCAACTGGACGAGCTATCGTTTAGGTGTTTCCCCCCAAACTCAATACACCCTTACTGTAATTTACAACCCAGCTCCTCATCCCAGAAATTATAGAAAGAATAACAAAGATGAGGACATTAAGTTAAATGTAAATAATGATGGCTCCTCATCCCCAAAATTCAGATAGACAAACCAATTATCTCTTTTTTTTCATAATTGTAAAATTCAAAATTCCTTTGTCATTTGTTTCTGGTTAAAAATTCAGTCCTTTTTTCAGTGATTTTTCATGCTGTCAGCTCTTAAATGATTTCAAATGTTAAACTCATTGTTTCTGGACTGAAGTGTTGAAAAATTTAAATATGAGATGTTAGTGCAATTAAATTGACATATCTCAAAAGCCATTAAAAATCAAGTTTTACAAGTTGATTTTATATGAATGTACATTGATTTCTTTTTCAAATGATACCAAATTTCGCTGCATAGGAATTACTTGTTTTGAGATAGGGTTTTGGAAATCTACAACTTTGTAAAGGATTCAGCTTTAAACTATTAATCTTAGATTTTGGTTAAATTTGACCAAATCTTGGGCAATGATATCAGGTAAATCAACAATAAAGACTTTATCAAAATCACTGATCTGAAAGTATAGTGTAGAATACTTCAGGATTGCTATCATTCTAAAAAGTATTGTTTTCTTTTCTTTTTTTTTTAATCATTTTAATCATGTAAGGTGGTAATGCCACTAAGACGCAAGAGGCAACCAGATGTGAAAGAGAAAGAAAAGACTTAAAAAGGAACTGGAAAACAGTCTTAAACAGAACACAAGCAATAGATATTCACTTTTGTTCAAAAGACTGGGGAGAAGTGTAAACCAGGCGATAGATGGACGTATTTCCTACTGTTAAGAATTGATAATAAATGATAGCCATTGGTCAGTAAATAGAATTCTAAGCTATATTCTTTAATCTTTCCTTTTCTTGTGTTCCACTCTTTAAGCCATTTTGCCCTTCCTCGTCCCAATGCTCGGGCTTATTAATATTCTCTTTAATTACATGTGTTGATGGTCAGATTTGCATAAACTCTTTATATGCGTTGATATTGTCCAAAATACCATGAAGCTGTTGGAATCCTTTCTCAGCTGCCTAATCAATAAATTCTAGGACAAAACTTTGAAATAGATTTGCCCAAACATTTTCCTTTTTCTCTTCACTGGCTTTGCTTTTATACATTTAACCGCATGACCCAGACATTGTTCATAACAAAATAATTGGGGTCATATTGTTTATTCCCCACTGCACCATCATCTTATAAAAGATTCTGCTTTGTTGACACTCCGGTGGAAGTCATGTTGAACTCTTTGGTTCTGACAAAATAATTTGAAACTTATTTCAAACACACACACACATACATACAAAACAAAAGCTATACAATGATCATCTCATAAATTACTAAAGGTGAGTATTGCTACTTGTAACCAAGGTAGAAATGTGCTTACTATAGAATATCTTTTACTTAGTGTGCAAGTATTCTGCCAGTAAATAATTATTTTAAAATTTTAAACAAAGCCCTGATCTGTCATCTCATCTGCAGTCGCTCTCTCACAGACGCGATGTTGCATCGCTCTGCCTTTTCTACAAGTACTTCCACGGTAATTGCTCTGAGGAGTTGCTTTTGCTTGTCCCTAAGCCTCATGAATTTAAGCATCCTACGAGGCTGGCATCCCGTTCCCACCCCTTCACCGTTGATACTGTTAGATGTAGACGTCTCTTCTACTCCAATAGCTTCATGTCTCGCACATCTCGCCTATGGAACTCCCTTCCCTATTACTGTTTCCCTGACAAATACAATCTCCAACGGTTTAAGTGTAGCGTCAATCGTCATCTCCAGTTGCCTTGATCTATCCACTTCCCTTCTCCACTTCCTTTCATCTTTCATTCCTATCTGCTCTCGCTCTAAATCTCCTGTAACCCCCTTGCCTTGATCGACCCTCCGTCCTTCTCTTTCTCCACATCCCTTCCTTTACCACTCCTATCTGCTCTTCCTCCAACCCTTCTGTAACCCCATGCGTGATAGTGGCCACCAGCCTTGCTTGGGGTGATACGCTTAAAAAAAAAAAAACAAAAAAAAAACAAATATAAATAAACATTTTTTCTTTTTGAAATTTTATCTTTTTGACATAATGTCCATTTGTCACTTAGTTCAACTCATTTTCCATTCATCACTTTGTTCATTCGATACTTTAGTCTGTTTGACACTTTGTTCATTTGTCATTTGTCCTACTACCCTAGACACACAGTCTCTTTAGATTATCATCATCATCATCATCATTAGCATTGTTATGATTATTTAGTTAATAAGATTAGGTATTTATTAAATAATTTATAGATTATTATAGTTTACAAAACAGAATCAGCTGTAGAATACATGAAATACATAAAATGCTGTGGTCAATCGAAAAATGTCAAGTATTTGTGAGAAAAACAAGATTTATTGTTGCTTCCCTGAAAATGATTGCATTTGTCTTTGCTGATAATAGCATCTGGAGTGATCAATTGTTTTATTGTCCATAAAATCATACTTTTTTTATTTTTATTATTTGATCAATATGTCTGATTTATTTACCAACTTGCTTTGCCAGTTTATATCCATTATATATTATATATACATTATTCTTTTTGATTACATAGTTGTAATCTATAAAAACAGGTAAATTTCTTAATGGTAATTTCTACGTTAACATATTTGACTTTCTGAAAAATCTCTAATTTTTACGATCCAATAATAGAGAGAATTTGCATTCTAAGCATTTATAAATGTCCTTCAATGTGTAGATGCTTTCTTTTTGCTTACAGATTAGGAAGCACATATATATTTTTATTTAACTGCTAAATGTTGTGTCACTCATTCATTAATATCTATCATGAAGCCCAGTGCTAATTACAAAAATAAAAATCTGTTATTAATTATAGGATTATAAAAAATCTGATATTTTTTTAATCATTTCAACCCAAACAAGTGGTTACTGAGACTGAAAGAATCTGAGAAAACATTTATTGAGGGGAGAGGGCAATAAAAGAACAGAATTCGGCGAGAGAAAAGAAGACGATTGACATTGCATTTAAATTTTTGGAGATCGAAATTGAGAAGAAAGCAAGAAGCCAGAAGAGAGTTCCAAAAGTGAGAAATGTGGGAAAAGACATTGTTAGAATACAATTTACAGTTCCACTTAGCAATTTCAACTATAAAATGATGAGACCTAGCTGCCAATCAAGTCCTGTGCTTAAATTCATACACACATCCCATTTCAGGGACAATGGGCATTAATTAGTTAATGGGGTTCATACAAATCCCTGATGATATTTTTATATAATGTGAAGATATCTGTTATATTCCGTGCTAATAGGAATATATACTTGAAAAACAAGGAGGATAAAATAAGTAAAGGTTTCTTGTAAAAACCAGTACAATAAGAATAAAGGTAACAGTTATGCACAAGGTCATCACAAGTCAATCCAGTAGTGAGTGCTACTATTGGAAGGTTGGTAGTTCTTGTGTAAGTCTGAGTCGTACTCAACAGATCCCAGCTAGTCTCCGTAGTCCATTGACTTACAGATACTTATAAGTAGTTACTACCTATAGTGTAGTCACTCATGGGGGTGACAGGCTATTACATTACATTACTTACTTACTGCTATTCCATTACATTTCCTTGCTACATTATAGGCTTATAAAAAATTTGGTATTATAGGTTTATAAAAATCTACTATTAATTAGAGGTCCCTAGCATCCCCAAAATAGGTCACTGGACATTAACAGATTAACATCTTCATACTAAAAACAGCAATAATTGCAAAATGGTTAGTGCATTGTGTTGATGAATAAGAAAAAAATGCTATTTACCTCATTAATAGAAAGAAATTATGTTTGTCATTGATTTTAAATTAAAAATTGTACCTTTTTTAGTGCTGAAGACGTTTTTTACAATTCTAATAATTCCAGATGAGGACAGAAATCTCCTTTTGAAAATACCTGGAATCATTTCAAAGTCTTTTCTTAAAATATAGGTATTTTGAGCTGTGAAGGAAATTGATGAATATTCCTTTCATGATATCTTACTTATTCTTTACCTTTCCGTGAAAGTTAATCATGAATAAATTCAAATCTTGGTAATAAATGTTTGTAGTGAGCTTGAGTGGATTAGAGTTTGGGAGAGGTGACAAAAAGAGAAAATCTTTTGACAGCTACAAACGATCTGAAGGGACATGCCATCTAGAAGAATGAGCTTGTGCAAACGGATGGAAGAACATGGTTTAGAAGGGATAACAAAAAGGGAAAATTTATTCAGTGCTACAAAAGACAGGAAATTGTGGAGAGCCATGACCACCAACATCCTGAAGGGACATGGCACATAGAAGAAGAAGAATGAGCTTGTGTAAATGGATGGAAGAACATGGTTTAGGAGATATAGCAAAAAAAGAGCTACAAAGGACAGGAAATTGTGGAGAGCCATGACCACCAATGTCCTGAAGTGACATGGCACATAGAGAAAAAGAAGAATAAGCTTGTGTAAATGAATGGAAGAACATGGACTGGGAGAGATAGCAAAAAGACATCATTTATTAAAAGCTACAAAGGACAGGAAATTGTGGAGAGCCATGACCACCAATGTGCTGAAGAGACACAGTATAGAAGAAAAAGAATGAGCTTGTGTAAATGGATGGGAGAACATGGTTTAGGAGGGCTAACAAAAAGGGAAAATTTATTCAGTGCTACAAAGGACAGGAAATTGTGGAGAGCCATGACCACCAACATCCTGAAGGGACAAGGCCCACAGAAGAAGATTTCCCATTCATATTTTCTCAAATGTTTTCATATTCACTTTAACTTTTGATTCTTCATTTAAGGTAAATGAAGAAAAGAAATGAACAAGAAATTATGTCATGATATAAGACAAAATAATTATAAAAAATTAACCGAAAGTCCTTTAACTCATTTGAGAAGAGTCCTCAGTTTCTTCTTGAAAATTGTCAGCATTGGTGTGTTCACAACATCACTGAGTAAACAGTCTCAGTTGTCTATGACCCTCAGGGCAACAAAGTTGGATCATGCCACCGTCTTTTTTCCCTATTTTGTAAACTTGACAGTGAATAAAAGTAAAAATTTGTCAATAGTCCTATGCTAACAGTTTCTTCTCTCACAATTCTCACTTGTCGAACTCTCTTCTGGCTTCTGGCTTTCCAGTCAACTTTGATCTTCAAATAATTAAATGCAATGTCAATTGTTATCTCCTCTCTTCTTAATTCCTGTTCTCTTATTTTTCTATCTACTTAATAGTGTTTTCTTTTTCTCGTATTATCTCACACTCAATAACCCCTTGTGTCTTAGTGGCTTTATTACCTTACTACCTACCTCCCAAAAAACTCATTTAAGCAGGACAGTCTGTTTCTCCTTGAAAATTGTTAGCGTTAGTGCGTTCATAACATCACGATGTAAACCATTCCAGTCGTCCATCATGATGAGAAGTTGGATGTCGTTACCTTTTTTGAGTTTTGTTTCATTAACTTGTGCAAGTGACCACACCCCGACTCCTGTTTGAGAAAGGGAAAAACTTGCTTGTGTCTATTTTAGAATAAGTATTCTGTATTTTTTGTGTAAATAACTCAGATCGGTGAACTTGTGTCTTGACTAAAGGGTTAGTAGAGTGCTTTTGTGTGTAGCAACCGTCTTGAGATGATTACCTGTTCTTCTCTATACAACTGTCTTCTAGGATCATGCTTCTATGTCAACTACGATTTAAAAAAATTTAAATACAATGCCAATCACCATCAGGACATGCAAGACAACTTTTGTCACTTGAATCTCTCTTGCACCTTTATAACACTACCATTTGTCCATGCCTGGAATATTGTTGCCACATCTGGTTTGTTGCTTCTGCTATGCTTCTAGAGATTCATGACCAAACCCAAAGAAAAAGAGCAATTTTACCAGTCCTGTCCAGATATCTTGGCTTCAGTCACTTTCGCACCACTGTAACATTAGCTACACTCTGCCTTTTCTATAAATATTTTCATGCTAATTGTTCTGATGAGCTTTCCTATTTGGTACCTAGACTTTATGAATTTAAGCCATAATAGAGCTTCCCTCTGCCTTTTCTATAAATATTTTCATGCTAATTGTTCTGAGGATCTTTCCTCTTTGGTACGTAGACTTTATGAATTTAAGCCATAATATAGCTCCCTTCTGCCTTTTCTATAAATATTTTCATGCTAATTCTTCTGATGAGCTTTCCTCTTTGGTACCTAGACTTTATGAATTTAAGTACAGTACTAGAATGTCAATGAGGTCTCATCGTTTTACTGCTGAAATGGCTAGATGCAACTGTAATTTCTATGCTTATAGTTTCTTGTATACTACTTTTCGCTTGTGGAACTCTCTTCCAACTTCTTACTTTATAACTAACTTTGTCTTCAGAAGCTGAAGTGGAACATCAATTGTCATCATCTTTTTTTCTTGAATCCCATTCTTTTATTGTTTTCTTTCCTTAATAATGTTTTTCTCAGCTTCTTTCACTCTCAGTAAATCCCTTGTCTTCATCGTTCTATTGCCTGATATGAATGATATGCAAATTTGTTTTTGCACCCAATTTTATTGTCACCAAGGGTCACATAAATTAAAAAGCGAACAAGAGTGGAAACGGTATTTTAGAGAGACGTGTTCAGTTAGGTTTGTAGCATGACTTCACTCTCTAGCCTGGGTTGGTGACCATTCTAGGAGAAGAATGACTCTGAAATAAGTAATATAAATTCGTGCCATTATCTTTCCCGAGGACAGTCATGACAATGTACAATTGACAGATTTGAAGTCAAGGAAATGGATGAATGCGGATCATTATTATAACCTGTTTTTGGAACAGGGATATATTTTTGGTTATAGTTCTGAACTCAAATTACATTTGTTGGCTTATTTTGATTAGTCACCTCTGTTTCTGACTAAACACTCTCTGAATATTAAGCAAACCAAAGTCTTTCTTCCTTTCTCGTTAATTCTTCGCCTTGTCGGTTATATTTTCTCTACTCGTCATCATCTGCTTAGATTTCTACTGGGCCTTTTCTTAAATGCATCTAAATATTCTTTGCATGCCCTAAAGAGGTATTCTCACCATAAAAATCAATTCTCATTGTCCTTTTTTCTTTCTTTTTTTTCTATCCTTTAAATAAAAATCAATAAAAGAAGGGAAAAAATCATTCATATTTATATCGTAATAGTCAACATCCAGAAGTACTGATTACACTAATTTTATTTCCCAGAGGCAGGTACTATTTTAAAATTCATGACTTCATTCAGACTTTATGTGAAAGCTAGAACATCCATTAAAATTAAATTAATTACAAATTACCCTACAGTTTTTTTTAGTTTTTTTTTTACATTGTCACTTTTTAGAATTAATTTTGTGGTCTGTAAAATTCTACAAAATCGTTCAGCATACAGATCTAGTTTTAGTATTAGAAAAAAAAAATTTTGTGAAAAACAAAGAGTACAGAACTCTTATGTAATATCAGTGAAAGTGCCTTCCAAAAGCTAAGCAAAGTATTAAGAAACAGGAAAATTTCATTTGAAACAAAGAAAAGAGTACTGAACTGTTATGTAATATCAGTCCTCCTATATGGCAGTGAATGCTGGACAATTTCCTCACTGAGGAAGAAGAGACTTGCAGCAACAGAAATGTCATTCTACAGAAGGATACTGAGAATACCATGGACTAAACATATAAGCAAATACAAAGTTCTAGAGACAATGTAAACAAAAAGGACACGTATACTTAACATCAGAAAAGGAGAGTTGAAATTTGTAAGGCATATAATGAGGAAAGAAAGCTTAGAAAATTTGATACCCACAAGACAGATTGAAGGCAAGATGGAGAGAGGAATATTACACATAACCTACCTGGCTAACTTGAGTGAATGCAAGGCAGAGCAGGTTCTGACAGAGATAACAAAAATGAAATTTTTTGAGAGCTACAAATGGTAAGAAATTGTGGAGGGTCCTGATTGCCAATGTCCTGAAGGGACATGACATGTAGAAGAAGAATTTTAAAATAGTCATTGTCAGGTATTCTGAGATTAAAAAAAAATGTCACTACTTAAGTAGACTGGTCCACGTGTAAAATATAGGGAAAAAACTTGACTGTTATTTCCAAATATCAAGTTTGAAACTGTGCTTACATCATTGATATGTGCATATTTGTTTTTAAATTTATGAATTTTTCAAACTTTTTTAACTTCTTTATGAAAACCTTTATTGCAGAGAGGGGGTTAGAAACCCATGCACAAATATGGGGGGGGGTACTAATAATTATTTATCTTGAATGAAGAATAAATGGATATATACATTTATTTATGAAAATGTTTGCTTTTTACTTAAAATGTATATATCCATTTGTAACAAAATATTTGTATTTGTACACATAACAACAAAGTCCACTGTGCGGATGACACCACAATTTACTCCTGCCTCAGAAACAAATCTAGTGTCGCTGACAAAATTAACCTGGCCGTTCGTCTCGAAAAGGACCTTCAATCGGTTGTGAACTGGGGCAGGAATTGGCTGGTTAACTTTAACGCCTCAAAAACAAAACTGCTCTCTATTAATCACCACAGGGATCCTTCCCTGCATCCCATTAGAATGTCTGAAACCCAACTTCTCGAGAGCTCCTCTCTGCGGCTGCTCGGTCTCACGCTGTCCGCTGACCTGAGATGGAACAAATACATTGAGTCAATTGCTTCATCCACCGCAAGGAAAGTTGGCTCCCTGGTGGTTTTCTAAGTGTAGTATCGGGCACCCAGTGAGGAGCGAACTCACTACTCAGTTGTAATTGATCTAGCAAGAGAAGCTTGCTAATCATTACACCATGTCAAAGTACCCAAATAGGGATTTTCTATGCATAGCTTAGATGTGACACAAGGCTGAAAGTATGGAGCCCCCAATGACGATTGAATTCACTACTCAGTTTTAATTGATTTTGCTAGACAAGCTTGCAAACCATTGCATCACATCAAAGTGCCCACTTTCTTTCTTTTTATGGTGATTTTTCTAAGCGTGGCTAAGATGTGGCACAAGGCAAAAAGTATGAAGCACTGAGTAAGGATCAAACTCACTACTCAGTTGTAATTGTTCTAACTTGTTAACCATTACACCATGTCAAGGTGCCTACTTTCTTTCTTAAATATACTTTCTGTTTCTCACTAAAACCAAACTATCTCTGATATATCTTTTTTTATCTTTGCAATCAAACTGGAATGGTTTATTATTTATCTGTGGTAATTACATAATGCATGTGCTAACTAACTTACTAATGAAAGGAGGAACAAGCAGATTCGGAATATGATACTGTCCAAGTATTTTTTTTTTTTTTTACTTTCTTCTAATTTCTATGTCGCTTCAACTTGTCATGCTTCCATCAGACATATTTCCAACATATTTTGCTGTCAGTGAATGAAATTCTGTGATTTTTTAACAGTGATATTAGTTTGGATTTTATTTATGTTTCTGGTACAAATCTAGCCTGAAAATCTTTGACCTTGAGAAATCCCAGAACACTCCCCACCACCATGATTAACACTTGACTAAACATCTTTCCAAAAATAAATACCATGTAGGTTTTAAATTCTTATTAGATTTCTGTTCATTGAAAGTGTTTATAATTCTCTCTATAAATATATGTCTTCCTTTTCAGATATGCAATAATTGAGCTTGGCTAATTTAGTCACATGTTCAGCATTAGTCTGTTTTCGATCCCAGAATAAACAAAAAATGGGTTAAAAGAAATTATAAATTAGCAAAATAATTTTATTTTTTGTTTTTTGTCTTCAAATTGCAGAAATCGCAGGAGAGAAATAATTTGCCTTCCAGTAGATGAGGAGTCAACTATCAATCAATTTAAAATTCTTTGATTTTATTTTTATTTTTTAAAATATTAGATGTTCCGAGAGAAGTGATAAATAACAAGATACGTCATCTTCTAATGTGCCATGTCTCTTCATGACGTGAGCAATCATGGCTCTCCACAACTTCCTATCTTTTGTAACTTTGTAGCAATGTTTGTTGTTTTACTATGCCTCTATGGATGTAGTGCAGGTGGTGTATGGTAGGCAGCTCAGAATGAGAAATCGGACAGCCAAGTTCAAATTCCAGTCAGGTTTGTTACATTCACTTACATGCAAATACACTTGGAAAAGGTATGAATCCATATACTCCCTGCTATGGGTTAAATAGTAGGATTTGTATCTGGAAAATCACAAAAAGAAAGAATAATCTTTAAATAACTCACAGGGTTGAAAAACTGTAACAAACAAAAAAACACTCAATCAGTATTATCTCTCTTTCTGCCTTTTCTGCCATTAATTTTCACAAGCTCATTAAACATGTTACTCGCTGTTTTTGTCTGTCCCTCTTGCCTTCAATGTATCCTGTGAGTGGAAAATTTTCCAAGCCTTTTCCTCATTATGTGTCATAGAAATTTCAGTTGTCTCTGATTATGTGTATATCTTTTTTGTTTCCATTTTCCTTAAAACTTCCTCATTGCTCACATACTTCATCTATAATATTTTCAGAATCCTTTATGTAAAGGAACATCTCCAGTGCTTCAGATCCCCTCTTCATCTATGAAGAAATTATCCAGCATTTATTGCCATATAGAAGGATTGATCTTACATAGAAGATGTGCATTCTTTTCTTTGTTTCTACAGAAATCTTTCTTTTTCTTACTAAGCAAAGACCAGAACAATTCTTGATGAGTCAATGGCCAGCTAACTCAAGTCATTTAGTGTCTCAATAACATCACTGTGGAGAAGGCAAAGGCAGTACACAATACAAATATTACAGATATTGCTGTGTATTATAAATATTCTGACTCTAGTATCCTGAAGGATTGCCTTCCATCACTCTCTGGCAGTGTTAAATAATATCTATAATAGTTATTTTCTTAATCATTTTCTTTGCCCACTTCATAAAATCCACAATGGGTATATGCATTAATTTAAATATTTTTTTCATCATTTTATGAGAAATAATTTTTCCTTTTTGACTTGTGTCCTTTATGGCACAGAAATATCAACAATTTCCATAATATTTTTATGCCTTTTTCTTTTCCAATAGAGTTTGGTTATCAACAATGCATCCAACCTTCTCTTTCTTTCAGGAAAGGGAAGATGTAATTCTGATTTCTGTCATGTGTGAAACTGAGTTTTCCTTTTGGTGTACACACACACTCTCACACACACACACACACACACACACACACACACATATATTGATGAACATTTGTATAGAGCAGAGACTGGAAGTACCTGCTTTTTCCAAGGTCATTTACAAAAAATCACTAACAGAAGATATAAGGTTTGAAACTTTATCTTGTCTCTAAGCAACAACATTTCTTCCCGTGAAAAAGAAAAAAGTGTTCATATTTATACAAACTAATATGGCAATCCAGAAATTATCAATTTCATTGTTTACTTATTACATCAAATTGGTTATTTATGCCCAGGAAGCAAATTACATTTTTGCTTCAGTACAAATTCCAACCAAAGACCCATTGTTTTCAGGAATAAAAAAGAGTCAAGCATAATATCTACAGCTTTTGAGATTTTATTGAATTCTTGTCTTGGAGTCACATTATTGTTTTTTTCTTTAAAGAAATATATTTTGCTTTAAATTTCCAAAAATTCCCCTCAAGAAACACAATAAAGCCACTAAAACCTGAGGGGGTTACTGAGTGTCAGAAAATATGAAAAAAAATTTACTATTAAGGAGAGATGACAATAAAAGAACAAGAATTAAGAAGACAGTAGATAACAATTGACATTGCATTTAAATTTTTGAAAATTGAGAATGAAGCAAGAATCTGGAAGAGAGTTCTAAGAGAAGTGTGAGAAAAGAAACTGCATAAAATTTATGGTTACATCAAGTTATTTCAACTGTAAAATGATGAGATCTTGTCACAAAGGTTAAATTCATAAAGTCTCAGTACCATAGCAGAAAGTAATATTGATTTTGAGTAATTCAAAAATATGGCACAAGGTCAAAAGATGGGATTATCTAAAACTAGCCATGATTACTGATTTAAACATACCACAGTATTCTTTATACTAAAACAAAAAAAAAAGAAGTATTTATAAAAAAAAAGTATAGGGAAGTGACATTACAACATTGAGAAAGGAACTGAAGCTTAGATGCCAAGTCAGGACCAATAATATTGCTGATTCTTCTTTGGATTTTATCAAGAATCTCTAAATGTATAGTAGGAGCACCAGACCAAATGTGGCAGCAATATTCAAAATATGGATGAATGGTAGACTTAAAGATATGTAAGATAAATTCTGGTGAGGAAAATTGTCTGGAACAACATTGAGAACCCACTTTCTTAGCTGTGGACTTAGCAATTATATATATATATATATATCACAGTCTGATACACTGAGCATTACTGCGAAATATTTTAGCAGAAAAGAATTCAAACATTAAAAAAATAAAACAAATCAATTTATTGATTTCAACTTGAAATTATTCACTTTCATAAACCATTTTTTTCCATAAAAATATCTGATGGATATTTCTAAATGCAGCAGGATATAAAAAAAAAGTGTGTGCCATTTCCAAAATATGGAGTGATTGCATCGACATTTTATGTAATGATCATACGACATTAAGACCATAACCCCAGGACAAAAAAAAGTGTTGTGTTGTGTTTCCAAGGGATATTATAGAATGTAGGAAAAATCAAAACTTTGAATTCTTACCTGAGGAGGCCTCTTTGAAGACTTCATTTCTCTGTTATCAGTTCTTTCGAAAAGTGTGGCTGATTCTGCACAAGTTTTCACTGCAATAATCATCTGTGTGAGTAATCTAGCATTTCAATTCTAAACTGAACTATTAGGCTCTCATATGGAAAAATCACTGTGTGTGTGTATGTGTGTGTATAAATATCTATAGTGGGAGGAAAAATATTCATACACATACAAATTTTTAATTTATTTTATTTCCAACTTATGAATAAACATACTTTTCATATAATTAATTGTACACAGATGCATAATAACTAAATATGCATAGAAAACAGAAAAAAAATTGATTTAATAGAAATAAATCTCATTTATCCATTTTAATGGGTGAAAAAAGTATTCATACAATACAAATTTCAGATGTTAAAACTTTTAAATTGCTTTAATACTCTAGATTATTCAAGTGGAATATTCTAGAATGTTCCAATAATGTTATCAGAAGTTATTTTTAGCCTAGAAAATACAAACAGAACATTCTGAAATTGAAATTCATGCAAGAAGGTTATCATCATGGCAATAAATGACAAATTTGCAAAAATTACTGACTGTTAATCTCTGGAAAGAAGGTAAAAGTCACAGGAAAATCTCAGACAACCTGAATATTCCATTTACTACCATTAGTTCATTCATTGCGAGGTATAGAAAACTCAAAATTGTTGAAAACCAAAGGAGAACAGGTGCTCCACAGAAGATTTCTGCAAGATCTTCGAGGAAATGAATGCATGAAATGAAACAAAATCTAGTGGTTACTCATCAAGAGTTGCAGGATGATTTGCTTTCATCAGGAATCTGTGTCACTAAACGAACAATAAGCAATGAATTTCATAGGAACAATCTCTAAGTCACTCTTCCCTTGGAACACTCCACTGCCATTGAAAAGATACGGAGATGCCAAGGTGAAATTCAATCGTGAACATAAAGATAAGGAAAAACCATATTGGGAAAGTGTATTATGGACAGACAAAACCAAAGTTGAGTTGTTTGGATGTAATTCTACAAATCATGTCTGGAGGAAAGATGGTGATGCCTTCAAACAAAAGAACACAGTTCCAACAGTGACATTTGGTGGTGGTAGCATCATGGTTTGGGGATGATTTTCTGCAAAAGGTACTGGCAACATATCAGTAAAAGATGGTAGAATTAATGCTGCAGCATATCAAAATATTATGGAAGCAAATTTAATGATTTCAGTTGAAAATCTTGAACTTCCTCCTGAGTGGATCTTGCAACAAGATAATGATCCTAAGCACACTGCAAAATCTACGAAGAAATGGCTTGCTGAAAATAATGTAAATATCCTGAAATGGCCAAGTCACTCCCCAGATTTAAACCCAATTGAGAATCTGTGGCATTATTTCAAAAATTTCAAATCTAATCGAGAGCTCCAACAAACATCCGGGATCTGGAGACCATATGCGATGAAGAATGGAAGAATATATCAACTTAAATTTGCAAATCCTTAATTGAGAACTACAAGAAGAGGTTGGTTGCTGTAGAAGTGAATAATGGCGATTCTACATCGTATTAAATGAAGATTATTTATTCTTTTTTGTATTGTACGAATACTTTTTTCACCCATTAAAATAGATAAATGGGATTTATTTCTATTATATGAAATTTTTTTCTGTTTTCTATGCATATTTAGTTATTATGCATCTGTGTACAGTTAATTATTTGAAAAGTATGTTTATTCATTAGTTGGAAATACAATAAATTAAAAAAATTTTATGTGCCCAAATATTTGTTTCCATTCATTGTGTGTGTGTGCATGTATGTAATATATATATATATATATATATATATATATATATATATATATATATATATATATATATTTTAAGACATTTTTATGTTTAACATTCTTTTTATAAATAAAATAATTGTCGGACTTTGTCCATTCCATAATGTGTGACGTCATTTGTTTACATTTGATACGCCATGAGCAGATATGAATGTACTGGAAAGATTCATGGAAGATTGAAGTTTATAAGCAGTAAATTTGACCTTGCCAACCAAATGAACTCTGTGGCCGATTTGGTTAAAAGGCACATCAGGCTATATGACGGTTCCATATAGGATACAGGTTCGAATCCTGTCATAGGACAAATATTTTCTATTCAGGCTGGTAAATGTTGTTTAATACTGTTTATTGTAAACAGAGCATTTACTTAAATACTTGTATCTATAAAAAGAATGTTAAATATAAAAATGTCTTAAAATAATTGTTGGACTTTGTCCCTTTCATAATATATATATATATATATATATATATATATATATATATATATATATAAGTATAATTAGGAAAAAACCCTAAAAATCCATAGTCAGTAATAAATTTATTTTAATGAATATCTCATCAGACCCACTACATTTTATTAAATTTCATAAAACGTACCCAGTTTGATGAGATGAATATGCTTATATAAATAAATTTATTACTGATTATGTATTTTTAAGGTTTTTCCTAATTTTTTTACTCTGTATCAAACACATTGAGCTCTCATATAAACTGAAAATTTGGAATAATCCCTACCAATTACATTTTGGTATTATATATATATATATATATATATATATATATATAAATATAATTATAATTTTAGGGTGTGCTATATTTATGGGATAAAGTGCTCAATATCAGAGATAGAGCATATGTAAATATAAAAGTGAACATAGAAGTCAACACTTAGAGGCGACAGTCTATTTCATGCTAGATGCAATCGTCAGGCCACAATTGCATCTAGCATGAAACAGACTCTCGCCTCTAAGTGTTGATTTATATATATATATATATATATATAAATCAACACTTAGAGGCGACAGTCTGTTTCATGCTAGATGCAATCGTCAGGCCACAATTGCATCTAGCATGAAACAGACTCTCGCCTCTAAGTTTTGATTTATATATATATATATATATATATATATATATATATATATATATATATATATATTTTCCAAAGAAATGATGGATTTTTTATTTATTAATCTAACAGATTTTATTACTTAAACATTGTTATTTTTAGTAGATACTCATATTTGAGTAGATGCTCTGTTTATTTGTTAAACAGTATATTTATTTATTTTCTTCTCCTGGCCTGAATAGTCAAGAAATCTTATTAAAGAAAAGTATGTGCTTCCTGGCTGGATACAAATGTGCGTCTCCCTTGGCAAGGGAACTTGTCATTAAATCCTGCAAACTTTACACTGTCTTGGCCACAAAGTATATGCATTTGATCAAGCAAAGCAGGATAGTGCATTAGAAACAGAAATCTTTCTCAGACTCTCAGAATATACATGTCGGTTTAGTTTCTTATTCTAATGTAAAGAAAGCAATTTCTAACAAATAAATGGAGTATCTACTCAAACATGGGTATCCACTAAAAATAACATTTAAGTAATAAAATCTTTCAGAGTAATAAATAAAAATCCATCACTTGCATTCATGTATATAATTCATGTTTGTATGTATATTATAATTCTTGTTTGTCTTTGTGGGATTCAGATGATCATATGTATTCATTTGTGTGTGCGTGCGTGTGTGTGTGTGTGTGTGTGTGTGTGTGTGTGTGTGTGTGTGTGTGTGTGTGTGTGTGTGTGTGTATTTGA
>OZ038495.1:95304320-95369320 GCA_964036315.1 Acanthosepion esculentum | reverse complement strand
CCTATAAGCTATTATTTTACAAAATAAACAACCCACATAAAACATCATTCACCACAGGAGACAGTATCTTGATGTGCATATGATATAATTAATGTGCACATATATTAATATAAGAAAAAATACAAATAAATAAATAAAATAATAAAACACATGAGTGAATAAATATAATAAATAAAATGCATTCTTTTTTGGTCACCTAATTCCCAGAAACTATTACACATGATGTCGCATCAGACTATTTCAAAGTTACAACTTCCTAAAGAACACCAGGGTGTAAACAAAGGAATTGTAACTATGCCACACAGACACCACATTGATTCTTGAAAATGACTGTTATGTTCAAAAATACTTAAACAAAACAATAACAAAATATTAACTTCAGACAGTTTATCCACAACTTTGAGCACAATACTCAACACCTTATTCAACAATAGGAAATAGTGTCTTGATGAGGACAATCCTTCTTTTGACTTTGTCGACTGGTGCTACAGATTCACAAACAAAGAACTGTACTAAATAATAGAAACCACTATTTACACTATTCACAATCCTACTATTACTCTCGTCTTTGTTGTTGTTTCCATAAAGTTTCAGCCGTTGCCTTCTCAGGCCTTCCTCAGCAGGATATTAATCTGGTTAACCTACAGAAAACACTGAACTGAACCTTTTATTTAATCTACAAGGATAGACTGTTCTTGTTTTATGTCGAAGGATATCTTGTCTAGTTCTTATTTTTGTGGAACAATAACAGTCTACCCTCCCCCATAGATTAAGTAAAAGGATCAGTTCAGAATACCCTGTAGGTTGCACCTGAGGAAGGCTAGAGAGCACAATGGCTGAAATGTTGTGATAACAGCAACAAAGATAGTACAATAATCTGAATATAAATAGTGTAAATGGTTGTTTCTATTATTTAGTACAGTTCTTTTTTATGGTTCTGTAGCACCAGTTGACAAAATTCAAAGAAGGATGGTCCTCACCAAGACCCACAGTTCTCACTTGTTCAAAGCCATTTTTGAAACATTGATTTTAGCAAGCTGTTGTATACAGCTAATAGTTTAAATATTTCTGAATAGGTCTGGTGCCATTCATAACATCCATATGAAAGTCTCGATATGATGAGGCTATTTACGAATATGACTTGATTTTACAGGTTAATGCTTTGGTTTTATAGCATTTTGCAGTGTTTGGGGAAACAACCCCTAGCACAGGCTATTCTATATTCAATTTCCTATTCTCCTATCCTAAATTTGTTTTAACGGATCCATATGCCATGGTATTTGAAATTTTTATGATAGATTCATGACTTTTGCCATCACTGCTTTTGATTCCAATTCAGATCCTAGTTTCTGTTTTGGAATGGTTTATCTTGAGTTCTATTTCTTGGAACATTTTGTAGAGGATGTTGATTTTCTGTTCAAGATCATTATTATGCCAACTATGAATATCTCTGTCATCAGCATTGTCAAAAGAATGATTGTATTGTTGTCAGAGAAACAGCCCAAGATCCAAACTACAAACTGAAGAAATCAAAATCAAAAATTTAGCAAATGACAGAAAATGTAACAGAAATTTGAAGGGACATCAGAATAGCAAAAGGTGCCTTCCAAAACCCAAGCAAAGTATTAAGAAACATGAAAATTTCATTAGAAACAAAGGAATTGTTGAATTGTTATGTACTACCAATCCTCCTATATGGCAGTGAATGTTGAACAATTTCCTCACAGACGAAAAGTAGACTTGAGTCAACAGAAATGTCCTTCTACAGAAGAATGCTGAGAATATCATGGTTGATGCATGTGAGCAATGAGGAAACATAAAAGAAAATGGAAAACAAAAAGAACACTTATACTTAGAATCCTATCATCCAGTTCATACTCTTCCTTGGTCTTTTGAACAAGAGTAGAGGTTTATCTCTTGTTCCCACCTTTGTACTCCTAACGTCTGGACCTGAACTTTGAAATTGTATGCACTAATTATTTTTTTTTTCATTTATTTGTTTTCTTTTTTTCTCCTTCACCAATAGGATAGGTTTGCCTATCATCTGGTTCACACTTCTCCCCTGTCTTTTGAATAGTATTATAAGTTTATTGCTTGTTTCCTGTTTAGGATTCAGTTTGCAGTTCCTTCTAAAGTGTTCTCATTCTCTTTCACTCCCAGTAGCTCCAAGTGTCTTAGTAGCATTATGGCCTTGCTTGAAAAAATTATACATTAAAATGCATCACTTGAAGACTTCCAACAGTGAGAACAACTAAAATGGATAGCACATGTAACTAGAAGGGAAAATAATAACATAATCATGATAGTGACATTCCACATGACCATAAACAAAAAGTTAGGAAGGAAACTGCCATCAATACAAGAAAGCATGAGAACAGTGAACATTAAATGTCTATTTTCTGATCAATGAATGCCAAATATTTTCCCTGTATGGAAATGTGACTAATTTTCAGTATTCTCACTATCATTAGTAAAATTAACCAATAAGTTTTCACATCAGAAATTTTGAATTTGGGGAATAAAAAAAAGTCAGTAAAAAATGACAGACCAATAAAATGTCAAAGAATATCTTTATCTTATCTTGTTGACATCTTGGGGAGTCTTAGGAGGAACAACTGCTTTCAAATAGAAAGAGTCAAAAAGAAAAATTTAGCCATTGGTGGTTCCTGCTCTCTTGTATTTCATTCCAATTCTGAGAAGGTTTGGGCATAGATATGAACTTTGACCTTTTTGATTAGAATCTTTTTTGTCTCATTCAAATATCTGGTGACCTCTTTTGTAGGAAATCTTAGAAGAGTAAGTCATAGAAATGTCACCTTTCAAATATATATATATATATATATATATATATATATGAATGATAAAAATATAATTTTAACATATTCTTTTCTTTATTATCTGTGAATAGCCATGACATCTTGGGAAAGATAGGAGAGAGGTTTCCCATTGCCACCACCTTCCTCTTTTATGTGCCATGTCCCTTCAGGATCTAGCCAATCATGGCTCTCCACAGATTCCTTTTCTCTATTAGCTGTGAATTTCTATGCATTTGTGTGAAAGATAGGAAACTGATTTCTGATTATAGACATTGTTTAAACCAAACTGAAACCAGGTTGCATTTATAGCCAAGGAATCTTTTGAGGCAAATTTATCACAGTTGATCACGGATATTATTCTTTACAAGAGAAATGAGTTTGAGTGTTCCTTGCGTCCAGTTATGGTAATTGGCGAAGAATATAAACAGGGACTTTTCAAAAGTGGAAATTCATTCAAAAGAATGCTTTTTTCTTGTCTATTGATAGATCCTGGCAGGCAACATGATGGTGGGGAGATCAAATGATGATGGTGATGAAACCAAGATGCCATGTTTCTTATACTCACTTGACTAAGAGGAACATTTTACAAACAAATGAAGAAATGGTGAAATTATCATTAGAAACAACGAAAAGGAGAACTGAACTGTTATGTAATATCAGTCCTCTTATATGTCAGTGAATGTTGGACAGTCTCCTCAGAGATGAAGAGACTTGAAGAAATAGAAATGTGGTTCTACAGAAGGATGCTGAGAATACTATGGATCAAACATGTTGACAATGACAGTTTTAGAGAAATTAGAGCCAAAAAGGACACTTATACTTAACATCAGGAAGAGAGAGTTCAAATTTCTAGGCCATATAATGAGAAAAGGAGGCTTGGAAAATTTGACACTCAGAGGATATGTTGAACACAAGAGGGTAAGAGGAAAACAATGTAGTGAGCTTTTGTAAATCGATGGCAGAGCAAGGTTTAGGAGAGATAGCAAAAAGACAATATTTATTAAGCACTACAAAGGATAGGAAATTGTGGAGAGTCATGATCGCCACCACCGAGAAGGGACACGGCACACAGAAGAAGATTTTCTGTAATGTTTTCATATTCACTTTTACTTTTGATTCTTCATTTAAGATTAATGAAGAAAAGAAATGAACAAAGATTATATCATGATACAAGATGAAAGGAAATTGTGGAGAGCCAAGATCGACTACATCCTGAAGGGACATGGCACATAGAAGAAGAAGTAAAGTACAGTAAATGAACATGATATAAATTAAAAATAAATGCTTTACTAAAAAGATGGTCTCTGAATAAGAGCTCCATGAAAACTAGAAGGCTGGCTCATGTTGCAATAGTTCTCAGTATCACACTCAGAAGGTTTCTAAAAAGTCATGGAAGCCTGAACTGGGGAAGCTTATATTTGCTAAATGTTTTTTCTAATGAGAGGAAACAGGGAATTGTAGGATTGGATCAGACAGTATTTAAAATTTAACCCAATCAACAACAAAATAAAAATTAGAGATTATATGCCTAATTCGGTGATTGATTTTAACCATATCTTATAGAATGCTTGTTGTCCATGATTCAACACTGGCTTCTTATGTTTCTTTAAAAGGGATCATGGGATTGAAAATTTAAATGGATAACTTATTTTTTCCTTTTTTAACTGGAGAGATCAAGGAGAATATTGTAAGGATTTATAGGGGATTAAGAGTCTAAAGTTAAGGATTAAGGCAGCAGAAAATCTTTGGTTTTAGACAGAATAATCATATGTTTTTTTATTGCTGTGGTTCAAAGAGAAGAGTGTTGCCTGTAATCCAGCACTTTATTTGTATCTGTAGTCCTAGGTATGATGATAAACTACATCTGGCAGCAAGGCCTCTGATTAGGAGATTGGAGGTTTTCAGGAGTGTGGAAATTAATTGTTGTTATTTTCAGGTCCTCCCTGACTTGGGGTAGTAGCACTCATTAGGGTCCCAGCTATGGGCAAATAGCGAACTCCCCCACCAAAAAGTCCTCACACTATAGAAGAAGTTATTAGTTTGAATATAATAACAAGGAGCAATTTCTGCATGTATTTCTATGATGAGGAGTTATCATTGTTTACACTTTTTATATTTGGTCTATTATCCTCATCTTTATTGTTGTTGTCACAACATTTTGACTATAGTGCTTTCTGGCCTTCATCAAGTGTATATCAATCCAGGTAACCTTCAGGGAACTCCACACTAAACCCTTTATTTAATCTATGGGTAGATTGTTCTCATTCCACTGCCCATGTTGAGAGATATTTTGATTTTTTAGTACTGCTCAGTTATTGCTTACCCTATTCCCACTGAGTCAAAGTACACACTGCCTGGCCCAGGGATTGAACTCATAATTATCATGTTACCAAATAAATGAACCAAAATTATAATCCACTACACCAATATCCTGTAGGACAACAAAGATGAGGACAATAGTATGCTTGTTTGTTTAGTGGCATATCAACTCCTTATGGGTTATTTAACGTCGAAATTTAATTTTCTTGGGAGCATTAGAAATTTTCTTAAAGAAAACTGTATTGCTTGCATTTTTACTGTAAAAATCTATTTTTATACTTTCATAGTTAACCCCCGAACTGATGTCAAAACACTATTTGCCCATAGCTGGGACCCCTAACAGGTGCTACCACTCTGACTCAGGGAGGACCTGGGAACAATAGCAATTAAGAGATGGTTCTATCCTCCTTAAAACCTCCAATTTCCCAATCAGAGGCATTGCTGCCAGATGTACTTTATCATCATGCCTAGGATGATGGCGAGTAGTTCGAATATAAGGAGTGACTTTGACTCTAATCTTTAAAGTTCTTAAAACATACAAATTAAAAATGAAGAAATTTATGGGGTCTGTAGCATATATGTTGGAATATGTCTGCTGTTGAAAACAATTTTAAATTTATGAAAAATAATTTTTTTTAAAGATCCTATTCTATTCTTAATTTTAAACTTTTAATGCCACTATGAATTTTACTTTTAAGTCATTTGATGTTATATTATTTATATATATATATATATATATATATATAGTTTACGAAAAACTAGGTAATCCGTATGGGTAGACCCAAGGAGGATAAAATCCAGAGAGCTCAATGTAAATCAGAGCTAATAATTTGAATAAAAACAGACCACTTTAAGGTTCCATATAATAAATTTATTATATGGAACATTAAAGTGGTCTGTTTTTATTTAAATTATATATATATATATGTATATATATATATATATATAGATATATAGATAGCTAGATATATGGTAGTATAGATCTTTATTTCTCACTATGAATTTTGTATGAGTCCATTACATGTACACTATATTAGTTTAGATTGGAACCATAAATATGAAGTATTTTATTAAGCTAAATCTTCTATTTATCTGTTCATTACTGTTTGAGTTGCTATGCATTTTTTTTTTTTTTTGTATTTTCTTTTTCTGACCTTCATTGCAAGATCCTACTAGAGAAGGGTAATGCTTTTGACAGGAATTGAACTTGTACTCTCTTTTCCATCAGTGAGACCACTACTATAGCAGAAACGTACCTTTATGAATTTGGCCATGGAGGCAGTGTTGATAGAGCAAGATTTGAATTACCTATTTAAGGGAAGCACATCTCTTGTTAGGACTTCTACAAATCTATATGTGCTGGCTACAGTTTTGTACTCAAAATGTAAACAACAGGCATTTTTTAATGAATATTTTTTATCCGACATTATTTTTTATTATTATGAATGTTAATTTAGTTGCTACATCTATTTCAGTTGCTATTACTGATTTTCTTATTTTCACGAACAGTTACATTAATATCAACCAGCCTAGATTGGCAGTCCTAATAAAGATAACACTTATAGTCATAAGAAATAAGGTTGCACAAAAAATTAATTAAAAAATTAATATATTGTGTGTGTGTGTGTGTGTGTGTGTGTGTGTGTGTGTGTGTAGCATTTTCATATAGAGCACAGATACTACACTGATCCTGGACAAAATGTTGGTGAGTATTACTCTTATCTGAGGTGAAAGTACTACTCCATATATAAAAATTCCTGCTGTGAAAAGTCCGATGCTAGTTAGTACCATTACTACTACTACTGATAATAATAATAATAAGAAGAAGAAGAAACAAAATACAATGTGGGTGGTATGATACTAGTAATACTAATAGCAATAAATTCCCTATGATTACTAATGTTATAGGTGAGAAAAGTGCAGAATAAGAAAGGCTTGTACATGCTGCAAGATATTTGCATCAATTTTATAGCACTTTTTCTATCAAAGAGAAAATGTTCAGCCATTACGTGTATCAGTCATAGTAGACCTGGAGTCAGTTGGGGGCCAGACAGCAAAAGTGTAAGATCCTTTTGATGTTAGAGAGAAAATCTTACAGTTTGGAAACCATTTCTTTTTCTTGTTAGTTCTGTCGATGAATGCTTCCAATGTATGTGTAAAAATAAGTGGACCTACAATTATCAAGGAGAATGAAAAGAAGAAAAGCAAAGATAGGAAAATAGAGACTCATGCTCAGATAGAATAAAATCTGAGATTCTAAAAATCATGTTTTATACTCAGCAAATCATTCTAGGTTTTATCTGTTAGTTTCTCTCTGAATTTCTGGGAGGAGGAGTTATCATTATTTACATTCAGACTAATATCCTCATCTTTGTTGTTATTCTCTTTGAATTCCTGTGATGAGCAGTTATCATTATTTACATTCAGACTAATATCCTCATCTTTGTTGTTATTCTCTCTGAATTTCTGGGATGAGGAGTTATGATTATTTACATTCAGACTAATATCCTCATCTTTGTTGTTATTCTCTCTGAATTTCTGTAATGAGGAGTTATCATTATTTGCATTCAGACTAATATCCTCATCTTTGTTGTTCTATCTGAATTTCTGGAATGGGGAGTTATCATTATTTACATTCAGACTAATATCCTCATCTTTATTGTTATTCTATCTGAATTTCTGGAATGAGGAGTTATCATTATTTACATTCAGACTAATATCCTCATCTTTGTTGTTATTCTCTTTGAATTTCTGGAATGAGGAGTTATCATTATTTACATTCAGACTAATATCCTCATCTTTCTTGTTATTCTCTCTGAATTTCTGGGATGAGACGTTATCATTATTTACATTCAGACTAATATCCTCGTCTTTGTTGTTATTCTCTTTGAATTTCTGGGATGAGGAGTTATCATTATTTACATTCAAACTAATATCCTCACTTTTGTTGTTATTCTCTTTGAATTTATATGATGAGAAGTGTACATTATTTACATTTGAACTATTGTCTTCATCTTTGTTGTTATTATCACCACATTATGTCTATTCTTGCCTACTCTACATGCATTTCACTCCAGGTCAATTTAAACTAAACCCTTTATTTTTCTCATTCCATTGCCTAGATCTAAGGATATCTTATCTAGTTCTTATTTTAAATCTTTTAACTATTCTGTTGATGTTTTAAAACTCCTGTTCTGAATTAGGCATACTTATAAAATCTTTATTACCTCAGCAGTTTCCAGTATATAGTTAAAAAGTTTTATACTTTCATTGAATTTATATTATGTTAGTGAAATATATGCATACAGACAGGAAATTGCAATTATATATTAGAATGAGATGAATCATTGTGAAAACAAATTTTAATTCTGACTATATTAAAATTTTGTTTCTTTTTCTTTTGTTTTTAGGTAAGTACATGAATTGACCATTTTGATCCACTACCTGGGATTTTTGATATTGAACCTGTCATTTCTAGGTAAGAATGAAAAATTTTCAATCAAACTGAACAAGGAAATCATTTTCTTTCATTTTATTTTTTTAGCAAAACAAAACACAAAATTCAGCTTTCGTTGATCAGGTGGAGGTATATTATTAATATTAATTATTATTTAGTCAGGTTAATTAAAATTAATTATGATTATGATGTGCTTGAACATTTCCTTGTTTTACAAATGAACTGTAAAGAAAAACACATTATTTATTATCTCCAATGAGGCTTTGAACATCTATCGAGTCTCAAGTTCAATCTTGACCTCAATCGGGACTCATATATACAATCCATTGCTAAAGATGCCGTAAAAAGGCTCAGCTTATTCCACTGCTCCAGGAAGTAACTGACTCCTACTGGCCTGCTTTATTTTTACAAATGTCATATCAGACAAAAAAATGGATTTTAATCTGGGCTTCAGCTGCTTGATCATCATTTTCCAGCTTTGATAGAGTTCTGTAATTTTACTATTCTGTCACTACTTCCATGGCAGATATCCAGATGAGCTGTATTCTTTAGTTAAACAAATTCAGATCTCTACAGCTAGAACAAGCCCTGAAACTTCCACAGAGTCAAATCACCAACATTTCCCCTATATTCCAAATGCAAGAAGAAAGTTCTATTTAGACAACATTTGTCTAAGTACTGCGACTTTGTGGAACAGATTGAATGGGGATTCTTCCTTGGATGCTACAATCTGTTGTATCTCGTGTTTTCGAGATAACAGAGAGAAGTAAATAAAGAAGACAAACTCGTAGGTAAGTAATGAAATAGAAGGTTTACCTCACGAAGGTACAATCAGCAATTGACCTAATGCTAACCCTCCTCAACTCTGCTTATTTACATAAATGGACTATTTCATTCATTTATGTCCTATTTGACACAATCTTAATTTCTTCAACACATGGGTCAGTTATCTATCCTCCTTATCATCATAATTTTTATTTTCTACTACCTTCTCCATTGTGATATTTATTTGAATCATGCACCTCATTCATTATAAACTACTAACTGTATAACTTGAGCGGCTCTCGAGCCTCGTCTTGTGCAAACTTTCATATCTTGATTCACAATAACAAAGGTTTTATTTATTACCAGCATGCAGGGTTCAAATATATCTGACAAATAAGCATTAAATATTCTAAAAAAACACCAGCAACTTTGCTGAAAACCTCATCTCATCGTATCATCAAACATAATGTTGAGGCAGGACAGGATTAATCTCACTTTATACCTAACATACACCTGCCAGGTGCATCAGGTAGTTCTTGGCTAAATTATTCCTTGTTCTTTCAAAAAACATCCTCACCTGACATATTAGGCCGTCCTCTTCCTCCGCTGTCCACAACTGTCACCTGATGGATCTGTTTGATTGGACTCTTGTTGTGCTCAATATGACCAGCATAGTGTTGTCTACCAGTTTTTCAGACAGAACAATGAGAACAAACTGCCGTCATAGATTAAATAAATGGTTCATTTCAAAATATCCAGGTTAACAAGATTGACAAGCTGCAGGAGGCAACTGGCACAAATCTGTGATAATAACAACAAAGATAAGGATATTAGTTTGAATGTAAATAATGATAACTCCTCATCCCAGAAATTCAGAGAGAATAACAACAAAGATGAGGATATTAGTCTGAATGTAAATAATGAAAACTCCTCATTCCAGAAATTCAGAGACAATAACAACAAAGATGAGGATATTAGTCTGAATGTAAATAATGATAACTCTTCATTCCAGAAATTCAGAGACAATAACAACAAAGATGAGGATATTAGTCTGAATGTAAATAATGATAACTCCTCATTCCAGAAATTCAAAGAGAATAACAACAAAGATGAGGATATTAGTCTGAATGTAAATAATGATAACTCCTCATTCCAGAAATTCAAAGAGAATAACAACAAAGATGAGGATATTAGTCTGAATGTAAATAATGATAACTCCTCATTCCAGAAATTCAAAGAGAATAACAACAAAGATGAGGATATTAGTCTGAATGTAAATAAAGATAATTCTTCATCCCAGAAATTCAGAGAAAATAACAACAAAGATGAGGATATTAGTCTGAATTTAAATAATGATAACTCGTCAGCCAAGAAATTCAAAGAGAATAACTACAAAGATGAGGATATTAGGCTGAATGTAAATTATGAGAATTCCTCATACCAGTAATTCAATGAGAATAACAACAAAGATGAGGATATTAGTCTGAATGAAAATAATGATAACTCCTCATCCCAGAAATTCAAAGAGAATAACAACAAAGATGAGGATATTAGTCTGAATGTAAATAAAGATAATTCTTCATCCCAGAAATTCAGAGAAAATAACAACAAAGATGAGGATATTAGTCTGAATTTAAATAATGATAACTCGTCAGCCAAGAAATTCAAAGAGAATAACTACAAAGATGAGGATATTAGGCTGAATGTAAATTATGAGAATTCCTCATACCAGTAATTCAACGAGAATAACAACAAAGATGAGGATATTAGTCTGAATGAAAATAATATAACATGGCTTTATTAGATTTTTATTTTTTGGGCTAAATCCTCCTGATTTCTTTTGCTTACATTTTTTATTTCCACTCCTTCTCACAATTTACTTTCTCTTTTAACTCTCAAACCTTTTTCTTTCCTGACTTCATCTGTCATCTTCAGCATTGTTTACTTTTATTTCATTTTTATTTTCTCTCTGTCTTTCTTATTTTTGTTTTGCTCTCATCCTTCTCCATCCTTTCTCTCACTCTCTCTTCATCCTTTCTCCTTGTTTTCTCTCATCTTTTCGCCATTCTTTCTCCAGAACCTTTCTCTTTTCTTCTTTTACTCCTTCTGAAATCTCTCTTCAGAAAGAATAGAATAATTTCTGATTCTTCTTCCTTAAACTGTCTTCCTTTATTTTTCTCATTCTTGAGAGTTTTTCTCTTCTCCTTTTTAGCACATTATTATTTTTTGGCTTTGTTTGCCCTGCTAATGCTAGTGTTATAAACAGTATCTTAAGATTTGATCTTTTGTTTCAAGTACACACACCACTGACTGAGATAAAGAGTAATGTTATATAACCTATTAGAAAATTCAAAATGATCTGTACGATTCATAAATTTACAGTTTCAATTCATGATGCATGCAGATATTTTTAGTATCTGATTAATGACAGGAAATGCCAATGGTCTGAATCAAATTTAATGGCCATCAGAAATCTTTGATCTAAGAAGAGTTGATACGTGGTGACCCTCACCCCTAATATGTACAGGGTTCACCCCGACAGCTATCAATGTATGTTTTGTACTCAGTCTAACCTTAGTGTGTCAAAAGACTTAAGTTCCCCAAGAACTGATGTAGATGGTAACCTTATAGACACCAAGTGCAGAATTGGGCCTCAATGGATGTCAGTAGCTTAGCTGACAGAAGCTGGAAGTCAATCCAGCTGAACTTAGAATATACACAAAAGGGGCTACTGGATGAATGCCCAAGCTACAAGGGAAGAAGATAGAGTCTTGCAAATCATTGTAAAATGAAGATCAAACATTTGTAGACTAATTTGGATCTACATAGCACTTGATCTGAATTCAGAAGTAAATAAATAATTATTTTCATATAAAAAATTTAATCTTGTAATCTTAGAAAACATTACGAATATAACGATACACTTATCTGCTTAGTCCTGACCTAGCATCTTGACTTCAGTCACTTTCCCACCACTGTAATGTAGCTTCCCTGTGCCTTTTCTATAAATGCTTTCATGGTAATTGTTTGGATGTAATTTCCTCTGTGGTACCTAGACTTTATCAATTTAAGTGCAGTACTAGATTGGCAGATAGGTCTCATCATTTTGCAGGTGAAATTGCTAGATGTAATTATAAGTTCTATTCTAACAGTTTCTTCTATTGCACTTCTTGCTTGTGGAACTCTTTTCCAGCGTCTGGTTTCCCTGTCAACTTTGATCTTCAAAAATTTTAATGCAATGTTATCTTCTGTCTTCTTAATTCTTGTTTTTTATTGTCTTCTCTCGTTAACAGTATATTTTTATCATATTCTCTAACACTATGTAACCCCTTGCATCTTAGTGGCTTTATTACCTTGCTTGGGGTGAAATGGTTAAAAACAAGTACAAAGCTTCACAAAACACTTTTGATTATTCTATGTATCTTCTTTACAAACTGCAGAGATGTTTGTGTGTGTGTTTGAGTTGAATTTTTACCTTTCTTAAAATAAAATTCCTTAGTTCCACCAGATCAAATATTCACAGCTAAACCGGCTGTTTTACATACACTGGAACAAATCATCTTCTTTGCCTTCATATAACATTAGTAAGAAGGAAGGTCTCAAGAATGGCTGCTTTGTGGAACAGACTCCCAAGAGAATGCTTCCCAAATCACTAAAATCTTCACCTTTTCAAGTCTTGGGTTAACCATTATCTTTCCTATATATCCGATGCATTTCTTACCCATTCCTCTTGTCTCATTCAGTAACCTTTTCTCTTGAATGTCTTTTGTGGTGTGGTGGTGAGGGAGAAAACTAAGTGTTATCTTGAAAAAAAAAAATTGTTTTCTCTCTGCTGTTTGTTGAAAAAGTAAACCAAAATCAAAATCAGGTCTACTTTAGTAAGGCCTCAAAATGTGGTAATCATTTGTGCTTGCCTACCAGTCTTGACCGCAGACACAGTCTTTCTAACCCCAATAAAAGAATGCTATTTTGGATGACAGCGGTGTACTTTGTTCTTCATGTATGAAGTAGCCAATTGTATGCTGCAAATCATATATATATATATATATATATACACACACACACACACACACACATATATATATATATATATATATATATATATATATATATATATATATATATATAATGCAAGTCAAAACAAGGTATACCAATAGTAAAAGTTCACATTGTAAGTATTTACCCACTCCCTTCAAATTTGGGTGAGGTGAGGAAAAAAATAGAAAGAAATTTGTGAGCTTGTGTGAAATTTTCTTGGGATCAATGAAAACGTTGTCTTCACAGAAATTAGCCATTGAGCCTATAAAAAAGAAAGAAAAGAAAATAGCGAGCCTATGTGAAATGCTTTATTATATAAAATAAGGGAAAAAAATTAACAAGAGTGTTTAAAGTCATGTTAAAAATTACATTTCTGTTCACGTGTCCAGATTTTTGCCAGTGTAAAATTAGTCGCCAATTATATTATCAGCCTTAACCAAGCATTTAGCCCTCCAAAGAACTTTATTGCAACAATCCAAGAAAGCTAAGTATTTCAAGCTATCTCTCTTCGTCTACTTTTGATCATATGTAACTGAGAAGAACAAACTCTCTTACCTTTGTTTTAACATTTTTGAATATTATTTTGTGTGAAATCATTTAATCTGTTGTCTGAACATTTCCTCTTCAGGACAATTCATTAAAACTATGGACTTTCAAAATTTCTGATTTATTTTCCTGAAATGAGCAACTGACACAACTTCAAAGATGTAAATTCATAAGTAAATGCCATATCTTGTTTTGTTAAAATTACTTGTGTGTTTCCTCGTCATTATTATCTTTCATTAATTTTCTTGGCTTGGGTAAATGGAGTGTTCATTTTAACCCCAAAGTCCCACACCATTATTGAAGCACTGTTTCTAAAGAACAAAATCAGAACAAATTTTTGGCCCACCTAATAAAAATGTTTTCCTATTTAGTCCAGCTTTAAATTCTTGAGCAATTTCCTTTAGCCTGCAATTCATTTTCAAGACATTTTTCATTAACAAAAACACCTTTTTGAAACTGCAATGTATGGCATGTACTTCATTTAAGTATTAACGCAGACGCAAAGCAAACCTCAAAGAAAACCTCTCTGAATGCAATTCTAAGCAGCAATGTTTATTTTCCTCTCAACCCCAGGGCTCTACTGCAAATTTTTTTTCATCAGAATATTTGAAAAAAAACATTTCATATGAGACAAGCATTAAGTTAGATGTAAAAAAAAATTCTAAATTTTCCATTTTAGGACATTTTTCAAGTTGCTCTGTTGAATATAAGCAGAGAACATAAGTTTAATATTGTTTTTAAAATCAAAATCCAACGTTTTTGTTTAAGAATACATTTAAAAATATTTACTCAGAGTAGTTTAGTTTTGACACAAGGCCATGAGTATAAGACACTTTGTGAGAATCCAAGTCAGTACTAAGTCATAAGTATTAGACAAGTTCATTTGGTATTATTCCTAGGATATCATTACTTCTTTCTAGACAGTCTCAATCACATGTAATGATGATGCAGGGCTTAGAAAACTTAGCATTCACAGGACATGTTGTTTAAATCTATCAAACAGGTTAATTTGATATTTAGCCTGGGATATCTGGACTAATTCTTTCTCATGGGAACAGTCCCTAATCACATGGCTTTCCTTTCCACTCTTTTCTGCAAGCAGTTCCTGATCATGTGAGCCTTTTTCTCAACAACCGTAACACTTTCGGCTTCCAAAATTCCAGGTGAAATAACCTATCTGCCTATATGGCCAGCACACTCTTCCTCACTCACATGGTTAGCCCTCTGAGCCACTGCTACATTTACTGAGGTTACACACCTCTTCTAAATTCAAGCAGTCATAATTAGTTTAAAATCTTCCTTGTAGGCTGGGTCTTTTTAGGTACTACCTTTTCCCAGGTGTAACAATTACCTGCTCCTGTTTCCTACATTTCCAAATTTATTACACCTTGGTTTTCTCCAACCTGCTGCCTCCAAAGGTAAACCTATATTAGTGGTACAATACTTAGACCTATTTCCACCTGTGTTACATATAAAGCAATTTACTTTTCTTCTTCCTGGAGTTTGACTATATCTCTTTTCAGCTAAAGACCTTACCTTGTGATCCATCGCATCTTTCGGCCAATCTTCATACAACTTGGTACATTTTGCTCTTATATGACCCCTCTTTCCATAGTTGGAACACATTTCACTCCTCCTCTCTTTTAACCATTCAAAACTAGTGAGCCAGGCTTCACTTTTCCTCACTGATGTGAACGTGTCATCCAATGTCTCAGCTATTTCTGACCACATCTTCCCTTATTAAGGTATTTCTCAGTGCATCTGTAAAATATCTGGCCAACTGCACTTGCAAAATCTTTAATCTGAGTTGGTGTACATGACCTTCATTAAAACCTGCTAAGGTTGCTATGGACATTTTGTCTTTTTGCCTCATCTTGACTATAGCTCTTGTTGTTTCTGTTATACTGAAATGCCTTGTAATTTCTGCTTGCATTTAGGCTTGAAGTTCCTCTCAAAGAACTTCCCAAACCAGTCTGAAGCTGGACCTTCTGTGTAGTTATAAGCTAGTGAAACCATATCGATCCACAGCAGATAGTAAATACACCCCTTTATCCTTATGGCTTCCATCCACAGCTGAATCTCCATGTCCTTTCCTGCAAATAAAGGATTCCTTGAGTCAGACAGAGACATTTAGTTTGGCAACTAGATTCTGTGGAAGATCTGTTTGTTCTCTTGCATGAAACAATTTTACTAGAGAGGGTTCTATCTCTTCCCCTCCCAAAACCATTGCTTCCACCATTCTCTAACTGATTAAAACTGAAAACCAGAAACAGGTAATATCGGTAATAATGTGAGAAAGAAAAAACCAACAGAAACTCACTCGGGCATACAATCAAACCTTACCTAGTTCTTGTCTATGCTGTGTCTCCTGCACTGCTTTCGGTGTTGGTCTTCATTCTGTTTTGTTGGATCTTGACCTTTGGATCAAGCTTTGTTTTGAAGTGGAAGCATCATTATCATTAACCTAGGGAACCCCAGAAATACCTCATGATAGCAACTGATTTTGTTTGATTTCTATCACAGTATGGAAATGCTAGATCCACACTGATGCAGGCTTTTTCCAATCTTGAAATGTCTTGTTTTCTGTTGATAAAAATCCAAACTTTGTCAAGTACATTTTTTTCGTTTTATAAAGCAGTCTTGAATGAGAGAAATTTGTGTTCTGTTAGTATCAAAGAATAGTAACTTTGCAAAGTAATACATACATGCAGATATGCACACATCTATTCAATTTTATATATATTATATTTGCAATTGTAACACTAACCAGTAGAATTTATAAATTCTACTTGATCTTATAAAGTCGTGGGCAAACTTTCTTACATGTCTATTAATCAGATCAAAAGCAATTATTGATTATTTTTTTAATTAATTCAATAAAATTCGGAAAAGTACAGAGGCAATCTTTTGGTTCTTTGTAAACGAGCTCTTTGAAAAGAATTTAGCAAATAATTATTCTAACATAATAAAATTAAAAAAATTCTTTATATATGTATTATTTATTTAAATATCTATTCTTTATGTCGGGCAATATTTCTCTTAATCTGTGCATATAGAAACTAATATTGCTTTTGAAATTTCCCAGCAGTGGAAAATCCGGGTAAAAAAAAAAGACCCAAAACTGCTAACCAATCTCCGTTTCAACATACCAATGTTGCCCCTGTTTTCTTCCTTGAATTACTTTATTATTTACTTTATTTTGTTTTCTGTAAGACGGAATTGTCCCAACATTTTTTCTGTTAAACACAGTGTGTATTGTTTGATGCATTATGAAGCAACGCAGACATGCACACACACACACACACACACACACACACACACACACACACACACACAATTTTTGCACTCCCACCAAACCCAAAAATGTAAGAATGTAAGAATGCTGGAAAAACAAAATAAAAAATTAATTAAATTTTCCTTGTGTTTCATATTCAATGAAACATTTTTAAAAGAAAGTTTGTTGCTCATATATATATATATACATACATAGATACATATATAATTAAAGACATTTTTATGTTTAACATTCTTTTTATAGATACAAGTATTTAAGTAAATGCTCTGTTTATAATAAACAGTATTAAATAACATTTACCGGCCTGAATGTCCGAGAAATTTTCATAGAAAATATTTCTCCTCCGACAGGATTCGAACCTGTATCCTATACGGAACTGTCATATAGCCTGACGTGCCTTTTTAACCGATTCGGCCAATGAGGATCATTCGGTTGGCAAGGTCGAATTTACTGCTTATAAACTTCAATCTTCCATGAATCTTTCATGTGGCCGAATTGGTTAAAAAGGCACATCAGGCTATATGACAGTTCCGTATAGGATACAGGTTCGAATCCTGTCGGAGGAGAAATATTTTCTATGAAAATTTCTCGGACATTCAGGCCGGTAAATGTTATTTAATACTGTTTATTATAAACAGAGCATTTACTTAAATACTTGTATCTATAAAAAGAATGTTAAACATAAAAATGCCTTTAAATAATTGTCGGACTTTGTCCATTTCATAAGGATACGTACGTATATATATATATATATATATATATATATATATATATACTAGCTGAATTAACAATGCCTTGCTGTGTGTTACACATTTTTTGTTCTAGACTCAATGAATTATTATGTGAAATTATTCAAATCTCCCAAAGTTTCTATTACAAACACACACACACATACATACATACATATATATATATATATATATTTTGAGAGAGAGAGAGACATACTTTTCCCACTTATTTTTATACTGATTCTTGCCAGTTGTCTATTCATGATGTCCATATTATTCAATGAAACATGTTTGAATGAAGATATGCTGCCTAAATACACACACACACATGCATTAAAAAAAGCAAATGATGTTGGTAAGATCAACAGACAACTTACCAAATGATCTAATACCTTAAATAAGAAAAAATGCTGAACAAGGAAAGAAAAACGAAATAAGACCCCATAGGTCAAAAACCTACTTACACAGTAAATTAAAGTGCTCAACAATTCATGACAGCTAAAAATGCTTCACAGGTTCGACACACAACAATGCTCAAGTCGCTACTTATGTTTCACACTCTGACAATCTGCAGGTGACAAGAACGTTCTAGAGAGAGAGAGAGAGAGAGAGAGCATGGAACTTCGGTAGTGATTTGAACTGTCCTTCATTGTGTGTGTGTGTGTGTGTGTGTTTGTGTGTGTATATATATATATATATATATATATATATATATATATATATATATATATCTATAAGTGATCATTGAAGTGAACACCCAGAGGTGACTGTTTCATTCTAAACACGATTGTCAGGCTTGTTGATTGCATTTAGCATGAAACTGACTGTTGATGCTGTGTGTTGACCTCAAAGTCCACTTTTATATTTACATATGCACTATCAGGGATAGTGCATATGTATGGATGTTTAACCTATAAATATAGCATACCTTAAAACTATATTTTTCCATATATATATATATATATATATATATATATATATATATATATATATATATATGTCTGTGTGTCTTAAACTTTTTAGAAAATTTTATGTTTGAAATTGCCCTACATTTTCTTTTTTTCAAAATTGTGCAATTTTTCATTGATTTAACTGTTTTTTTGACAAATATGGTTTTGTGAATAGTTTGATATTTTTTTTATTAAATGCTATATATATATATATATATATATATATATATATATATATATATATATATATATATTTTTATATATTTGTCTGGGTGTATATATTTATAGATAAACATGGAAGTGGTGGAGAGGGTGCATATATGTAGGTAAATATGTAAGCATTCATCCTAAATACAATTATGTAAAACAAAATTATCCATTGAAAATCAAAGACAAATTATGAAAAATGATAGATAATGAATTTTTAAAAAGAAAGAATTCCAAATTTGACTGTCATAGTCGCTTTAGCCAAGATGAATTGTCTTTGATACACCTACTTATCGAGCTCTTTCGTATTTTGATTCATCAATAAATTATATACAAATCAATATCTTTTTGCGATATTTAAACGGTGACTGATGTCTCCCTCTTTCAAAATCTCAGAAACCCATTCAATTCTAAACATTCAATAAAACAGCTTGCATTCTAATTGCCAGTGTGATTTATCAAATTGACTTCTCTTTGGGATAATGGATTTTGCTCATTAAAATCAGAAAAATATTTTCCCACTTTGATAAAGACAACCCCACCTGCACATATCTGACCAATTAATTGTGAACATTTTTTTTTACTTTTCAAAGAATAATTTTCTTGTCATTTGTTAGAAATCATCTTCAGTATTGGAAAAAAGCTCTTTTATAAATTTTGTATTCCATTCCTTAGTAAAGAAACATTTTTTTCTTGCGGTTAATCTTTTTTCTACTTTCCCGTTTCTACAGTGAAGATTTCAACTTACATTTTGCCTTAAAAATGAAACCTGTGTTCAATGACAACTTTGTAGACTTTGATTTTTGTTTCTAGTTTAATGTCGCTTCCATTTCAAAGACAATGACAGAGTTTACCAATTTCTTTAGAGGTTTTGGCTATTTGATGAACAGTTTCGTCATCAAGCTTAGGTGAGGGTGGTGGATGATGAACAACTTCGGTTTTTTTTATGATGATAGTAAGCCCAAAAGCTTTGCTTGTGATGGAAAATTGATTTACAAGTTCCTGATGCTCTTGAAAAGATGAAGCAACAATAACTGCAACATCTGTAAAGAGCAGATCATCAATGACACTAGATCTTAAAAGTATCTTAGCTTGGAACCTCGAGGAGGGAAAATGTCCACCATTTAAACAAAATTGCACCCCCATGCTATTGTTCAAATTGTCAAAGGCTTACTTATAGAAAATTTATAGGCAAAAATATCAGAGTTATGAAATAACTTGATTTGAGCCATTCACAATGTCAAAAGAATTGGAAAAATTCCCCGTCAAACAAGTTTTCATCATTTTATTATTGAAAGGGCTGAGTGCAACCATATATTCTCTGCTAACACTTCTTTCTCTGGAACTTCTTGCTTGTGGAACCCGATTCTGTCTTATTGCTTTTACAGTGAACTTTGATCTTCCAAAATTTAAAAGCAATGTCAATCATTATCTTCTGCCTTCTTAATTTCCGTTCTTTTATTGTTCTCTCTCTTAATAGTGATTTTTTTTTTCTCATATTCTCAGACACCTCTTTGCATCTTAGTGGCTTTATCTGAGGTGAAATGATTAAAAAAGAAATAATCAGCAGCTTTCACTCTCTCTGGTGAAAGTAAATAATGCTGTTAAATATTTTGTCAGTTATACCAAGTTTCTTTAGTACCTACCAGAGGGTCGAACGATTTACAGTATCGAAAGTGCCTTCCAAAGCTGAGTAATATATTAAGAAACAGGAAAAGTTCACTGGAATCAAAGTAAAGAGTTCTTAAGTCTTATGTAATATTTGTTCTCTTCTATGGCAGTGAATGCTGGACAATCTCATCACAGATGAAGAAGAGACTTGAGGTAACAGAAATCTGGTTCTGTTGAAGGGTGCTGAGAATACTAGGAACTCTGAACACATCACAAATGATGGAGTTTTATAGAAAATAGACACCTACTTAATATCAGAAAGAGAGAGTTGAAACTTTATGTAATAAGAAAAGAGAGCTTGGAGAATTTGATACTCACAGGACATATTGAAGGCAAGAGGAAGAGAGGAAGCAGTTCTTGTCTCATTGGTTGGCAGAACACGAATTGAGAAATATAGCAAAAAGACAACATTTACTAAGGAACTTGTGGAGAGCCATGATTGTCAACATCCAGAACAGACATGACACATTGAAGAAGAATGGATAGTATTAAAGTGTGACAAGTACAACTTGCTTACGAATCAAAAATTCTGTTCAAATTAAAAGTTAATTTCAAAAAATTTACAAAAAAAAAAATAAACGTCAAAATCTTGGTGAATTGATGAAAATAATTAACTTTATAAAGTACAGACTTATACATGATTTAATTGAATTTTCGAAGATGCTAAGAAAAAACTCAGACGAATTACATTGAACATGCATGACTTGTCTTTCATATCTTTGACCAAATTTATCAAAGACCTTCTTCAGAAATGTTCTTAGTGATCTTTTTTTTAAATAGTTTTCAAAGACAAACTTTACATATCAAATTATCTAGATGTCACTTTGTAATTTGATTTTTTTTCCACACTAAAATCTCATGAAAATGTTTCTGTTGCTTTGAATTTTGTTTGTAACGTATTCTATCATCTGATTTCATGTCTTCTTGATATACAAGTGCAGTGCTTTCAGAAAGTGGCAGTCATGTCCCAAAATGAGTGTCCCAAAGATGAGGGTCACAAGGATGGGACTCAGGGTACCAGGATTGGGTTGAGTGTCAAAAGGATATTGCTGAGTGTTAGCGGGATAGGGCTGAGGGCTAGCAGGATGGGGCTAAGGGCCACAAGGATGTGGTTGAAGGTGATAAGGATGGGGCTAGGGGCCACAAGGATGTGGCTGAGGGTGATAAGGATGGGGCTACGGGCCACAAGGACGTGGCTGAGGGTGATAAGGATGGGGCTAGGGGCCACAAGGATGTGGCTGAGGGTGATAAGGATGGGACTACGGGCCACAAGGACGTGGCTGAGGGTGATAAGGATGGGGCTAGGGGCCACAAGGATGTGGCTGAGGGTGATAAGGATGGGACTACGGGCCACAAGGACGTGGCTGAGGGTGATAAGGATGGGGCTACGGGCCACAAGGATGTGGCTGAGGGTGAGAAGATAGGGCTGAGAGCTAGCAGGATGTGATTAAGGGCTACAAGAATGTAGCTGAGGGTGACAAGTATGGAGCTGAGGGTGACAGGGATAGTGCTGAGAGTTTAGAAAAAAATAATATAAATAAGAAAACAAAAAACTTAAAAGTAAAAACATAGTTAAAATATATTTACATGATAGTTTTGAAAAATAGAATAGCTTTGAGATTCTGGAACATGAAAAGTATGAAACTTCCTGACAAATTCCATTTTGTCCGTATCCAGTATTTGTACACTGAAGTGACTCTGGCCTAATTTAATTGCAGTCTCATTTCTCACTTCTGGCATTGTTCTTTTGGATAAGAGTTGACCTGTCATAAATAACAATCAGACATTGACCTGAATTCAAGCCTTTCATTTTTTTTCTATTAACATAAAAATATTGAGATTTATTGAAAAATAAAATTTACGAAAAATTTCTGAATAAAACTAATTGAAATAAATAATTAAGCTTCTGCTTTCATAAAGCTAAATATATTCTGTTTTCAAGGTTGTAGCCAAAAATGCTTTGGGGGGCCAGTATTTCTGCTTATGTCCCTTTTGGATATGTCAAGCTCTTGTCTCAGTAATTTCCGATGATAGACTTTTAATTAGTATATAATTCTACAGTTACTTGTTTAGCGTTTTATGTTCTTGCTGAAATTGATCAGTTTACTAGTTTGTTAGTTGTCCTCCTTTGAAAGTTGCTAAAATCTTATCGGGATTTTTCTTTCCAAATTTTTGCAAGATGTCTGGGGGGATCAAATGGATAGCATCTTGGAAAGATACATCGTTGGGATGAGTTTGAATTCCACTTGAGTTCGTTGCATTTACTTTTGCACAAATAACCCTTGGAAATGTATGAATCCAAATCTTCTCTTCCCAACTATGGGTTAAATAGTAAAGCAGAGTGGGTTATTCAGTCTTTAGTCTCAACCAGTCTAGAAGAAGAACAACCTGGAATTCAAAATCGTATATAGCCCTGGCATAGTATATATTAGGTTGGTGCAAAAATAATGTTGTTTTCTCACATGAATTTGAACATCAAAAAACGACATTATTTTTGCACCAACCTAATACTATACAAACTTTGACAAGAGTAAGGAGTTCACAATGACTCTGTAATCTTGAATACTGTTGATCTGTGACTGTCGATATATTATTTGGGATGAACAAGTGCTATATTTGTTGGGCTTTGAATGAAAAATCCGAGAACTGAATTTATTTTATTCACTATTTTTCGACCTTTGATAAAACACGAATGTATGAAACTGGATTCATACATTTGTTCTTGAGAACTGGCAACAAAAATATTAAATATTCTTGATTTGATTCTGTATTTACAAGATTATGGCAAATGAATGACAAAGTGAAAAAGTGTGTAGCACATTTCATCCTCTAGAACAGAGGTTCTCAACCAGGGATAAATTTACCCCTAGGGGGTAAAAAATTATATAGTCAGGGGTAAATAATTGAAGTACCTGATAATTTAAAAAATAATTCAATTAAATTTAGTACTAAATAAGAAATCAGTATTTTGAGTGTCGCTTAGTATTTTTTTTTTAGTCACAGTATTTTGACTAAAAAAAACCTTAGTATTTTGAATGAAAAAATCATTCATTCATTTAGTCACGAAATTGTACATCAATGCTTTATGATGGCTATAAATTTTTTGTATGGGAGTAGGGGGTAAATGGAGAAATACATAAAGCCGAGGGGGTCAATGATGGAGGAAAGGTTGAGAATGGCTGCTCTAGAAGAACATGAATTAAAGCAATTTTTTTAATATTTCACTCTAGTGAAGGGGATAAAGCCACTAGGTCGAAGGAGGCTATAGGGAGTGAAAGAGGATGAGAAGATTTTAGTAAAGAGAGGTGAGGAAAAGAACAAAAGAGAAACAGGATTCAAGAAGACAAGATGACAATTGACATTGCATTTAGATTTTTGAAGATTGTAGGTGTTAGGGAAGCAAGAAATTGGAAGAGAGTTCCGCAGGTGAGAAGCACAAAAAAAGAAACTATTAGAATATAACTGATGATTGAATCCCACGAAAAAAAACGAGTCAACCATAGTTGGCATCATCGAGTCAATGTGAACGATCGTTTCATTTAGCTATCTAGTATGTCTTTTGCCAAAGCTACATAAATTTTGAATTCCAAGTTTTCCTACTCCTAGACCAGTGGCCACCCAAGGCTGTTTTTTGGGGGGTTTTTTCAACCATAGTCAGGATCATCAAGTCAATGTGAACGATCCTTTCCTTAGCTGTATAGTATGCATTTCACCAGGCTACATAGTTGTGAATTCAGAGTTTTCCTTCTCCCAGACTGGTTGCCACCCAAGACTATAGAACCCAGTCTGTCCTACTATTTACCCATAGCTGGGCAATAGAAGAGATTGAGTCATACCTTTCCCTAAGATATTCACACGTAAGTGAATGTAATGAACTCGACTGGAATTCAAACTCGGCTCCCTAGTTTCACAACTTGAGCTTCAGTCCATTACTCTACCATGCATCTCACTAGTTCAGTAGTAAAATGATGAGACCTAACTGCCAATCTAGTAGCATGCTTAAATTCATGCATTTCAGGAACAATTGCCATAAATATATTCATAGAAAAGGCAGAAGCCACATCTTGAAAGTAACGGAAATTGAGATGCCAGGTCAGGATCGATTACATATCAGACCCTTCTTTAAAAATGATAAAAAGAAACAGCTATAGAATAGTGATAGGCTTATAATGTTGTGCCTGTCAAAGTGGCTGATTTCTTTGATATGGTTGGTTCAAACTTAATCTGTCTGTATTTAGATAAGGTCCTTTCATTATTCAATATGGTTGATTTAGGCAAAATTCATCCAAACTGATTACATACAATGATGAAAACACCTTATCTAAGTTTAATTTTACTCTCCAAAAAAACAACTTGACAAATCCTGCTCTTATTCTAATTCATATAATATTCCTTTCTTACCCTGACACATTTATAAATTAAATTTAAATATTTCCTTTTCATTTGAACTTTTTTCAACTTCAGATGGTCAGAGTGCAATTTAAAATGGAATTAATAGAAGTTATTTTCTTTCCTATCAGTTTGTTCTTTACATCTAAAAATAAACATTGAATCATGGGATTTGCTTTACAGCTAGAATTTCACTGTGTCTACTGTAGAGAATATAGAAGAGAAAAAATACCTACGTTTTCTTGTCGTGTTTTAGCTACTTGAAAATATCTTTTCATTTTGCTGAATTTTCTCTCTGTGCCTATCTGTCTCTATATTCTGTTGGGTCCCACTTAGAAAAGTATTGCAAGCCTTTTTAACTTATTGATTGCAGATATCAGATGGATAAAAACTGGAATATACTAGACATGGGCGTTTATGTACATGTGTTTATACAAATCAAACGTCTATATAAATAAAAGTAAAGTTATATTTGTATGCATATATCGATTTTCATATGCGTGTGGCAATATTATTGATTTGTATGTAGGTGTAGACAGATTTGCATACATAAAATTTGATTTCTCTTTTCAATAATTGAATCATTAATAATTTTTATACATTTTGACAAAATTTACTTCCTTCCATAAAACAAAACGTTCATAAGTAATTTGTTAAGAAGTAGTAAATAACAGTATTTAGAAACGGGAAAATTTCTTTAGAACATCTGTGTTATGTAATGGGTGGCGTGTGAAAAATGTCAGCGTAAATTTATATTAGGTTCTTTTAAAAATAAAACTTAATTTAAGAAAATAAAGGAATTTTTAGCAATACTAGAAATTATTAGCATGTGGGCTAACTGGACATTCAGTCACCAAACAATAGATGTTATTCTGTGAAAAGCTTTTAAAGTCGACCCCTCAATGAGAAAGGTCAACACGGCTCAGGGGCATGTCAGGCTTTCACAGGTAAATGCGATCAACCAGTGCAAGTTATACTTAGTCTAGGAATCTGATCCACTAAATAAATAAATAAATGACAAAGGACTTCCAATTTGAGATGGTTCAGGAGACCTCTGGTCCTTTCTATGTGATTTGAAAAGCCTCTCGTGTTGGAACCAGAAGTGTTCCACTACACAGAAGACAAAATATAAAAGGAAGACTTTTGGATATGAATTGGGGAGAGTAGAGTTTGCTGGGGAGTTTTGTGGTGGCAGCAGAACTGAGAGGGGTGAGAGTGTAAGCAGAACATGTGAGCTGACCCGTGGGTCAGTCGGTTGCTAAAGGAATTAAGATGTCACCCCCTGTAGAGAGCAGTTTAATAGTTTGCTGCTAAGACAGTGCCACTAGTCATCTTTCTCTGTCACTTGAAAATTTTCATATGCAAAAAAATAAACCAGGAAGAAATCAATCAACTTCTTCAACAAATTAGTGTCCATGTGTTTTTTTTTTAATAAGATGCAGCAATGAAATTTAGTGCCATCGCAAGTGACATGTTTTAGAGCAATGAGTGGCATTGTTACGTATGGAACTGTTATATAATATCAGTGCTCCTTTATGGCAGTGAATGCTTCAATCAATTTCCCTCTGTCATAATGTGGCTTCCCTTTGCCTTGTCTATAAATTTTCATGACAATTGTTCTAATGAGCTTTCCTCTTTGCTACCTCAACTTCATGAATTTAAATGTAAGACTGGATTGGCAGTTAGTTCTCATGATGATCTGTTGAAATTGCTAAATGTAACCATAAGTTCTATTCTGATAGTTTCTTCTTGCACATTCCCAGCCTGTGAAACTCTCTTCTAGCTTTTTACTTTTCTGTCAACTATGATCTTCAAAAATGTAAATGCAATGTCAATTGTCATCTTCTATCTCCTTGAATTCTGTTCTTGTTATTATCCTTTCTATACAATAACACTTTCTCAGTTTCCTTCACTCACAGTAGCTACTTGTGTCTTAGTGGATTTATTTCCTTGCTTTGGATAATGATTAATTGCAGATATTAAATGATTAAAAAAAAAATGAAAAGGAGACTTGAGATTGCAGAGATGTGGTTCTACAGAAGGATGCTGAGCATACCATAGATGAAAACATGTAAGCAATGAGGATGTATAAAAATAAATGGGAACTAAAAGGATACTTGTACTTAAAATCAAAAAGAGACAGAGAAAAGAAGGCCTGCAGAATTTGAGACTCACAGGACACATTGAAAGGCAAGTGGGAGATATGGAAAAAGTGAGTCACCTACGTAACAAGTTTATGCGATTGGATGGCAGAACAGGGACTGGGAAAGATAGTGACAACTCTTACTAAGAGCTACAAAAGTTAGAAAATTGTGGAGAGCCATGATCACAAATGTCCTGAAGGAACACAACTCATAGAACAACAACAACACACCTGTGTAAATGACTCTCATACATTTCTGGAGTCAGACTTTTGGAGCTCAGTTGATTTCTCATATTTATACTCTTTTTATTCTCTTTTCTTTCATTTTGGATGAATTGATGAACTGAATCAATCTTTCTTATCAAATTGCAAAATGAATGTTGTCTTGAATGGCCACTCTTCTAGATCCTTGAGCATTAATGCAGGTGTTCCTCACGGCTCCATCCTTGGACCTACCTTGTCCCTAATTTTCATAAATGACCTTCTGGGTGGCATCAATTCTCAACTTGGTATCTATGCTGATGAGACAACTATTTGCTGCTGTCTTAATAGTAAGCCTGATCAAGGTGATAAAATCGAATTGGCAGCTGATCTTAAAAGTGACCTACAAGCTTTTGTTAACTAGGGCAAGAAGTGGCTTGTTAATTTTAAAGCCTCTTAAAGAAAACTGCTTTCTGTTAATCATTTGAGAGAATCCTTTTCATATTCCATCAGCATGGCTGATGCTAACTCCCAGGCAAGTGACTTATTGCAACTTCTCAGACTAACATTTTCCACTGACATGAAGTGGAAAGAGCATATTGAATCAATTGCTAAGTCTGCATCTAAGAAATGTGTTGAGCTAGATAATTTTTCTCACTAGAATCTATCTTACATATTTATACGCCTACCATTCATCCATGCCTGGAATGTGTTTCTGCCACATGTGGTCTGCTGCTCCTTCTTTATATTTAGGAATTCTTGGTAAAATCAAAGAAGAATCTGCAATGTTGTTTATCCTGATCTGGCATTTTAGCTTCAATCACTTTACAGCTGCTTCCCCCTGCCTTTTCTATAAATACTTTCATGTTAATTGTTCTGATGAATTTTCTTCTTTATTACCTCAACTTTACGAATTTAAGTTCAGTACTAGATTGGCAGCTAGGTCTCATCATTTTACATTTGAAATTGTTCAATGTTACTGTAAGTTCTATGTTATTAGTTCCTTCTCTTACACTTCTCACTTGTGAACCTCTTTTCAGGTTTATTGCTTTCCAGCCAATTTTGATCGTCAAAAATTTAAATACAACATCAATTGTCATCTTCTGTCCCCTTGAATCCTGCTCTACTTAATAAAGTTTTTTCTCAGAATCTTTTACTTTCAGTAACCTCTTACATCTCAGTGGCTTTACCTCCTTACTTGGAGTGAAATGATTAAAAAAAATGTGTATGCATATCTAAGTGTATGTACATGTATTTGTATACACTATGTAATTGTGTATACATATATGTTGGTGTATGTGTGACATCTATAAGTTTTCTCAGACTATGAAGGTTTTGCTTCAGTTTTAAGTTGTTAGAGCTTCATTTGTTGTGTGTGGAGACATTGACACAGGAATGAGCATTGTGTGTGTGCGCGTGTGTGTGTGTGCGCAAAGCCATATACTAGATGAGAAGGTTGATCAGAAGAAATTTCCGGAATTCCCAATCAAAGACATCTTCCTCACTATCAGGTTACATGTCTCCCATTCAAGCAAAAAAAAAAAAAAGAAAGAAAGAAGAATCATTGTTTAATTCAGTGAGTGAAACAAGTTGGAGATGTTTTTTTAACTAAAAAGGTTAAAACCATTATTGATCTCCAGGTATTGTTTCAATGTAATCTTGAAATCTATGTGATTCCAAACATATTGAATATTTAATCAAGCAACAAAAATATGGACACAGAAACCAAGAATCAAAGAGAAAATCTCTCGAAATGAATGTTCACAACACTCATTTATATTCATGAGAACAGAAGGGATTTTTTGTATTTGTTAAAAATTATAACGACATCACTGTATAATTATACGAGAAATTTATTGCTTTAATCATCTTTACTTGTTTCTGGTTCGTTAGAAATTCTTTGGAGTCAGAAGTCTGTATTCTGACTCCTTTCTTTTATGAAGGCATCTTTCTTTTTCTTATGCCTTATCTATCTATCTATCTATCTATCTATCTATCTATCTATCTATCTATCTATCTATCTATCTATCACAGTGTCGTCATTATCTATCACAATCTGGTCATATCTATCTGCCTATCTCAGGGTAGTCATTAACTGTCTCTTTATCTCCACATTGTAATTATCTATCTAAATATTTTGTCCATATCTTTCTGTTTCAGTATTGTCATTATTATCTTAGCCTGTTGATTATCTATCTATCTATCTATCTATCTATCTATCTATCTATCTATTCCAGTCTCTTCATATCTATCTATCTATCTATCTATCTATCTATCTATCTATCTGTCCCAGTCTCTTCATATCTATCTATCTATCTATCTATCTATCTATCTATCCCAGTCTCTTCATATCTATCTATCTATCTATCTATCTATCTCAGTCCATTTATATCTATCCTTCTATCAGTCTATCTATCTCAATCACGTCCTATTTGTTTACCTTAATCATGTCTATCTATCTATCTATCTATCTATCTATCTATCTATCTCACTCTGTTCATTATCTATCTATCTATCTATCTATCTAAATCACATTGTATTTGTCTATCTTAATCACATCTATCTATCTCAGCCTTCAACTATCTATCTCAATCGCATTCTATTTGTCTATCTTAATCACATCTATCTATCTCAGCCTTCAACTATCTATCTCAATCGCATTCTATTTGTCTATCCTAATCATATGTATCTATCTATTTCAGTTGCTTCATATCTACCTATCTATCTGTCTCATTTTCTGGACATTTCTATTGTTCTCTCTGTCTCTGCATTCATATCTATATAATTTAAACAGACAAGATGCATTGATTGTATCACAAGATGCATTGATTGTATCACAAGATGCATTGATTGTATCACAAGATGCATCCCCCATGATTAATGTAGGACCTGACCTATTTTAATTAATCCTGTATATTAATCCAGTATTCATTCAATCACCAAAGTTAAGCAATGTCAAGCCCAGTCAGTATTTAGATGGGGGACTGCTTGGGAAGACTCGGTACTGTAAGCAACTTCCTACAATCCAAAATATGTTTCAGCTTTACATAACCCACAAAGGGTTGATAAGCCGTAAAAAATCAATCAATCAGTCAGACCACTGTTCAGATAAAATTAGTATTGGCACAATGCAGCTTACACAAACAAGGAAAAACGTGAATAAAATAAATCAAAACATGATGTGAAATTATTTAAAATTCAATGTTTTAGTGTAAGTTTAAGTAAAAATCATTCAGATAGCAAAAGATGCCTTCCAAAAGAGAAACAAAGTATTAAAAAAACAGGAAAATTTCCTCACAGATGAAGGGATTGGAAGAAACAAAAACGTAGTCCTACAGAAGGATGCTGAGAATATCATGGACTGAATATGTGAGCAATGACAGAGTTTTATCAAAAATGGAAACAAAAGGATGCTTATAATTAACATCAAGAAGAGATAACTAATATTTTGTTTCCTTCACTCTCGGTAACTCTTTGTGTCTTAGTGGCTTTATCCCCTTACTTGTGGTGAAATGATTAAAAACAAAAAAAATCCTTCTCTGTTTTAGAAATTTTGTTTTGGGGGTGGGTGACATTTTTTTTTTAAATAAAAACTTATTCATAATTTTTTAACAAAAGTTCATCGAATACAGGAAATCAATTATATTTTTGACAAAAAGTCATAACCCTAATATATGAACCTGTATCCCCCTTTGTAGGAGAAACCACCATCTGACCTGACATGCTTTAACCACCAGCCATGAAGAGTTTCACAATCAAGCAAAGTTCTATTCACCTTTAAAGCACATTTACTTGTTTGGATTTTCTCAAATGTCACATCTGCTCAGTTTCATATCCGAAGTGTAAACAAAGCAATTTCTAATAAATTAACAGATTTTAGTTTTGAATCTGACATTTTTTATTACTTCAAATGTTATTTTTAGGGGATACCTATATTTGAGTATATTCTCCATATGATTTAAACAGTAAACTACTGGCCTACACATTCATTAAAACTTTTAAAGAAAATGCCGTATATAGTGTTGGAAGGTCAATTGATAAAAATTGCTTGAGGTTACCATAAGATTGAATCCAAGCTAGCAAAATCAATTGATCACCTAATTTTAAAAACTTTTAAAATATATATATATATATATATATATATATATATATATATACATATGTGTGTGTGTGTATATATATGTGTGTATGTGTGTGAATATATGTATGTCCTATGTATTATAGCAACAATCTTTTTCAATTCATTGAATACTGCCTAATTTCACATGAAACAGGATGAATGAAAATCTGTAATAAAATTAAGCTTTTATTTCACATCCAAATCTCTAGTAGAAGAACCACTAATTCCACATAATCATCAATTCATCCCCCAATTAGCATCTATAATTGGATAACTTCAAGAGCTGGTGAGTTTGTTGAATATGCAAAAGTAATAACACAAAACATGTTTATAATCACAATTCTTAGTGAAGATGTCTATTTTATTTTCTCTTCTGTTTGTTCCTTTATCTGCAAGACTTTCATCTTGCCAGTGACTATGAGATAGTCAAGCTATGAATATTTTGCAAATACAACATCAGGATTTATTTAGAGTATTCTATAGACATGGATTGGATTGTAAATTAATTTTGAAGTGTTGGAAATTGACCATGGTGCTGGAAATTCTTTAGAATATTCTCTCTGTCTAGAGTAATTGGCCATGTTTGAACAGAATTGGCAGAAAAGAGAAAAAAGTGAAACTTTTTTCTCTTTTTTCCTTTTTCTCTCTTTCTCTTTTTCCTTTTTCTCTTTTACCTCTTTTCCTTTTTTCTCTCTTTCTCTTTTTCCCTTTTTCTTTTTCCTTTTTCTTCTTTTTTTCTTTATCCTATTTTCATTGTGTTTTTTTTGCTTCTTTTAAGTATGTCCATTTTTTTCTTTTGCTTTAGTTAAATTTTGTTCAACTAACAAGTTCTGTAAATGTTAGTTTCTGTTCTGTTGGTTTAGTTAAAAATTCCTGGAAGGTCTCCAGTTTCATTTGAAGATGGCTGAAATGAGAACATCATTTTGAATAAATCGTTGTATAATAATAATAATAATAATAATAATAATAATAAAATGATAATTGTATCTATTTACACTATTTAAATTGTTCAGACAGCTATCCTCATCTTTATTATCATATTCACAACATGTCAGGAATTGTACACTCCAACCTTCTTCAGGTGATAGTTGTTTGAATTTAAAGCCAAACCCGGAATATTCAATGTCAGCCCGTTTCAGGAAATAAACATGGGAAGAATGTCTACACAAATGTCATCAAACCAGTCTTCAAAAACATCAATATGCAGATTGATTGTTCAGGGTTTGGTTTTGAAATTCAAACAAATATCATCTGAAGAAGGCTGGAGTATACAATGGCTGAAACATTGTGAATATAACAATAAAGAAGACGACAACAATTCAATGTAAATAGTTGCAATACCTAAACTCAGAAATATAGACAGATGTTTATGAAAAATTCAGAAAAAATACATTTTTCCCCCATATGAATTCATGACAACATTTATAAAAATGTCTTTTAAAGTAACTTTTGTCTCATAGTAGTAACAATAGTATAATTAGTAGTCCATTTATCTCCTGAGATAAGGGTAGCACCCTGTTTGATCAAAGTTCAGTCCTTTCATGAACAGCATCTGGAGTGGCTTAATAGTTCAATCTCTGAATGGCACTTTCTTCTGAAGGTGTGGCACATGAAGCTGGAATGTGGAATGAAGGTTCTGAGATTTGCTCTCTTTGCATTGTCTTCCAATCTTCCAACAATTGGTTACGCTTTTTCCTGCCCTTCATGAGTCCTCCTTTGAAAAACAATGGTACCAGCCAATGTGATCATCTGCGAGCTATTCCCAGCCACCAGTTAATGCCTATGAGTTTCAGATCCCTCTTGCAAAGGTCTTTTAAACATAGTGTCCAGCTGCCTACCCGATGGTTTCCTGTGCTCAGCTCACCATATATGATGTCTTTTGGTATTTACAGCCATCATACATGACTGAACCATCACAGATGGAGTGAACAGAGGAGATGATACATGGTTTAGGACTCTGCTTGCTGCTCTAGTACAGCAGTTTTGTTAGCTTTGTCTCTCCACACAATACCAAAGTTATTTTTGTATGTGCCCTGACTCCATGAATTTAAGCGTGCTACTAGATTGGCATCTAGGTCCCAGCTGTTTACTGTTGAAATAGAAAAATACAACCACCACTTCTACTCCAACAATTTCTTTTTTTGCACTTCCCAACAGTGGAACTCCCTTCCATTTACTTGCTTCCCTGATAACTACAATCTTCAAAAATTTGAATGCAATGTCATTCACCATCTATCTTCTTGAATCCCATTCATCTTCTGTCCTTTCCTCAATACTACCTATTCTCAGTTTTCTCTCTCACTTTCACTCTCTGTACTCCTCAGTGTTGTAGAGTTACTTTCCGCAATGGAAACTGTATTTGGACTAAATTCGGTCCTAAATAGGTTCAACGTAAAAAACGTTAGGAACTTGTTATAATAAGTATTACACAGAGTAATCAAGTTGTGGTAGCTGACTACTTTCATATTCGACTTCCAGTCGACCCTCACTGACTCCTACTTATATTAGGTGGGAGAGTCTATTATCTATAGATTAGGTGTGTTTCACCATAACACTCAGCGTACTAGTGGCATTCCCAACTTGCTTGGGGTGAAATGATTAAAAAAAAAAAAAATGCAATAAATCCCATAGTTTCCAAAAATAAATGATTTTTTCTTAATAATGTGAAATGTATAAAATTTCAGTTTCTTTTCTGATGGAAAAAGAGGTTAAAGATATAATCACAAGAAGTAATTTTTATTTTATTTTTTTATATCATATTTAGTAAACTTGCCTGTTTCCAAATAAATGTTTATAAAAATGCTATTTTTTGTATCATCTTGAATTCATACACAAACAAAAGAAAAGGAAATTTCTTCTGATCTCCACAAATGCTGCCGTTTCCTCAGATATCTGCCATTTTGAAAGTGATGATAACATCACAAATCAATAAGACCTTTCAAGGCTAACCTAACTTCCCATTATTTCCTTCACTTGTTGATCAGTTTTGGCTTCAAGAAGATGAACCACAAACTTCCTTTCTGTTACAGTCACATGACCCTCACATCTTGAGTTCCAAAGCCTATTGATGTTCTTATCATATTTGATAACAGCTGAAGTTTTGTCTAAATTAGGCCACAATCACCTGTGGGCTGCATTAAATATGTTGTATGCTTAAAATACACCTGTTTTTCTGCAAAAGATGTTAATTGAGATTCTGAGACAATTCTTTATTCTGGCCAGTGAACATATAGAGAGAGCATAAAAAGGATTCATTTCAATGGAACAAAGTCAAAATAATAAAAAGATCTGAGAAGTGTTTGAACAGTGGATGGAAAGCTTCTAAAAGCTAAGAAAAATATCAAGAGACAGGAAACTTTTGTTAGAGACAAATTACAGACTAAAGAATAAGTTCTGCCATATGGCTGTGAATGCTTGATAATCTCCTCACCGATGAAGAAGAGACTTGAAGCAATAGAAGTATGGTTCTACAGAAGGATGTTGAGAATACCATGGACTGAACATGTGAGCAACAATAAAGTTTTAGAGAAAATTGGAACAAAAAAGAAACTTATACTTAACACCAGAAAGACTTAGTTGTAATTTCTAGGGCACATAATGAGGAAAGAGGGCTTGGAAAATTTAACACTGAAGGCAAGAGGGAGAGAGGAAAGTAGTGCATAACCTACCTAACAAACTTGTGCAATTGGATGACAGAACGAGGATTAGGGTAACTACATAAAGATAAAATTTATTAAGAGCTAGAAAGGACAGAAAGTTGTGGAGAGCCATAATCACCCATGTCTTGAAGAGACTGCAATTAAAAGGAGAGGATTTCTTGTTTCATCATCACCAAGCAAACTATGAATTTTCTCCTTTCATGATGAATGCTTCTACTCTTAATGAGGCTACTTGCTTTAAATACGTATTGGGACTCAAGCTTACCCCAGACCTCAAGTAGTTGAAAAACTGGTCACTTCTTTGTACAACTCTAGAAAGTATTTGACTCTTCCTACCATAATCTATCTTTACAAGATTGATTGATTCATTTTTTATGGCTTATCAACCCTTTGCTCATTATTTTAAGCCATAAAATATTTTTTAGATTGTAAGAATTTTTTTTGAGATAATAATGGTTTAAGTGAAACAAGTCTTACTAATTAATCCTTAACTGGGGGGGTAGTGAAGAGGTGGTTTCATGCCTTTCCCATGGATATTTGCACATAAGTGAATATAACGAACCTAACAGGAATTGGAACTTGGCTCTCTGATTAACAATTCTGAGCTGTTATCCCTTACACCATCTGCACATCCAATCTCATGGCACCTGGTATTCCCAGGTGGTCACGCATCTAGGTTCTAGACATTGTTTAACTTTGGTGATCGTACAGGAATTAGTATTTCAGTGTGATGAGACCATAAGCCTATCTTCAGATCAGACCTGAAATAGAGTATTTGCTGCCATATCATCACCTCTTTATGTCTCGGTTCAACTGTTATCTACTTTCAACAACCTCATTCAGTGACATTCTACCTTGCGTGGCTCTTGAGCCTTGTATTGAACGAACAATTAGTAAAAGAAAAAGAAAAGATTTATTCATTTTCTTTACTGAGATTATGTTCAATATCTTTGACAGCCCCAGACTCATTATTGTGATTAATAAAGCTTATTTGTTGTTTTGATGCAAAATATTTCTTAATTCACCCGTTTGAAACTCGCACACTTATTCTTAAGGAATTGTTAATTAACCCTTAATGGTGACTGGATGGTTGTAATTGTTTCCGGGTTTTCATTTTCTGACCAAGTCTCTTCCTTTGTAAGATTCACAAATGATTTTGATTGGTCACCATTTCATGACATTTTATTCTTGGTCATGTATTTCTTTATATATATATATATATTTGTTGTTGTTGGTGGGGATTGTTCTGCTCGGTGAAGATAGACATTGTCATTGAAGATAAATATTTATGAATCTCTTTTGAATGTCTCTCGCTACATAAATCCAAATGAAAACGGTAACACGAATATCAGAGACTGATGAATAAAAGTGTGAAGTGTGTGATAAGTAAAACAAAACTCTGAACAGACACAACAGTACTAAGCTTTATTTAACTAAATGAAACTCAGCTACAAAATAAAAGTGGGGTAAGTCACAGATTATATAGCCTGCATGCACGAGTCTATTGCTTGTACAATGCAAACATAGGATACTAGAAAGTGTTTCAAATTCTTCTTCTATATGCGGTCTCCCTTCAGGATGTTGGCAGGCACGGCTCTCCACAATTACCTGTCTTTTGTAGTTCTTAAAAAATGTTGTCTTATCTCTCCTAAACCTTATACTGCCATCCATTTACTCAAGCTTGCTAGGTAGGTTATGCGTTGTTTTCCTCTCTCTCTCTTGCCTTGAATATGTCCTGTGAGTATCAAATTTTCCAAGACCACTTTCCTCATGATATGCCTAAGAAATTTCAACTCTTTCTCTTCCTAATGTTAAGTATAAGTGTCCTTTCTTGTTGCCATTGTCTCTAGAACTTTGTCGTTGCTCACATGTTTGGTCACCGTCTTCTGACCATCCTTCTGTAGAACCACATTTCTGTTGCTTCATATCTCTTCTTCACCAGCATTCACTGATGCTATATAACAGTTCAGTACTCTTTTCTTTGTTTCTAATGAAATGTTTCTGTTTCTTAATACATTCCTTAGCTTTTCGAAGGCATCTTTCCTTGATATTTACATTGTTGTATTTCTTTGATTTTGGATGCCAAAATCAAAGAAATACAACAATGTAAATTCATAATTTGCATGTTGGGCTGTTTCTTTAGCTAACAATTATGCATTTAGTATTCTTGCAATTGATGTTTAGTCCTTTCTTCTCACTTTCCTTCAATATTTTCTGTAGGAGTTCTTTTGACTTTAAGCTCCATTCCACATCAACTGAAAACAAACCTTAAAAAAATAACAAATTCTATCTTGTATAAGTGAGAATTTAAGTGCAGTTTATATTTATATATGGGAAAAGTATATATAAATTTTTATATATCAGAAATACTTTAGGAAAATTGATAACAAAGTGGAAAAGATTTTCATATGACATGTTTCATCCTTTCAGATGTAATGATCACATCATTGTGACTACACATGCACAAAGGAGAGGAGTGTTTTTTCTTTTGAATATGTCTTTGGGCAAACAGTCGAGTTGATTTCATCCACTTTTCTTCAACCTCTGTCCATGCCTCCATATTGGGATAACAGAGGCAGAAGGAGACTGAACAAAATTGGCTAGACTGGATGGCCAAAGACAAATTTAATTTAAAATTGCAGTATCGACTCTCCTTTACGTGCATGTGTAGTCACATCAATGTAAACATGACATTAGTCTGATGGTGCCCAAAATGACGAAATGTATCACACAAAACTTTTTCCACTTTGTCATAGATTTTCCTAAAAATATATATATATATATATATATATATATATATATATATATATATATATATATGTATTAAAAAGAAACAAAAAAATGTTGACTGAACCAATGGACAACTTGCCAAAACCTAAAACTCTGATCCAGATAAAGTCTTAAAACAAAATGAGAATACTCAGTAAAGTACTCAAAGCATAAATTGTCTAGACAGAACAAAACACTTAACAACGCTAAATCCTATGAAAAGTTGGCCTTAGTAGAAAACCCAGTTTCACACATTATTCAAAGGACTTGAATGCTTATATATGTCTTTATCTACAAAATAACATTTAAAGTAATATATATATATATATATATATATATATATATATATATATATATATAAGTTACAGAGAGAGAGAGGTTGGTAGAAACAGTATTATGGGCATAGAAATCAACAATGCAAAATGACTTCATACCTTAAGTAAACATCAGACTATGAGGTGTGAAAATGACATTTATCATACAGTATTGATTTCTAAGCCGCACTCTTCATTCTACAGATGTTCTGTACCCACCAGCCAACCATGATATTGAGCATTCTTTCCCACAAAACTATAACAAATTTATTTCAACAATATAATATATATATATATATATATATATATATATTAGTGTACACGTGCTATTAAAAATAACAGCAAGTGTTAGAATGTTTTATTCATGAGCTGCAATGAAAGAAATGTCCTGAAACAATGTATTGAGTTTCAATAAAGCAGAGATAAAGAATTCCCAACTAAAATAGAGGCCAACGAACTGCCTAATTAATCCGTTCCCCTGATATTTTTTAGATGTTCACTGGTATCTATGATCCATTGATTAAACCTGGTTTTGTATAAATCGCTTTTTGCTCAATATCTTTTCATGTTAAAAATTTTATTCAGTTAATATAACAGTGAAATGGAAATATCTCTCGGTAAAAAAAGATTAGCAACAGAATTTTTCATTCCGGCATGTTCTCACATTTCATAGAAGCAATTTCAAGTCACTCAAGGTGATGTCATATAAACAGTCAAACTGAAATTTTTATGTGTGTTTTATATATATATATATATATATATATATATATATATTAAGCACACTTCAATATATAGTCCCTCTATGGAGAAAGATACCTTATTTAATGTCAGCTGCTTCTCTTTTATTACGACAGCCATCAGAATTTGGAGTCTTTCTATATATATTGTGAGATATGAAATTAATATTTCTCACCCAAAAGATATCTTAAACAGGGTAACATGTTTGGATTGAAGTTGGTTTTCATATATGCATGTTTGTGTGAACATTAATTTACATTTCAAATACAGAAATATATGCCTTCATTGTTTTTTTTACCTCATTTGATTCATCATATATCTTTAAGTATCCAGTAAAAAATGTTTTGCATCAGATTCTATATTGGTTTTCCAATATATACAAATTTTAATTTTATTTCTGATGCAAGAATTTCAGATTTAAAGGGGTAAAAGCTTGACCTTTTTTATTTTTGTTTTAGAAAATTTAAATTTTATTTGTCACGAATGTCAAATTATGCCTCGTTTTGTATTTATGGAAAAATATGTGATCAGAATATGAGGCTAGGTAAAATTATCCAAATGAGGCAATTTATTATTGTGTTTTTATATTATAATCTGGGTTATCCCTTATTATGCAGAAAATAATAATCCTGTAAAGCATGATATTTAAGTTGTCTTAAAAAATGATCTTTTCTTTTTTCTTTCATTTTGTTTGACTTGATTACTTCAGATATAAGAAATATATACAAAAGAGATTCTTGTATAATGTAGGATTTGTTTGGATGATTTATTTTTTTTACAGCTTATCAACCTATTGTGGGTTATTTAAAGTCAAAATTGTAGGAGGTGTAGCGGACCGCTGGGGGGGAGTGAAGATGTGAAGAGATATCTGTGGGTTAAGATTTCCTGCTAGACGGTCCAGCTACATAGGAATGTTGGACTTTAATTAAGTCCAAAGAAGACAAAGAAAACAAACAAGACCGATATACATGGGTAAACAAATATATATTAATAACGAGTTACGCAAAGACATGAACAGTTACATAGTGTTTGTATGGAGAAATTATGTACGTGTGTTGTGAGTGTTCGTACGTACGTGTATTGTTCTTAGCGCGTTCCCAGAATTTGGGAAACGCTGTATCTGTGAGAGGTCACATATTGGCCTAAGTGGAAAAAGAACGATTTTACCTCGTCTCCGTGCGAGGTAGCGGCCCAAGGCCTGAGTCGAAAAAACAGAGAGAGAGAAGGGTCAGCCAGTATATATAGCCAGGGAAGAGAGAGACCCCTGTTGAAGGATTAAGGAAACTGAGGAGGAGCTAACTCCGACAGAGGTTGCTTACAGTCCCCGCGTTCCCAGGCAGTTTAAACCCGGCTCAACTCTGGTGATCGACCAATAATCTGTATTTTCAGTGAGATTTGACTACGAATATAATTTAGGCATGTGCATACTTGGTGGTCATATTGTATATAATAAAATAAGACTTTTGCTCATATGAAATAAAAACTTACCTAAACCAATATAATTTTATTATATGGGTTACCGTCGGTGGACCTATGTAACAAAAAAATAAATTCATTGAACTTAGAGCATATTAAACACGCGTACACATCCACACTGTTAGCAACAACAAAAAAAAATGTTTTTGATTTAGCATTCAAATGACACCTGGATTCTTCCTTAACCTTTACCTTTAAAAACACAAATCTTTTCACCTGTATGAAAGAAGATATTTTGTTTCATGAACTAATAGAAATTCACTAAGCCTTATGCTAAAAATAAAAAAAATACTAATAAATTTTTGATAACCTACAAATAAGCAGCAAGATGTGTTTTTCTTTCTTTTCATCGTTATTTGTCAAATAAACATCGGCAAAATCTGTGCAATGAAAAGAAAAAAAAGGTGGTCTGTGTGGATAAATGCGTGGCATTCTAAAGAAGATGAAAAGAACTTAATGTTTATTTTTATTCGATTTTGTTTTATTTATATTTTTTTTGTGAGGAAAAGGAATATACAACAAGAAGTTTCTACCCCGGCCATGATAGCTCCTGCAAATAAAAAACAACTTCAATGTTCAATGTCAGATTGTATACCCAGAAAAATAAAAATGTCGTACTTTTAAGCACTTATTTTATCAGAGTGATTATGTGTCACTTAGGGAGATGATGAAAATGAAAATGAAAAGAAACAAACTCTTCAATAAAATAACACATTTAATCAGTTTTCATTCACAAGTTTGTTTGTTTTTCTGCTGTTAAAAGCACAAAACACTGTAAAGCAGCTCAAAAACAAAAGCCAAAAGAAAAACGAAAAGATAATCAAGGGAGCTAATTGAAAAGCTTATCAAATTTTATTGGTAAAGTAGGTGAGATTTTTTCAAAGCAACTAATTTTAGCAGAGTAAGTTTCGAGATAATTTTAAATAAACCCAAATGATTGGTTGATAAATGATTAAAATAGAAATGTAAAAAGAATCATAATAAAAGTGGAAAAGAAAACATCAGCTGATAATTACGGATTTGTCTCAAATCAATGAATATTGTTTCAAAATCCTTCCATTGAATTTAGTCAACCTTTGTGACAGCTCTAAAGATCAAAATGATATAGAAATAAAATGTCGGGGTCTTTGAAGACTATACAGAAATTTGAACTCAAGCGATCGGTTGTTAATGACATTGAATATTAATACCTTGAAAAAGCAAAAATAAAAAATGGCTTTCTAACTCACACATGAAAATGTGTTGTGTTGAGGAATTTGATTCAAATGAAGCTGAATACAGAATTATAAAGAAAGTATGAAACCTCAGAAAATTTACAAAAATAGGAGTTTGAAGAGGAAATTAATGTCACTGTTTTGTTAGAAGAAACTAATGAATCACTAAAAACCTGCTGCAGATTTAAGTATTGTCTTCTTCTTTTTTTTAACCAGTATCACCCCATACAAGGAAGTAAAGCCACTAAGACACAAGGGATTACTGAGTGTGGAAGAATTAGGAACAGAAACATTACTAATGAGTGGGAAGAGAAAAGAGTAATCAGTAGGATAGAAGATCATGATTGACATTGCATTTAATTTTTTAGAGAATAAAGTTGGTTGGAAAACAGGATGTTGCTAATAAAAGCAATTGCTGTTTATTTATCATTCAGGTACAGAATTAGAGGTGTACATTTACATTTTCGTGTGTGTGTGTGTGTGTGTGTGTGTAAATAAGCCTTCAAGTCAACGAGTAATTGATTAAAACTTCTCAACTTGACCAAGAAAAAAAAAATTTTTTTAAATCTTAATTTTGGTGAGATTCTAGATGGTTGGTAAGATTTTCTTTACTGGAAACTTTGGGACAAAATGAACTGACTCCAGGGTATAAGCTATAATCAAATATTTTTATCTTAAGAGTGATGAATCAGTCCCTTGACATTCAGTGTCACAAATGTTCGTTTATAAGGCGGGTATTGGTTGTATGCTTGGAGAAAGTTTTGAAGTGGCCGTTTTGAAGTCTGATCCTGATAGGGGTAGTAGTAATATTAAAAAAAGTGATGTGTCAATATACTGTTTTTTAATTTTTTTGGCCTTAAGCACAGCAGAAATATTATTAGCTGATTGTAGGTGTCTTGTGACCATATCACTTTGAAACACCAGTTCCTGTAAGATCCCCAAAGCTAAGCAATATTGAGTTTGGTAAGTACCTTGATTGGTGAATCACTTGGAAATACCAAGTGCTGTAAGCTTGGCTGTCAAGTATGTGCAAATACTATTTGGAAAGGTATGAAGCCACCTCTTCTCCCTCCAGCTATGGGATAATTAGTATAACTTGTATCAGTAAAAAAAATCACCATTATTATCTCCAAGAAATTCTTACAATCTAAAAGTATTTCTGGCTTTAATCCTGCAATTAAGCTTTTTATTTAATTTTTCTTGTAGTTTGTGTAAGTGTTTTCCTTTCTGGACATGAAGTGTGTAAAAACTGTCCAAAAGTCCTGCATATCTGAGCACTTTCAGCTTTTCTTTTAGTCATTATCAAAGGCAATTTTTATTTTTTATTTTTAATTGAATGTGTGGAAGATTTTTATGTATGTGTCTGAAGTCATAGGAATGTTTTATTTTCCGTTGTGGCTGTGTTTGTAGTTAATGTTATTGAGTGTTGACTTTTCTGTTTTTATTATTAGAGCTTCCATTATTTTTTAACTTCTTTTTACATGTGCATCAGGCTAGTATACTTGTATTTTCTATTAGTATGTTTTGGAGACAATTCTCCTCTGAAGTGCAATGATCCTTCAGGTGATCATGTCTCTTGCATGTAGCCTGATGATTGCATTTAAGAGACATGATCACCTATATATATATATATATATATATATATATATATATATATATATATATATATATATATATAGGTGATCATGTCTCATATATATATATATATATATATATATATATATATATATATAGCCCCTTGCAATTCGCAAAAAAACAACTCAGCTGACATGAAGTTGAAAGACTATATTGAAACCATTGCTCAGTCAGCTGCCAGGAAGGTTGGTTCACTGCAATGTGCTAGACTGTTTTTCTCTCCAGAATCTATCTTACATATCTATAAGTCTATCATTTGTCCATGCTTAGAATATTGCTGCCACATGTGGTCAGACATTTTCTTTTTTCAATAATGATATCCAGCCACGTATCATTTTGCTTGTGTAAATACCACACTTGATTTTTGCAGTTATATATGAGAATGAGTACAGTTAAAATGCTTTCTCCAGTGGTAAGCTGTAAACATATTGATTGCAATTCATCCCCAGTGGTCATCCATATGAGGCTTGTCCGCTGTTTTAAATTCGGTAAATTTCACTTTGATGAAACACCTGTGTTGCATAGCTAACAGATCCTTTTAAAATTGAGTTGTCTCACCAGAAATCAGTTCTGAAAGCAGATAACAGCCACATTCTCAAGTGATTGCAAGAAATTAATATTTTTCTGTTATTGTAAGTTAATTTTTAGAAATCTTTTCTCAGTCGAATACAGACATGTACAAAACTTTGCTAAACCTTGCAAATTGTCACTAACATAGGAAACGTAACAAGGACTTAAATCACTGCAAAACTGAATGACATTACGTGTGTGTATATATCTGTGCATTCAAGTAAATTTGAATGAGAAATCTATAAAACAGTTTCAAGAAGTTTTTACCTTGATATATTTAACCAATGATCTGGAATCATCAGAAAAAAGAATTGTATTTCAATGGAACCAAATTTACATTAGTGAGAGGAAATATTCACATATATCACTAGAAGCTAGATCATTGGTGAAACATGTCAAGGCAAAAAATTTTCAAAGTTATCATATATATATATATAATCTAGTACCTGCAAACATTACCAGAAAGAATATATTGGAGAAACCTCAAAAAGTTTAAATGAAAGATTATATGAACACGAAAGATACGTTTTAAAGAGCAACACATTAAATGAATTAGTCACTCACCATAAAGAGACTGGCCACAATTTTGACATAAAAAATGATACTCTAATTAAAGGAGAAATTAATTCACTATGACGAATATGTTTAGAAAGTGCTTTAATTGCAAGTTCACCCACAGTAAATTTGTGTCCAGTTTCTTGCAATGTTTCACCATTCTTGGCAGATCTTCTGTTATCACAATTTAGGATATTTAATAACAAGGATGATGGAAACCAAAAGAAAAAGAATCTAAATGAATTTGGTGGGATTATCAACTCAGAGCACATTTTTTTCTAAATTTAAAATTCCCAGTATCTCTTGTTTTGTGTGCATGTGTAGTCACATCACAGTAAACAAACCAATGAAGTCCTAAGGGGTAAAACACATCAGACAAAAACTTTTTCCATTTTGTCATACATGTTTCCTTGAAAACTGTTCTTGATATATATAAATTTATATATCGTTATCCCATATATATATATATATATATATATATATATATGTATATATATGGTGTAATGGATAAATTGTCGTCTAAGTTACACGAAAATGAAAATAATCCTGACATCTCATTTTAACATATATAATTACCAAAATTACACAAAAATATCTTAAAATACTAAAGAGTAAATTTATTCATTAAAATCACCATTGGCTTCAACCATGACCTCCAGACGACTTCAGAATCTCCTGCAACTTTCTGGATGGTCTCCTTGATTAAGTTGGTGAATACTGCCATAATCCTTGCCTTCATCTTTTGTCTTACAAGGAGTTTTGTCTCACTCAACTGCGCCCCACACAATAATCAAGGGGGCTCCAGTCTGGGGAGTTAGGTGGCTAAATGTAAGGGGTGATGTGGTGACAGAAATTGTCTGACTGCCATGACTAGATTCTCCTGCTTGTGTGGCGTGGTGCAGAGTCCTGTTGCTAGATATAGGATCCCAGCAGTGACTCTCTTGTTCCAGGGAAGCACTACCTCCCTGCCTATGGACCTGATTGACTGGGAGGGATCATTTTCAATGATGGCATGGATCTCACAAAAATAATTGGGAGTTTATTTCTTATCAGAATGATTAGAATGAGTTTTCTGAGCTGCCATACCTTCATAATCGCCATTAGACTCATCCAACTCTTTCCGAATCCTCTGCACTTTACTCAGATTGACACCCAACCACTCTGAAATGTTTATATTGGAGCTTCTGGCATGAATGCCAAGCAGTACAGCATGCCGTTTCCAAATTTCTGGTGGAGTGAATTCCTTCATGGTGCTCTTTTTCTTACAGACAGTGCCCAACTGACTCTGCTATACTGTGCAAACGACAAAATCAAAAGAACAATGTGCATGCACAAAATTAAAAATATAAACACACACACACACACACGCATATATATATATATATATATATATATATATATATATATATATATATATACACATACCTATGTTTGTAGTGCAACTTAATGTTTCATGGTTTTCCAAGTCATCAGGCATGAAGGGTGAATGAATCACTTGATACAGCTGTTTTTAATAAATACTGTATCTAATGAAAGGAATGCTAAATTATATACAGATTCAAAGCTCAAAGTTAATATAAACCCAATATATTATTAATTCAAAATATAGAGTGTATGGAGGGAGATATTGAAAAAATGCAAAAAATGATGCATGCTTAAAGTGTATATGGTACAAGTATTTCCGTTGGGGGGAAAAATGGATATAAGTAAAAACAATTATAAATCATAAGGAGCAAGCAATAATATATATATATATATATATATATATATATATATATATATATATGTCCGATTAAATAAATTACAAACATTATGTCTGCTTATTTTTAGCATAATCCATTCATATTCAGGTATATTTTTCCATGTATTACAATCAAATGATTCAAGAAATGCACTGTAACAGTGAAAATCACTTTTGTTTGCCAAGTAAAAGAGATGGAAAGTACTTTGAAAATGAAAGTGATTTTCACTGTTACTGTGCATTTCTTGAATCATTTGATGGAAAAATATACCTGAATATGAATGGATTAAGTTAAAAATAAGCAGACATAATGTTTGTAATTTATTTAATCAGACATGCCTAAAAGAGAATTTGCTGCATAAATACACAAATATATATATATATATATATATATATATATATATATATATATATATATATATATATATATATATAGTCTCAATTCTAATGTCTGTTTTAAATGAAATATGATATTCTACCATGTAGTCTTCTTTGTTAAAAACTCATATCAAGATAGGTAAGCTTTACGACACAGTATAAAAAGAATCAATAATTTTCTTTTAAATGCACCAATCAGGAAGCAAGAAAGAGACATATATATTTTTCATACATTCATTATTTCATTGTTCTTTACTCTAAGCAACATTTTAACAACAACACTATGCAAGTGAGTACAGGGGCACTTTGACTTGGTGTTATGGTTAGCAAGCTTGTCTTGCAAGATCAATTACAACTGATTTCAATTTTCACTGCGTACTCCATGCTTTCAGCCTTGTGCCACAAGTAAATTATGCTTACCAAACTCTCTAAAAAGGGAGTGCTGAATAGGTCTGAGGAAGAGAGAATTTAAAAAAAAAATTAGTTTGTTGATTTGGACAGTGTTAAGTAAGGGGGGGGTCAAGCTGAGAACTTTTCAGCACCCCCTCATATAATGAATTAATGGAATAAAATCTCTAAGTCTATTTTGTCATAAAAAAAAAGGAATTCTCTTGCTAATAAAGCAGTGTGAAATCATTGACAAGCAGAGTAGGCTTGCCAGGAAAAAAACAAAATGAAACTATAACAAGCAGAAAGAATCAGTTTATGATAAAATCAATAAATAATTATCAGATGTGGCATCGATGGATAAATAGATGAAGAATTGGAGCAGTAATTTTGGCTTTTAGATGAAGAAACTCAGAACGAATAAAAAAAATTTATAAAGATCTCTCAGAGGAAGTTTTCCTATTACTGTAATGTATCAGAAACAACATTTCTAAAGAGTTTACCATTGCTTGTCAACCATCATGCTTTCTTCTTTTGTATACAGAAGAGAGAGCGAAACGAGTTGTTGACTTGCAGGTGATATACTTAGATAGGCGATAAAGTATATGGAATACTTAAAAAATGTTGATTTAATTTATTTACACAGCATTATTGTGCTTGAAATTAACACAGGTAATGGAATAGACAGCAAAAAATAGGATTCACTGAATATAATTTTTTTTTCTTCTTTATAAGATTCCGTATTTGGTAGGAGAAAGATTTAGATACAGTGAAAATGTTGTTTTTGTTAACCCTTTGAACTCTCAGCCCCTTGGTTCTCAGATACAAGGTCAACATTGATTGGGCATAAACAAAGAGGATCAATGATGTTTTCCATACTTAGGACATTTTTGCTGGACTCATCCATTGTGAAATTTTAAAAATTCAAACACAAAATGTTTAAATTTCATTCCAGAGTAAAAACATCTTTGTTTAAAGATATTCTGTCATTCTGTTTCAAAAAGCTATTCCATCATTCCACTAAAAGAAAGCCATCCCATCATTCCTTTAAAAAATGCTATCCTATCATTCCATATAAAAGAAATGTATCCAATCATTTCATTCAAAGTTGGTTGGTTGATTTTTCTTGTTGGTATATCAACACATCTATGAGTTATTTAATGCCAGAATTTAAGTATTTTGAACACAAATTTATTGATTCAACTAAATATATTTTGAATGCAACTATATTCCTTCAACTACAGATAAAATGTATTGCTGGTCATTTTGCAATAAAATGTATTGTTGGTAATTCTACTATAAAATGTATGACTGGTATTTTTATATAAATATGTATTGTTGGTAATTTTTTTATATAAAAATATATTGCTGGTATTTTTACTATAAAAATTTATTTTTATACTTTCATCATGTTTTGTTTTTGTTTGAGGGTTCACTATTTGTGTATATCTAGGGCCCTAACAGTTGCTACCACACCAGGTCGGGGTGGACCTGGGAAGAACAGCAATTAAGAGGTAGTTCCATACTCTTCAAAACCTCCAATCACCTGATCAGAGGCCTTGCTGACAGATGTAGTTGACTGTTCATTCAAAGAAAGCTTATCTTATTTTTCTATTAATAATTAGCTGTTGCATCATTTACTTAAAAGATTTTTATCCCAATATTGCATTAAAGAAAGCTATTCCATCATTCAATTACAAGAAAGCTACCCTAACATTCTGTGAAAGAAAACACCATTCTACACACTATTTCAATATTTTCTTCTAAGAAAGGCTGAAATTATATTAAAGCAAACACCATTCTATACACTATTTCATCATTTTCTTCTAAGAAAGGCTGAAAATTTTCATCATAATAAACACTTCATTTTTAGAATCTGATCTTCCAGAATATGAAATGTCAGGCGTCTGAGTTCAAAAGTTTATGTTTGGGAATTTCTTTTGTTTGTTAATCTTTCCTACACAAGTCAGAACCATTTTGTCAGTTTTAAACAATATTTGAGTCATAATATAATTTCTTGGAAAAATGTTTCCTTATTAATATTATAATATTAATATTAATATGTTACAATAATGATATTAAAGTATTCACAATGAGTGATAAAAGTTTGTATTATTTTTCTTGGTGAGGAATTGTTATTATACTTTGATTTATTCAAATAATTGTTCGCATCATTTGTCTTTATAAATGTCTTTATAGACACAACCTTTTGACTGTGTACACTCTTGACTATCATCAGGAGTCCATTTTTGATTGATGAAAGATTATCTCTAAGTTAATTCTTGTCTTATTTGTCCCTGTGATGCTGATTATTGTTTATTCCTATTGAATCAGAATATATATGACTTCCACTACCTGATCCAGGGATTGAACTTTCAAACCAATGTTTGTATCAATTACATTAGGTGGTGTATTTCTAGACTGTTTTAAATCTGGTGTCAGTATCACTTTGAAACATTGGTTCCCATATGATCAACAAAGTTAAGCAAAGTCTAGCTTGGTCAGTGCCTAGATGAGTGACTACTTGAGAATACCAAGTGCTGTAAACTTGGATGTGCAGGTATACCACCTGCACATCCAAGCTTACAGATATGGATTATGGATCAGAATTGTTAATCGCTGAGCCAAGTTGGGTTGGGTATATTCATTTTCATAATGTTTAATTACATGCAAATAACTTTGGGAAAAGTATAAATCTACCTCTTCGTGCCCCAGCTATGGGTTAATTAGTAAAAATTGCATCACTAAACCGTTATTATCTTTAAAAAGTAATTCTTACAATTTAAAAATATTTTCTGGTTTGAATAACCTACAATGGGTTGATAAGCCATTGAACAGAAATGAATCAATCATCTTTGGTTGTTCTTCATTTTAGACATAATGTTTTGACCATCTACTCTCCATTCATTGTCGGGTGTCAATTTTTAGCCCATAGTTTTTTTCCTCTGTAATGCCAATTCATGATCATCCATTTTTTTTTTTATTTCCACTACGAGTTGTATTCAAATACGTTTATAAAAAAGAGAAAGGAAATATATCTTTCTGATAAAATCCTGTTTTCTTCCTTCAAGATTCTTTTTAGTCACTATAGTAAAGCTTTCCATACAGGAAACACTTGATATTAATTTCAACCAACAATATCACTAACCATTCGAGTTAGCATTACCATTAGTTGAAATTCATAAAATCTTTCTCTTAACAGAGTTTTTCAGGAAAATAGGATTTTCAAGTTATCACTATTTCTAATATTGATGGGGATTTCCTTCCTAATCTTTTGTTTGAAGTAGTGTGGAAATCCAACACCTTGATTATGTCATCATTTTCTCTTCATGTTACATGTGATATCCATTTTAGTTGTTCCTGCAGTTGGAATTCTTCAAGTGATCTTCAAGATATGATGGTACTTACAATCGCAGAAGAACCTGATTATTTTTCTTTGATATATAATCAAAAGTCCTTTCTCATATTGAATAATACCTTAAGTGCGACTCATTTCTGAGCCCAGCTGTCTGCCAGGGTGGCTAACCAATCATTGTTATAGATGAAATTTCAAGGGCATATAATGTATAAAAAATTGTTAATGATTTTTAATACATAACCAGTTCTTTAACCCTGACCCTCACCTATTTCATTCTTCCAACAGTTCATAAATATCATAAAAATAATCAGACTATAACTGACAGTCAGTGTGTATGTTGCCATCGGCCCTCATCCGAATGTTGCCCTTATATTCTTGTGTGAGATATCTGAGAGACTGCTAATCTTCTTTCTGGGGTGGGTGTTTATATACCTGCCTGGACTACAGTTCTGTCCAACTCTTGCAACTCGGGAGCAACTAGGCTGACCCGTGTTCATCTGTTAGCATCAACATTGACATTGGATGAACTGTGGATCACTACACCCTGTTAAGAGGTCATCTCAGGTCAACTCTACCTCTGGCTTTTCAGAAGAACACTGGGTGTAAAATCTATTCTGCCTGAAGGTGAGCCACATAATACATACTGCGTCAAAGGAGGCATTGATCCAGAAACCCATGAATATATTTAAGAAATGATGTTGGATTTATTTTATAGTCTGCAATATTTACATCATTCAATCTGTTGTCCTCATCTTTATTGCCATATTCATAATGTTTCGGCCATTGTATGCTCCAACCTTCTTTAGGTGATATATGTTCGAATATCCAACTGAACCAATTGGATATTTCAGTTTCAGTTAATTCGTTTTTGCATTATAAAACTCTCTCTGAGAACAAAGCATGTTTGTCATTCTTTTCCATTTAGCTATACTCTGCAATACAGTGTTATTATGTCATGGAATAATAATTTATTATATCATGGAATAATAATTTATTATATCATGGATAAAATAATTTATTATATCATGGATATAATGATTTATTATATCATGGATATAATGATTTATTATATCATGGATATAATGATTTATTATATCATGCATATAATAATTTATTATATCATGGAATAATAATTTATTATATCATGGATATAATAATTTATTATATCATGGATATAATAATTTATTATATCATGGATATAATAATTTATTATATCATGGAATAATCCTTTCTTCTATAGCTTTCTCCCATTAAAGGCCGTTCCTTTTGTGGACAATCATATATTCTCTATTCTTACAATTGATATTTAGTAAGAAGGTAAGAAGAAGAGGATTCATGCCTTTCCCAAGAGTATTAGCATGTAAATGAATGTAATGGGTTCGACTGGAATCTGAACTCAGCTCTCTGATTCCTCAATCCAAGATAGTGATATTAAACATAGTGATAAAAAAGAAGTTCATTTTAACTCATTCTAAAATTAAAGGTTGCTGCATTTTAAACAAAACTATAATGTATTTTTAAAAACTAGTTTGCCCCAAGCAAGGCAGTAAAGCCACGAAAACACAAGGGCTTACTGGGTGCGAAAGAATTAGAAAAAAGAAAACAATACTAAGGAGTGAGATCAAAAGAAGAGTAATCAGGAAAACAGTAGATAGCGATTGACATTGCATTTAAGTCTTTGGAGATTAAAGTTGACTGGAAAGCAGGCAACCGGAACAGAGTTGGACAAGTGAGAAATGCAAGAAAAGAAACTGTTAGCATAGAACTTACGGCTGCAACTCGCCAACTCTACTGTAAAATGGTGAGACTTCATCACCGGTCTAGTGCTCTGCTTAAATTCATAAAGTTGAGGTACCATGGCGAAGAGCTTATCTGAACAGTTGCCATAAAATTATTTATAGAAAAGATAATTAGATTAGTGTTGTGTTCCAAGGGGTATAAATTTGAGATCTGATAATAATTTCAATGGGTTGATTAAACGTCTGGCCCTGAAGAGTGTGCTGAGTCAAAACTCTGGAGTTAGACAATTAAGACAAGTCAATTTAACTTTGATTGATTTATTGAATCTATTAAAAGAAGTATAAGCAGATAACGGTTGACAAAGTTTTTTGTTACATTGACTTTTGGTCTACTTCCCACTACTATTATACAATGGGACTGTGAACAATTTGTGGCCTTGACAAAATACCAACAGACATCAGAATTTTCCTTTCTGAAAGAGTTTGTTGTTTGTACTGGGAACATTTCAGCATTCCCATGTAATAAACATTAATCAGCAAGTGAAAACTGACATTTCTAAGGCACATAAACAGGGTTTGAAGAATTTGACACAGCATATACAGAAGACAAGAGGAGAAACAGCAAATAAAATACCTAACAAGCTTCTGTAAATGAATGGCTGGATAGAGACTGGGAGTGATTTGGGAGGCAAGCATCGTTTAGTGCTACAAAGGAAGGGAGTTATGAAGAGCCATGATTGTCCACATCCTGAAGCGACATGGCACACAAAAGGAGGCGAACTACATAAAATGAGCCTAGAATTTAGCATACCACAAATCTTTAATTTTTGTTTTTGTTTTAATATAGTTTCTAATTTAGTTGGGTTTGAAGTTTACGATTATTGTGTTTCTAAAATTTGATTTAATATAATTCTCTGAGTGCAGTAGGGCAGAGTAAGAAATAAATAACATTTATGACAAATGCAGTTACTGTAGAAATTTAATTAATACAAATTTGATTAACATGGCATTTTTCAAGGCTGAATTAACCAATTTAATCAAGCCTTCATTATATTTTGCATTTCATACAGTATTTCAATTACAGCTATTAGAAATACCGTAAAAATTTTGCGGTTTTCCAATTTGAATTTTCTAATGAATCTTAATTCTTAAGTTAATGATTGAATAAGCTCCCTGCGAGTTCTACAACTATAAAAGATCTGTGGCAATTCTCCTATTGCCTTGTTAAATATTTGAACAACAACTCTCACAAAATATCGCAATAACATTCATAAATACAAATGCAGGTCATTATTTAAAGAAGTAAGAGGGTACAAATGAAAACAGCACTGTTGATTTCTTTTTTTCTGTCTATCCTCACAATTAAACAGGAGAGGTCCATTGTTTATCATGGGTAATGTCGGGGCATAATGGCAGGTGATTATTTAAAGAACTAAGAGGGTACAAATGAAAAGATTCCAAATTGATATGGTCTCACATTTCACTAAAGTAGATGTTAAATGCATGCGAATATTATTGCCTCCTCCTCCATTTTCCCTTTCAGTCATTTGTTCTTTATTTTCTCTTCTTTTCTTTGAAACTAAACAGCACCTTTGATGTCATTTTTTTTCTGTCTGTCTTTGCAGTCAAAGTGGAAAGGCCCATTGTTTATCAGGTTTAATGTCAGGACTTAGCATACATGTGAACTAAGAAACTAAGAAACAAGAAGAATGATATTAGGATTCTGTGTTCTTGCTTGACTGTATAACTTTTGAACATTGAAAAACCTTGAAAAATGAAAGATGACACTCTAATAATTGTTGGGTGATATAAAGAAGGTGACCAGTAAAAAAAATAACATCTTTTCTGGAAAATTGTGCACCATGCTCAGATCATCGAGATATGTTTTTTTTTGTGGGGCCAGGGAGTGGGCGTCCTTCACTAAGATCTGTTACTTATTACTAGTAATAAGGCTCAGGTATTAATTTAAAATGCCAGTAATAGCCAACATTACTGTGAAGAAAGGAATTAGTTTATAGAATGGAGAGATCGCAACCAAAATGTACCATTGTTCTCTGGAGAGCTGTCTGAACGCATTGAGGAACTTAATTGATTTGGAGAGACAAAGCTATCTTTCCTTTTTTAAATACAGAAATCCTGCCAATATTCAAGGAGGATGAAAGAAGAAGAAGAAGAAGAAGAAGAATCATCATCATCATCATCTTGTGACTGGAGTCATCTTTTTATCTATGTATTAAGTTATTATATACATTACTTAGACTGTTACCCTCATCTTTATCCCCATATTCACAACGTTTTGGCCGTTGTATGTTCTGGCCTTCTTCAGGTGACTGAAATTTCAAACTGGACCCTTTATTTCATCCATTGGGGTAGATTGTTCTAGTTCCATGTGAATATGGCAATAAAGATGAGGACAACAGTTTGAATAATGTAAACAACTGCAATACCTCATGTCAGTAATATAGACAGGTGATAAGTTATATTTAAATCTATATAATACTAAAACGCTAAGCTTGTATGTATGTGTGTTCCTGCGATACAACTTAAACAATACATAATACCCCAGACAATTTAGGGGCATATTGAACCTTGAACACCTGCTGAGTGACGTGCCAAATTTGATTAAAGTTAGACAAAGGGTTCTTTCATTTTTAGTAGGAAATTCAGTATTTGTTTTTTATACCCATTCTTATATCAATCCATGTATATAAATAAACATTTGCATGTTATATTCCAACTATTATGTGTGTGAAAAATAATAAACATTCATAATACTTTATAACCACATTATTAAATAAATTTATTGTAGAACACAACATATATTTATCCTATTTGCTAAACTATATTAGAATTTTTTTATAAACAACTACTTGAAAGATGAAGAGGCTATATGTGTCGCATAACTTGATGGTAAATAAATAGATGCATGCTGATTTGTTGCCATGACATATTTTAATTAAATGCAAGGAAGAAACAAATACACATAATAAAAAATATAATTATGATTTAGAAAAATACTACACCTGTTTTCAGTTATTACTCCAAATTTTCATGCAATGTGTTAACTATGAAGTCAAGTGGAACAATAAACCCTCTTCTACAATTTTTAGTATTAATTATTAATCTTGTATTCAAAGTATGTTTTATATAAGAAATAATTTCTTTTCAAACTTTAAATCAGAATATATTTGCATTATGGGGTTTTGGGTGCTTTTCATTGGTTTGGGGTCTGGAAAATTTTTTACTTATTATTAACTAACAATTAATAAAAAAAATATACTTATTATTTTGAAAAAGACGACACCTGTTGTACACTATTATTCCACATTTTCATGCAGTGTGCTAAGTATGAAGCTCAGTGGAACAATAAACCTTCTTTTACCATCATTAAATATAGATTAAAATGTGTAAGTAATAAAAAAAATGATAATAATGTTACTTCATCATTTGGTATCATGAACTGCTTTTAAAAGAAACCCAATGGGTATATAGGTGATCTGGTCAATTTCTAAATACCAGAACAGTGTCAGGTAACTGAATAAAAAAGTGGATTCTCAAATTCTCAAGAGCAAAGAAAAATGTATAAATTCACTTTCATATGTTTAGGTTTTATTCCAATTCTAATTATCACTGATGGAAGGTAGAGAGGGGTTTTCTTAAATGATTAATGGAGAGAAGTTTAGTTTTGGATGCATTAAAATTAAGAAGACATCTTTTGCTATTTACTATCAAGTATGAAGCTCAGTGGAACAATAAACCTTCTTTTGCCTTCTTTAAATATAGATTAAAATGTGTAAGTAATAATAAAAATGATAATAATGTTGCTTCATTTGGTATCATGAATTATTTTTAAAAGAAAACCAACAGATTTACGGGTGGTCTAGTAAAAGAATACAACTTCTGAAGATATAAATTAAGGATGGAGAACTGGGAATAAATAAAAAAGGAGTCATAATCTTTCTTTTGTTTTCCTTGGTTATTTTTTTCTGTCTTTTTCTGTTCTATTTCTCTTCTATTTAATTTTCATCTTCTTGTCTTCCATTTACTAGTAATTGTTTTATCATTTTTTTCTATTTTTTTTTCCTTCTTTTATTTAAGCATTTCTTGTTTGACTATTTTTTTCATTTTGTCTTTTTCATTCTCTTGGCATTCCTTCCTTTCCTCTTTCATTTCATTCCAGCTTTAATTTATATCTCATTCTTTTTTTTTCCTTCTTTTTATTATTTTCTTTTCTTCATTCTTCTATTTTATAATCTTTATATTTTCTTTCTTTCTAATCCATTTATATTTTTTTATTTTTACTTTTCTTTATATTTTACATATACAGTGATCTTCACATAAGTATCTTTGGGACTGTAACTATGAATTTAATCATGCGACTAGAATGGCAGATAGGTCTCATTGTTTTATTGTTGAAATGGCTAAATGTAACCGCAAGATCTTTTCTAATAATTTCTTCTCTCACTTGTAGAATTCTCTTCCAGCTTCCTGATTTTTTATCAACTACAATCTTCAAAAATGTAAATTCTATGTTGTCATCTTCTGCCATTTTGAATCCTATTCTTTTATTGTCTTTTCTGCTCAAAAAAGTTTCTTTTACTCTAAGTAACCACTAACATTTTAGTGGCTTGATCACCTTGCTTAGAGTGAAATGATAAAAAATAAAGTCTTGTGTCATTTACCTACGGATCCATAGACTTGTATATATAATCCTTCTACTATTGAGAAAATCAGCATTTCAGTTGGAAACCTTGATAAACACACTTCACAATATATATATATTTTTATCTGTTTATATTTCTGAGATGGGCTATTGTAATTATTTACACTGTTTACCTTGTTTGGACTGTTGTCCTCATCTTTGTTGCCATATTCATGATGTTTCAGCCATTGTATGTTCTGGCCTTCTTCAGGTGACTGGAATTTCAAATTTAACCCTTTATTTTGTTCACTGGGGTAGATTGTTCTAGTTCCATGCTCCATGCCTCTTCTAGATGTCTTAGTTATCTCCCTTTAACTCTCCAAGTTTTTGTTCACCCCTGCAGTAGCAAGGTATTGAACTCTTTGGGTAAAGTCACTGGATCCAATCAACACCTTTATCCACTTGAGGACACATGGCACAATGGATAAAAGTATTGGTTGGATCCAGTGACTTGACCTAAAGAGTTGTGAGTTCAATCAATACCTGGCTATTGCAGTGGTGAACAAAACCTTGGAAAGTTGAGTTAAAAAGAGATAACTGAGACATCCTGAAGAGGCATGGCATGTGAAACTAGAACAATTTACCCTGATGGATGAAATAAAGGGTTCAGTTTGAAATTCCATTCACCTGAAGAATGCCAGAGTGTACAATGGCTGAAATGTCATGAATATGACAACAAAGATGAGGACAACAGTTCAGACAATCTAAATAATGTAAATAACTTATTTTTTCTTTTGTAGACTCTAATTTAAAATATAAATAAATTTTGGGAGATTTATTTCAGTTTTCTCAAGTCTCATTTTGACAAAGCGATTCTTCTGCTCCCTGATTGGCTGTTTCTCATAAGATAGCTGCCTCCCTTATTGGCCTGGCATTGAATACAATTCAAAATGGTTGGAAGATGAAGTCTGTTGGTTATGTAGATCAGCTTTTTTTCTTTATTTTTTTTACAGTAAAGTTCACTCTGTAGAAGTCCCAGGGGCCACTCGAGTTAGAGGGTTATGTTAGGAGGTAGTTTATACAGATTAGAGAGGAAGGTTAATCCTAGACTTGAACAGGATTGTAAAGATTGGAGAAACATCCTTTTGTGGGTCGGTTCTACAGAGCAGCAGTTTGCAGGAAGAAGCTGTTTAAGTGGGACTTATATTCTAACATAAAGGTCTTTTGCAGCCTTAAAAACTTTCTCATCATTATTATGGATCAAGTAATTATATGAAATGATTTCTAAAAAATTTAGATGGTGGGCCAAATTATGGGGCGGGGAATGAGTGGTGGTGGAAATGTTACATAATAATCCAGATTTGGGAACAGATTATGTCTTTCATAATTTTCATTTTATATTTGTTTTTTGCAAAAATAATCTTTGTTTTCATCTAAGCTTTTAATTTAATTTAATTTTTTTTAGAATATAGGAGACTAGAGATCTCTCTGTCATTACATTTCTCATTTGTGAATCATTACTTAAAGACAATCAAAGGGCATTAAACTAATGAAAATAGAAAGAAATTGTGTCAGAGAGTGAAAAGTGAATACTTTACGACAATGTGAAATGGAAGATCGTAGGTCAAGTGAAACAAATCCTCATTGATCATATGAAAGGATGGTTTTCATCTGAAGATAGTGATGCTGTGAAGATGGTGGGATGGAAAGGAGTCCTAAACTATGGGATCCTTCCAATTGTTGTTGCCAGTTAGACCAGCAGAAGGAAGATAAGCAGAAAATTTGCAAGACAAACAAAAAATTTATGAAGAATTATTGAATTTGATCCAGGCTTCTACATGAAAAACATTGGTATGCTTTTGAATATATGCACAAATAACTTTCCTCTATGCTACCTAGATCAAATTAAGGGCAGTACTGGACTGTCAACAAGGTCTCATCATTTTACAGTTCAGTTAGCTCGATGTAACCATAAATTCTTTACTAATAATTTCTTCTATCACTCTTCTCACCAGTGTAACTCTTGTTCGGCTTCTTGCTTTCCAGCCAACTTTGATCTTCAGAAATTTAAATGCAACGTCAATCATTATCTACTCTCTCTTTGATTCTTTTATCTTTCTCGCTATTTAATAATGTTTTTCTTTTTTTATATTTTTTTATGCTCGGTAACCTCTTGTGTCTTAGTGGATTTATTGCCTTGCTTGGGATGAAATGATTAAAAAAATGCCTACAGACACACACAGTAGTGGTATTTTTGTTCAACAGGACCTATATTTCTCCAGGTTTAATAATTTTAAAAATTGCCTTTTGCTTCTCTGATCTTTGAATATTATGCGCCAAGTTTATTAGGTCATCCATCTTTGAATTGAAGAATAGGAAGCAAAAAATATTTGTTGTTAACCTTGTTCCAGGAATTCTTAAATAAATGATTTTTGATAGGTTATTTCTTTGTGTTTCTTGATTGTTCGTATGTCCAAACATCTGTTGTAATAATAAAAATAATCAAAGATTAAAAGATATCTTTTTTTATTTACTTTTCTTTAAAAAAATCCGATATTTTGTGGAGAAGATTTGGGCTTATATTGCAAAGTTTTTGAGAATCAGTTTCAATCTAATTAATTTGATGACAAAGAATGTTTGTATAAAATAATAAAAGCATAAATTCAGAAATAATTAGTTTTTCTCTATCTTCTTTTGATATGCAATGTTGCAATAATGAATAAATACAGAGATAATAATCAAGTGCATTTGTGATATTCTCCAGATTAATATCCTTTTACTGATATATCATCATCACCCTAGCAAGTCAACTGCAAAGCAAAGGGTCTTTCTTGAAGCCATCCATGTAACTTTTGTCTGCCAGCATCACCCCTCTCTATTTCTTCTCTCTTGTCTCTTTCTATTGTATTTACTATCTATTGTGCACCAATCAACCAACCTTTTGCTCCATCTGGTGTCCTTTCTAGTTGTTATGCATACTGTCCATCTATTTTTATTTATTCACTTTGATTTTATCTTTTATCTTTGTCTGCTCCCTGACCTAATTTAACCTTTTGTGTCTGTTCCCTAATCTATGTTGACCTTTTCTTTCTATTCCCTGATCCATGTTAACCTTTTTTTGGTTGGTTCCTTGAGTCCGGTTGACCTTTTTTTCTCTATTCTCTAATCCACGTTGACCTGTTTTGTGCCAATCTGTAATCCATGTTAATCTTTTGTATCCGTTCCTTGATCCATGTTGTCTAATTTTGTCTTTCTCAAATCCATGTTGACCCTTTTTTGGTCTGTTCCTTAATATAATCCATGCTGACCATTTTGTCTGTTCCCTAATCCGTGTTGACCTTTTTTGAAAAGGATGCAGTTTCATAAAGTATTCATTTATTCCCACTGGAAAGACATATTTTTCATCAGTCATCCTAATCACAAATCCTACTCCATGGCTTCTGTTTTTGGTTTGAGGCCATCCCTTCCAGAAGAATGTTTATCCACCTCTCTCTTCCTTTAAAGATTCTTCTTTTTTGAATTTTTTAGTGTTGATATTTTGGTAAGCTGTGCAATCATGCTGTTTAAATTGTGTTCATTTAGGCAGCAAATATTCTTAAAGATGACAGATGTTTTGTGTTAGTTAATTTTATTTATCAGTTTTTCCGAACTACAAATAATCCCTCTCAGATAAGGAGGGAAATTTCAACAGAAATTGTTCAAATTTAATTTTGGAAGATAAACTTTCAACTTTCTTGACTCATCATCAAGGCAGGTAGTGACAAATGGTGAATTTCCTGTCTGGCATAGTGAATGACTTCAATGTTTGAGATTATATATATATATATATATATATAGTCAAACCTAATGAGCCAGACAAACCTACCAAGGTTTCACTTAGGCAGATTAAAATCTTTTTTTCCCTTCGTGATTGATTTGGCTATTGTTAAATCAAGAATTTGAAGGTTTTTTGACACGAGTATAGTTACCTATATTTATATATATATATATATATATATATATATATATATATATATATATATATATATATATATATATATATTGCCAGTCAAAACTGTGGTAGTGTTCCATTCAGTGTTGTATCATGTTAGGCTATTATATCACTCTACAGGTTTGATTTTTCTAACTTGATATTGAGCATACAATTTAAAAAAAACTATTTCAGTATTTATTTAAAATCGTGATATATATATACATATATGTACACACACACACACACACACACACACACACACACACACACACACACATGCACATAATTATATATATATATATATATAATATGGAGAAAACAACTGAAAAGTTGCAAATTAAAAAAAATTGAATGTTTTTTTTGTGAAAGTATTTATTTATAGTTTTTATATATATATTTGATATTTCAGATCTGCCCCGATCTTTCGTCAGAAATAAATTAAATAATTGTATTCAGAAATTTGTTTACAGTTATTTAATTTATTTCTGATGAAAGATTGGGACAGATCTGAAATATCAAATATATATATATATATATATATGTATATATAAAATATAAATAAATACTTTCGCAAAAAAACATTCAATTTTTTTAATTTGCAACTTTTCAGTTGTTTTCTCCATATTATATACATATCAAGAAAGTATACGTGGCTTCTCATTATGCTATATATATATATATATATATATATATATATATATACAATGTATGTATATACTGTATATTTTTGTGTATAAGGCAACCTTTAAATCTTTAAAATTAACCCCCAAAATAGGAGGTCGTCTGATACAATAGTTACAAAAAGCTAACCTAAAATCCTGCAGTTATAAATATAAAACTACTTTTATTCTTGATTTTGCATTAAAATGTAATATTCAAGAGATGACTGCACAAGAATTTGCAAAAGTTCCACTGAGCAACATGCACAAGTAACAAGTAACATTGTCGTGTCCACTAAAATATCAAATACAATATTTATAAACCAATAACACTCAATAAAGTGCTTACATTTTAAAACACACCAATAAAATCATAGAATACAAATCAGAAACATTGTTTTATTAGTCATCATGATTTAGGTAGATAGCACCAAAATATTGTACGGGCATAGTAGAAGACATAACACGTGGCTTTTTAGGACCAATTAGGAAGAAATAAATAATTTAATTCTGGAGCCGATTTTCTAATGAAAATGTGTATAAAACACACAAAATCCAGCCTTAAAAGGAATATTCACAGATGTCACCATGGTTCACATCTCTCTTGCTGATCTTCATGATCTCATTCACGCCTACATGCAAAAAGCAACAGCGCTGATGAACTCCAAAGAGACCGCTTCAGAATACGGCATCACAGTTCCCAGTAAGAACCAAATTCTAACTATCTCTAGTATCTCTTTTACTATTAACCATGCACACACATACTGACTCTTTCACACAAACACACATATAACAACATTTCATTGATTCTCACATACATACACAAATACAATTTATATTCTATTCCAGATCTTTATTAGCCAAAACAAAAAGACATTACTTTCTAATCTATAATCAACTTCTTGTATTCTTGACATATTAAATTAATTTTCATTTGTTGAAACTACGTTGTCTTTTTCTACTGGATTTTATTCTTTCAATGAAAGTCATGTAATTATTCTAAATGGCCGAACTATGGGCAGTCCCACAATAATATTTTATGTTGTTTCTACAACTTAAACAAATCTTTCATTCTTGAATTGTACAGCTATGCGTGTCTTCCCAGCAGTCATTATTTCTCATAGTAATGTTAAATAATGATATTTAGGTTCATATACAATCTATGTTTCTAATTAAAATTCATTATCATTGCAGTGCTACATAACAGCAACATAACAGGCAAACATTATTATTATTCGATTACATAATACAGTGGGGGGGTTTGAGGTGTTAATCAACAAAACATTTAAGATGCCATAAAACCTTTATTTCTCATTGCACAATGAGAAATATAAGACATGCACGTAAATAATTAAAATCCTTCAAAATTACTCTGATTATCACCATCTGATGCAAAGAGTTCATCATAAACATTGTCATTTACAGTTTCTGTCATATGAGCCCCAGTCTTAGACTACGGATACCAGATAAAATTATAAAAATTTACATAGATTTGGGGTCTCCTCTTATTTATAGGTAACCTTATATGTGGAAAAATATGGTATGTACGCATGCCTGTGTGTATGTGAATTCAGGGCTGGTGTGTACTAACCCTCACCCCCCGTGTCCAGCTGGACTAGCCTGATTGGGGCAGTGCTTTGTGACCAGCCCTATCTTATGAATATTTGCTTCTTTTCAACCTACATTTATATACATTACAAATTAAACTACGTTAAACTGTTTATTAAAGGATGAAAATTTTTTACAGATTTTAATGTCATCCTGAGTCCTTTTTTTTGTCCAAATCCGTGAATTTGTTTTGTACATGCTAAGCCTTGAAAAAACACGGAATATAAAATTCACTATTTTTTATCCATAATGTTGAATGTGTTAAAATTATCCAAGTTTTTAACACAAAAAATCTCAAGTAGATGTTAAAAATTACCACAAAGTATTGTTGATTTATTTAAGAGGGAATGATCTATCATGACATGTCTCTAATTTGTTTAAATATATTGTACTTATTTTCAATTTTTCTGGTTGAATTATTCACCTGAATTGCATATGATCCATTATTGTACATAATTAGGTTACAATAAAATTTGTATTTCATACGAATACCACCTTATGAAAATTGAGATGTAGTAGAGTATCGAGGGCCTGTATCATAGATTCAGCGGGGGCCCACAAGATCCTTGCACTGGCCTTGTGTGTATTTGATGTGTGGTAAAATCTGTAAATCTTGTCTGAAAGGACACATGAAGGTTCATGAGGATGACATTATACAATTTGATCCAATAAGTCCTGTTATGTTGACCTCCTTTGTGCATCACATATGTATCAAGCCATAGAAAACCTCTTCTCAGCTAAAGAGCCAGCTTAGATCCCATGCTTGTTGACAAGTTGACAATTAATTCAATGAAGTACAATTAATGAGATGGCAATCATCTGTAAAATGCAGCAGTCATTATATATATATATATATATATATTTCCCATTTATTCTCTGTTGAAATGCATCTGCCGTAGTGCATTCATGCAAGTAAACATCAGATGATTAGCCTGTAGTTAGATATAGCAAGAGGGATTGAGAGTATCTTGTGAACCAGCCATAGCCAACAATGCAACCATATTTGTCAGTTGAATTCACTTTGTATTACCTACAGTCGGACAGATATTTTCTACTGCCCAGTTTTGTTTCAGCTTTCATTTCTATGCAACTTCAGACATTTTGACTCTGAACCAGTTAAAAAATCACAACATCCAACTTAAATAGGAAACAATCTCTCTTGAAAGCCATTTTGCCACTTTTTCTCCTGTTTTACAAACCTTTTATATAAAGTCTTATTGGGTGTTTGCAAATGACTGTTTGCTCGACAATGTGTGTTGTGTACAATATTTGAATTGACCAATCAGATAACGACATACGGGTTTTTGTTGGTTAAAGCAATATCAGTAGAAAAAAAAACAAAATGCAATTCAAAATCATTCATGACTTGTGATTCGTCAAAATTTATGTGTCAAATTGAAAGGTATTTTTAAAACTTCTTTTTCTTTATAAAATTCCAATCTTAACTCTCAAGGAATTTTATAAGTTTCCTTCCCGGAAGCTTCCAGGACAATTTCTTATGTCTCCATGTCATCATCACCATCAGTCCCGTGCAAACTTTAGACATTTTGACCCTGAACCAGTTATAAAATCACAACATCCAACTTGAATAGGAAACAAACTCTCTTGAAAGCCATTTCACCACTTTTGTTATGGTAGTAGTAGTAGGCAACTGTTTATCTTGTGAGATAAAGGTAGCGCCCTGTTTTGTCAAAATTCAGTCCTTTGGTCGTGAAACTGGAGTGACCTCCCCAGGGCATAGACCTGTGTAATAGTATATAGAGGTCATGCACTGTTCAGATTGCATGCCCCCACCAACCTCTTGAATGTGCCAACAAGATCCAAAGGAACATAGGGCATGACATTTGGTGATGGCTTCGCTGCAGAAATTGCTGAAAAGTTTGTCCCTGGAAGCTTCCAGGAGTGTTTCTTATATATCCCATGACCAGATGTGGTCATAG
>OZ038495.1:95274117-95289117 GCA_964036315.1 Acanthosepion esculentum | reverse complement strand
CAAATTTTATTGTAACCTAATTATGTACAATAATGGAGCATATGCAATATAGGTGAACAATTCAACTATAAAATTTGGAAATAAATACAATGTATCTAAATACAAATTAGAGACATGTCAAAAGATCATTCCATCTTAAATAAATGAATGTTTTGCAGCAATTTTTAACATCAACTTGATATTTTTTTTGTTAAAAGTTGAATAATTTTAATATGTTCAACATCTGGCATCCCGTTCCCACCCCTTCACCGTTGAAACTGTTAGATGTAGACGTCTCTTCTACTCCAATAGCTTCATGTCTCGCACATCTCGCCTGTGGAACTCCCTTCCTTATTCCTGTTTCCCTGACAAATACAAGCTCCAACTATTTAAGTGTAACGTCAATCGACATCTCCAGTTGCCTTGATCTATCCACTTCCCTTCTCCACATCCTTTCACCTTTCATTCCTATCTGCTCTCACTCCAAATCTTCTGTAACCCCCTTGCCTTGATTGATCCACTATCTTTCTTCACATCCTCTCCTTTACCACTCCCATCTGCTCTTCCTCCAAACCTTCTGTAACCCCTTGCACGCTAGTGGCTTCCAGCCTTGCTTGGGGTGATAAGCTTTAAAAAAAAAAAAAAATAATGGATAAAAAATAGTGAATTTTAGATAGTGTTTTTTCAGGTCTGAGTGCGCGTGCAAAACAACTTCATGGCTTTGAACAAAAAGAAGAACCCAGAATGATGCCAAAATCTGTGAAAGTTGTTCATCCTTTAATAGTTGTGTCTAGTTTAATTTGTAATGCATATAAATGTAGGTAGAAAAAAATCAAATGTTGATAAGATACGGAGGGTCACATAGTACTGCCCGGGGACCCAACCAGGCATCACACTGTTAGGGGGTTCAGAAGTTGTACACACTGGCTCTGAATCTAGATATAAAGAAATGGATATTTGTCATTCTTTTGCCTCTTAAATGAAAAATAGTAAAGATGTTTTTGCTATAAACCAGTCATCACTGGATTTATAGCGTATCAGCAGAATTTACAGACAAGGGTATTAGTGAATTTTATACAATACAAAGGGGAATGAACTTCAGTTTTCAATTTTATCCATATGTATGTGTATCTTTGGCTTCATTTGCTTTAGCTTCTTTATTTATATCGTGTTCTATTGTTTTGGGTGCCTTTTTGTATGTTTTGGTTATGTTGTTCTTTAGTAATTTATTGTGCGTAGGAGGGCTTAGTTTACAAAACAACGTAATCTACCAAGCCACGATAAAATCAGCAGATAATGAAGAAAAAGTATACATAGGAGTAACCGAAGGACCATGGAAACAGAGAAATTACGTACACAAAATGTCTTTCACAAATAGTAAATATGCAAACAGCACAATGCTTTCTAAGTATATCTGGGAAATAAAAAACAAAACACACACCACACCAAAAATATCTCGGAAAATAAGGAAAAAATCATCAGCCTACAACAACCTATCAAAAACTTGCAAACTTTGCTTGGAGGAGAAAATAGCTATCATTACCTTCCCAGATCAAAATAAATTATTAAATAAAAGATCCGCACTAATCTCAAAATGCAGACATGAAAACAAATTTTTACTACGTAACTTAAAATAGAAAAATAAATAAATGTATAAACAAACAAAACAATAATAAAATAAGCAAAATAAATTACTCCAAACAAATTACAAAACCACACCTGTTAGAATATGCGAAATAAAATCAAAACAAAAGAACGGACGAAAGTTATAACTGTTATATAATGATAAAAAATAAAAAAATTAATAAAAGATAATATACTACATTACTTAAAAATCGAAGGCCAAAAATATATAGTGTAACAAATAAATAACAACAAGTATAATAAATTGATCTAAATACATCCAAATATATAAATAAACTAACAACCGATTACGATAAACTAGCCGTTTAGAAAAAACAAATAAAGATAATCAACCCAAATAGATAAATTAAAAACTGTTCCGACCAAAATAATAGTAAGAACAAACCACAACATCCCACCCCAAAATTCAACAAATAGATTTAATCAATGACAAATAAACAAATATATAAGATAAAAAATAAAAATGAAAATAAATAAAAACAAGCAAAACAATTTGAGCCAAATAAATAAGCAAACAACCGACTTCCGGTAAATGGCTGCCATAATAGACTACCAACAATAAGCTATATAAACAAATTTTTACTACGTTAACAAAAAACACTGATCAAAATAAAAAATAAATAAATAAATATATAAGATAAAAAATAAAAATAAAATTAAAATAACAAAAAAACAAGCAAAATAATTTGACATAAATAAATAAACAAATAAGCGACTTCCGGTAAAAGTAACCGCCAAAATAGACTACCCATAATGCACCACTGACCCTTATATATAAATAACAAAGAAAAATAACAGCACTAGTCGCCTGACGATTGCACTAGAATGAAACAGACTGTCGCCTCTAAGTGTTGACTTCTATGTTCACTTTTATATTTACACACGCTCTATCTCTGATATTGAGCACTTTATCCCATAAATATAGCACACTTTAAGACTATATTTCTTCATATATATATATATATATATATATATATATATATATCACTTTAAACATTATTTTTAGTTAATACTCATATTTGAGTAGAAATATTTGTTTATTTTTTAAACAGTATTTTATTTTCATCTCCTGGCTTGAATATTCAAGAAATCTTATTAAAGAAAAATGAGCTCTCTGGCTGGATTTAAACCTGCATCCTCCTTTGCAGGAGAAACTGTCATTAGATCCAATGTGCTTTTAACTGACTCTGCCATGAAGAGCATCATTGATTGAGCACTGTCATGTACTGCCTTTAAGTATATACTTCTCTTTTAGATAAAATGATAAAAATATGTCAGATTAATAAGTAAAAATCCATCAGTTTTATAGAAATTGAAAACACACATATATATATATATATGTATATATGCACACACACCCACTTGCAAAATATTATATATATATATATATATTGTTTTTTGTCAACTGTAATCAATATCTTCCTTGGCTAGAAAAAACTATTCCATAAAATGATTTTATCCCAATTGTAATTATGATAATGAGTGATAATAACCACAATAATAAAAAATCTGAGCAAGCTGTATGTTAAAAAATCCTACAGTTATTCTTTTTGTACATTGAGGAAATTAATCTCTGTCTCAGGTAATAGAATAAATGCCTCTAAATTTAAGTCCAGCCAACCATCTTTTCCAACATGCCCAGCCACTATCAAACTGTTGTCATGGTAAACAGGTGTCAATTAAGAGACACTTTTGTTGTTATGGCAACAATGAATAATGCAATCTCCTTTACAGAAGATTTCCTCATCTCACCTTTACTTGAAAATTGCTTCATCGTAAATGATGGCAATAGGGAGGATACGTTGCCTTGGTTAATAGTCTTGGTGGCCGTTATTGAATGTTCTACAAATCAAATGCCTTCATGGTAGGATTTTTTGAACTGTGGGAAATTGTTGAAGAAAATTGAGGCAAAATATTTGGTCATTCCAAAGGTTTTGATAATGATAAGAGAAGAAGCATAATAAATCATAATAATAAAAATAATATATAACCATAATAATAATAATAAATATCCATAGTAATAATAAACCATAATAATAAACAATAAATGATGATGATGATGATGATGATAATAATAATAATAATAATAAACAACGATGATGATGATAATAATAATAATAATAAACAACGATGATGATGATAATAATAATAATAATAATAAACAACGATGATGATGATAATAATAATAATAATAAACAACGATGATGATGATAATAATAATAATAATAATAAACAACGATGATGATGATAATAATAATAATAATAAACAACGATAATGATGATAATAATAATAATAATAAACAACGATGATGATGATGATAATAATAATAATAAACAATAATAATAATAATAATAATAATAAACAATAATAATAAACGATAATTCTAATAATACTGGTGTTGATGCCAATGCATAATGTTTTATCTTTTTTGACCTATTTTAATCATTTATTTTTACCTTGGGATTAAATAATAATTGTTGACTGCTTTGACTTCGTATTCATGCTGATTCCTTACAACAATTTTTTCAAAATAATTTATTATTATTACTTTTTACAACTAATGCTGGCTTAAAGTCATTCAGTTATGTGCCATGCGTGATACACACTAAAACGATCATGTATCTTTCGATACATGACTGACAAGGCAGATTTTTTTTTTCCTGCAGTAGTTTACCATTTCTTTCTGCAGTAGACCAGTTGCCATCCAAGACTATAGAACACAGTCTGTCCTGCTATTTACTCATGGGGGAGAAGAAGAGGATTCATACCTTTCCCAAGGGTATTAGCACGTAAGTGAATGTAATGGATCTGACTGGAATTTGAACTCGGCTCCCCGATTCCGCAATCTGAGCTGCTATCCATTACTCCACCATGCCTTCACCTCCAAGTCATTACTATAATTAAAAGATTTGCGCATCTAAGTCTTTAAATATTTTTTGGACAATTATTTGATTGTTCATCAACACTTTGTAGGTTATTTAAAGCCAGGCAATATTTTTAGATTGTAAGATAACAATGATTTAGCAATACAAGTTCTACTGTTTAACCCATAGTTAAAGGGAGAAGAGGTGTATTCATACCTTTCCCTTGTGCATAAATGGATGTTATGAACACAACTTCTTCCAATTCCAAACCATTATTCATTACACCACCTGCACATCCAAACAGTTGGTGTTTCCAAGTGGTCCCCCATCTACCTACTGACCAGGCTTGACATTGCTTAATCGGTGCTTCAATGTGATATCACTGTAAGCTTAATAGCAATAGAAAACCAACCCCCGCTTAGTGTCGAGTAGAATAGTGTAGATTAATTCTAGTTTGTCCAAGCCATGAAAAATCATGGCTTATTTTGTTAATTCCTTACTGTAATTAAAAGGTTTGCATATATGAGTCTTTAAATATATCTTTTCCAATTATTATCTTAATATGCAGCAAATGAGAAAGGGGATCAGTTTATTACTTAATAATAATTGAAAACCGATCCTCCACTTAACATCCAGTAGAATAGTGTAGATAAACTCTAGCTTAGCCAAATCTTAAAAATTCTTACTATATTTAGAAAGTTTGCACATCTGAGTCTTCAAGCCTGTTTTTCCATTATATTAATAACAATTCTGTTTGTGATTAGTTTGTTACTTAATAACAATTTTATTATTATTAGTATTACAATTAATCCTGGCCTAATTTGTTAAGTCATTACAATAATTAGAAGATTCACACATCTAAGTTTTTAAATATATATTTTTTTCAATTATTTGATTGATTGATTTGTTTTTTACAGCTTGTCAACCCTTTGTATATTATTTCAAGCCAGAAACTATTTTTATATTGCAAGAATTTTTTCTTTTGAAGTTAATGATTTAGTGACACAAGTCTTACAAATTAACCCATAGCTGGAGGGTGTAGAGAAAAGGTGGATTCATACATTTCCCAAGGATCTTTACATGCGAATATAATGAATCCAAGTGTAATTGGAACTCAGCTCTCTCTGATTAATGATTCCAATCTGTTATCCATTACACCAATCTCCACAGCCAAGCTTACAACACCTGATATTCCCAAGTGGTCACCAATCTAGGTAATGACTAAACTTGGCATTGCTTAACTTAGCTGATCATACAGCAACTGATATTTTAACGTAATATAGCTGTAAGTCTTTTCCAATTATTATTTTAATAAGTATTAATTCAGTTTATTACTTAATAGCAATAGAAAACCGAACCCCCACTTTATGCCCAGTAGAATGTCATATTAATGCAAGTTATACATGCCATCAAAGCTGACAGCATATTTTCTTAAGTCCAAGCTGTCACTACAAAGTTTTCACAGATGAGTCTCTGAATATATTTTTCCAATTATTATATTAATATTAAGGAAGGGGATCAGTTTATTACTTGATAACAACAGAAAACCGATCCCCCACTTTATGTCCAGTAGAATCTTGTATTAAGACTAGTTTACCCATGCCATATATAATTGACATATTCTGCCAAGTCCTTACTAATACTAGGTTTCCACATGTGAATTTTTATATATATTTTTTCAGTTACTATATTAATATATAGTAACAGTGAAGTGGATCAACTTATTACCTAATAATAACAGAAAACCAATCCCCACTGTACATTGATTAAATTTCATATTAATACTCATATAACAAGCTATAAAAATGCCAGCATATTTTGTTAAGTTCTTATTATTATAATTAGAGGTTTTTTATATGTTCCTTAAAATATATTTTTCCTATTATATTAATATGTCTTAATTCTGGAGAGCGCTTAACAGAATTCAATTGGAAATAGGATAAAAACAATGTGGTTTCATTAAACACACTGGAACAAGAAATGCAATATCAGAGTGAACAGTCAAATGCTAAATGATATATACCAGTGTTTCAAAAAAGCATTTGATAAGGTATGGCACAAAGATCTATTTGAACTGTTAGGAAAACTTTATTTATTTGGGGAAGATATTAAAATAACAAATATAGCAAGTACTGGGTGTAAACTGTCTCTTTATGGATAGATAATAAATTGAGAGAGTATGCAAAAATAAATCATTCTTTCATTATTAGTGTAATGATATAAAACAAAACTACAAAAACAAAATAAGGCTTCATTTCACAAAGAGAAAGTCTTCGACACGTTTAAGAAGTGAAGTCAAAAATATGGGATAGCATTTTTCTGTGTTAAAAGAGAATTCTGACCCTGACTGAAAGAATAACAATTCATTATATTGTAAAATGACAAAAGAATGCAACGAGGAAATAATAAATTTTCCAGTGATAGATACAAAGCTGAAAAGTCTCTGTCTCCCTGTCTCCCTCATGTCAACTTGCGAAGAAGGCTGGCATGCCAAACTGTTATGATGTTGATTTGGGGTTAGTAGAGACAAATGCCAAATAACACGTAACAATAAAAAGGGTTTTAATAGGTTGGTAAAAAGGTACAGAAACCGCCTGAGTAGTCAATAACTAGCTCAGCCAAGAACTTCTCTGTCTCCCTGTCTCCCTCATGTCAACTTGCGAAGAAGGCTGGCATGCCAAACTGTTATGATGTTGATTTGGGGTTAGTAGAGACAAACGACAAATAAAACGTAACAATAAAAAGGGTTTTAATAGGTTGGTAAAAAGGTACAGAAACCGCCTGAGTAGTCAATAACTAGCTCAGCCAAGAACTTCTCTGTCTCCCTGTCTCCCTCATGTCAACTTGCGAAGAAGGCTGGCATGCCAAACTGTTATGATGTTGATTTGGGGTTTGTAGAGACAAACGACAAATAACACGTAACAATAAAAAGGGTTTTAATAGGTTGGTAAAAAGGTACAGAAACTGCCTGAGTAGTCAATAACTAGCTCAGCCAAGAACTTCTCTGTCTCCCTGTCTCCCTCATGTCAACTTGCGAAGAAGGCTGGCATGCCAAACTGTTATGATGTTGATTTGGGGTTAGTAGAGACAAATGCCAAATAACACGTAACAATAAAAAGGGTTTTAATAGGTTGGTAAAAAGGTACAGAAACTGCCTGAGTAGTCAATAACTAGCTCAGCCAAGAACTTCTCTGTCTCCCTGTCTCCCTCATGTCAACTTGCGAAGAAGGCTGGCATGCCAAACTGTTATGATGTTGATTTGGGGTTAGTAGAGACAAACGACAAATAACACGTAACAATAAAAAGGGTTTTAATAGGTTGGTAAAAAGGTACAGAAACTGCCTGAGTAGTCAATAACTAGCTCAGCCAGGAACTTCTCTGTCTCCCTGTCTCCCTCATGTCAACTTGCGAAGAAGGCTGGCATGCCAAACTGTTATGATGTTGATTTGGGGTTAGTAGAGACAAACGACAAATAACACGTAACAATAAAAAGGGTTTTAATAGGTTGGTAAAAAGGTACAGAAACCGCCTGAGTAGTCAATAACTAGCTCAGCCAAGAACTTCTCTGTCTCCCTGTCTCCCTCATGTCAACTTGCGAAGAAGGCTGGCATGCCAAACTGTTATGATGTTGATTTGGGGTTAGTAGAGACAAACGACAAATAACACGTAACAATAAAAAGGGTTTTAATAGGTTGGTAAAAAGGTACAGAAACTGCCTGAGTAGTCAATAACTAGCTCAGCCAAGAACTTCTCTGTCTCCCTGTCTCCCTCATGTCAACTTGCGAAGAAGGCTGGCATGCCAAACTGTTATGATGTTGATTTGGGGTTAGTAGAGACAAATGCCAAATAACACGTAACAATAAAAAGGGTTTTATTAGGTTGGTAAAAAGGTACAGAAACTGCCTGAGTAGTCAATAACTAGCTCAGCCAAGAACTTCTCTGTCTCCCTGTCTCCCTCATGTCAACTTGCGAAGAAGGCTGGCATGCCAAACTGTTATGATGTTGATTTGGGGTTAGTAGAGACAAATGCCAAATAACACGTAACAATAAAAAGGGTTTTATTAGGTTGGTAAAAAGGTACAGAAACTGCCTGAGTAGTCAATAACTAGCTCAGCCAAGAACTTCTCTGTCTCCCTGTCTCCCTCATGTCAACTTGCGAAGAAGGCTGGCATGCCAAACTGTTATGATGTTGATTTGGGGTTAGTAGAGACAAATGCCAAATAACACGTAACAATAAAAAGGGTTTTATTAGGTTGGTAAAAAGGTACAGAAACTGCCTGAGTAGTCAATAACTAGCTCAGCCAAGAACTTCTCTGTCTCCCTGTCTCCCTCATGTCAACTTGCGAAGAAGGCTGGCATGCCAAACTGTTATGATGTTGATTTGGGGTTAGTAGAGACAAATGCCAAATAACACGTAACAATAAAAAGGGTTTTAATAGGTTGGTAAAAAGGTACAGAAACCGCCTGAGTAGTCAATAACTAGCTCAGCCAGGAACTTCTCTGTCTCCCTGTCTCCCTCATGTCAACTTGCGAAGAAGGCTGGCATGCCAAACTGTTATGATGTTGATTTGGGGTTAGTAGAGACAAACGACAAATAACACGTAACAATAAAAAGGGTTTTAATAGGTTGGTAAAAAGGTACAGAAACCGCCTGAGTAGTCAATAACTAGCTCAGCCAAGAACTTCTCTGTCTCCCTGTCTCCCTCATGTCAACTTGCGAAGAAGGCTGGCATGCCAAACTGTTATGATGTTGATTTGGGGTTAGTAGAGACAAATGCCAAATAACACGTAACAATAAAAAGGGTTTTAATAGGTTGGTAAAAAGGTACAGAAACTGCCTGAGTAGTCAATAACTAGCTCAGCCAAGAACTTCTCTGTCTCCCTGTCTCCCTCATGTCAACTTGCGAAGAAGGCTGGCATGCCAAACTGTTATGATGTTGATTTGGGGTTAGTAGAGACAAATGCCAAATAACACGTAACAATAAAAAGGGTTTTATTAGGTTGGTAAAAAGGTACAGAAACTGCCTGAGTAGTCAATAACTAGCTCAGCCAAGAACTTCTCTGTCTCCCTGTCTCCCTCATGTCAACTTGCGAAGAAGGCTGGCATGCCAAACTGTTATGATGTTGATTTGGGGTTAGTAGAGACAAACGACAAATAACACGTAACAATAAAAAGGGTTTTAATAGGTTGGTAAAAAGGTACAGAAACTGCCTGAGTAGTCAATAACTAGCTCAGCCAAGAACTTCTCTGTCTCCCTGTCTCCCTCATGTCAACTTGCGAAGAAGGCTGGCATGCCAAACTGTTATGATGTTGATTTGGGGTTAGTAGAGACAAATGCCAAATAACACGTAACAATAAAAAGGGTTTTAATAGGTTGGTAAAAAGGTACAGAAAACGCCTGAGTAGTCAATAACTAGCTCAGCCAAGAACTTCTCTGTCTCCCTGTCTCCCTCATGTCAACTTGCGAAGAAGGCTGGCATGCCAAACTGTTATGATGTTGATTTGGGGTTAGTAGAGACAAACGCCAAATAACACGTAACAATAAAAAGGGTTTTAATAGGTTGGTAAAAAGGTACAGAAACTGCCTGAGTAGTCAATAACTAGCTCAGCCAAGAACTTCTCTGTCTCCCTGTCTCCCTCATGTCAACTTGCGAAGAAGGCTGGCATGCCAAACTGTTATGATGTTGATTTGGGGTTAGTAGAGACAAACGCCAAATAACACGTAACAATAAAAAGGGTTTTAATAGGTTGGTAAAAAGGTACAGAAACTGCCTGAGTAGTCAATAACTAGCTCAGCCAAGAACTTCTCTGTCTCCCTGTCTCCCTCATGTCAACTTGCGAAGAAGGCTGGCATGCCAAACTGTTATGATGTTGATTTGGGGTTAGTAGAGACAAACGCCAAATAACACGTAACAATAAAAAGGGTTTTAATAGGTTGGTAAAAAGGTACAGAAACTGCCTGAGTAGTCAATAACTAGCTCAGCCAAGAACTTCTCTGTCTCCCTGTCTCCCTCATGTCAACTTGCGAAGAAGGCTGGCATGCCAAACTGTTATGATGTTGAGTTGGGGTTAGTAGAGACAAACGCCAAATAACACGTAACAATAAAAAGGGTTTTAATAGGTTGGTAAAAAGGTACAGAAACTGCCTGAGTAGTCAATAACTAGCTCAGCCAAGAACGTCTCTGTCTCCCTGTCTCCCTCATGTCAACTTGCGAAGAAGGCTGGCATGCCAAACTGTTATGATGTTGATTTGGGGTTTGTAGAGACAAATGCCAAATAACACGTAACAATAAAAAGGGTTTTAATAGGTTGGTAAAAAGGTACAGAAACCGCCTGAGTAGTCAATAACTAGCTCAGCCAAGAACTTCTCTGTCTCCCTGTCTCCCTCATGTCAACTTGCGAAGAAGGCTGGCATGCCAAACTGTTATGATGTTGAGTTGGGGTTAGTAGAGACAAACGCCAAATAACACGTAACAATAAAAAGGGTTTTAATAGGTTGGTAAAAAGGTACAGAAACTGCCTGAGTAGTCAATAACTAGCTCAGCCAAGAACGTCTCTGTCTCCCTGTCTCCCTCATGTCAACTTGCGAAGAAGGCTGGCATGCCAAACTGTTATGATGTTGATTTGGGGTTAGTAGAGACAAACGACAAATAACACGTAACAATAAAAAGGGTTTTAATAGGTTGGTAAAAAGGTACAGAAACCGCCTGAGTAGTCAATAACTAGCTCAGCCAAGAACGTCTCTGTCTCCCTGTCTCCCTCATGTCAACTTGCGAAGAAGGCTGGCATGCCAAACTGTTATGATGTTGATTTGGGGTTTGTAGAGACAAATGCCAAATAACACGTAACAATAAAAAGGGTTTTAATAGGTTGGTAAAAAGGTACAGAAACCGCCTGAGTAGTCAATAACTAGCTCAGCCAAGAACGTCTCTGTCTCCCTGTCTCCCTCATGTCAACTTGCGAAGAAGGCTGGCATGCCAAACTGTTATGATGTTGATTTGGGGTTTGTAGAGACAAATGCCAAATAACACGTAACAATAAAAAGGGTTTTAATAGGTTGGTAAAAAGGTACAGAAATCGCCTGAGTAGTCAATAACTAGCTCAGCCAAGAACGTCTCTGTCTCCCTGTCTCCCTCATGTCAACTTGCGAAGAAGGCTGGCATGCCAAACTGTTATGATGTTGATTTGGGGTTTGTAGAGACAAATGCCAAATAACACGTAACAATAAAAAGGGTTTTAATAGGTTGGTAAAAAGGTACAGAAACCGCCTGAGTAGTCAATAACTAGCTCAGCCAAGAACGTCTCTGTCTCCCTGTCTCCCTCATGTCAACTTGCGAAGAAGGCTGGCATGCCAAACTGTTATGATGTTGATTTGGGGTTTGTAGAGACAAATGCCAAATAACACGTAACAATAAAAAGGGTTTTAATAGGTTGGTAAAAAGGTACAGAAACCGCCTGAGTAGTCAATAACTAGCTCAGCCAAGAACGTCTCTGTCTCCCTGTCTCCCTCATGTCAACTTGCGAAGAAGGCTGGCATGCCAAACTGTTATGATGTTGATTTGGGGTTTGTAGAGACAAATGCCAAATAACACGTAACAATAAAAAGGGTTTTAATAGGTTGGTAAAAAGGTACAGAAACCGCCTGAGTAGTCAATAACTAGCTCAGCCAAGAACGTCTCTGTCTCCCTGTCTCCCTCATGTCAACTTGCGAAGAAGGCTGGCATGCCAAACTGTTATGATGTTGATTTGGGGTTTGTAGAGACAAATGCCAAATAACACGTAACAATAAAAAGGGTTTTAATAGGTTGGTAAAAAGGTACAGAAACCGCCTGAGTAGTCAATAACTAGCTCAGCCAAGAACGTCTCCGTCTCCCTGTCTCCCTCATGTCAACTTGCGAAGAAGGCTGGCATGCCAAACTGTTATGATGTTGATTTGGGGTTTGTAGAGACAAATGCCAAATAACACGTAACAATAAAAAGGGTTTTAATAGGTTGGTAAAAAGGTACAGAAATCGCCTGAGTAGTCAATAACTAGCTCAGCCAAGAACGTCTCTGTCTCCCTGTCTCCCTCATGTCAACTTGCGAAGAAGGCTGGCATGCCAAACTGTTATGATGTTGATTTGGGGTTTGTAGAGACAAATGCCAAATAACACGTAACAATAAAAAGGGTTTTAATAGGTTGGTAAAAAGGTACAGAAACCGCCTGAGTAGTCAATAACTAGCTCAGCCAAGAACGTCTCTGTCTCCCTGTCTCCCTCATGTCAACTTGCGAAGAAGGCTGGCATGCCAAACTGTTATGATGTTGATTTGGGGTTTGTAGAGACAAATGCCAAATAACACGTAACAATAAAAAGGGTTTTAATAGGTTGGTAAAAAGGTACAGAAACCGCCTGAGTAGTCAATAACTAGCTCAGCCAAGAACTTCTCTGTCTCCCTGTCTCCCTCATGTCAACTTGCGAAGAAGGCTGGCATGCCAAACTGTTATGATGTTGATTTGGGGTTTGTAGAGACAAATGCCAAATAACACGTAACAATAAAAAGGGTTTTAATAGGTTGGTAAAAAGGTACAGAAACCGCCTGAGTAGTCAATAACTAGGTCAGCCAAGAACTTCTCTGTCTCCCTGTCTCCCTCATGTCAACTGACATGCCACTATTTAAAGTTTTTGTTCACAGACGCAGACAAGTTCATCTTCAAGGGGGGGGGGGGGTTCTGACACAACAGATACAAAGCTGAAAAGTTGAGAGAACAGTTGCTTGCATTTTCTTTCTTTTGCAATTTAATTCTCTTTCGGTTTTTGGTGGCGTTCCATCATCAAAATTTCATGTGAATGCATTATATATTTTTTTCCTTTTGCTTGACAAAAGTAGATAAAAACTGAATGAACTTCTTCTACTTGTGTTCAGTTCAAATGTTGGTAAAATATAAGAAACATTGCCTTTGCGTTAAAGTATTAAATAAAATTGCAATCAGCTCTGATTTCAGCGTCCTGGGTACAACGTTAAACGGCATCCAACAGCAAGGCGTCTGATTGAGGAAGCGTGGAACCACCTCTTAATTGCTGATGTTCCCAGGCCCACCCTGACCCGGGGTGGTAGCACCTGTTGGAGTCCCAGCTATGGGCAAATAGGTCTTTTCCAAACTTCCAGGTCTTTTCCATCACATTTCTTTTTGAAAAAATATTATTACCAGCTATACGTTCTTGAAAAAATATTATTACCAGCTATACGTTTTTGAAAAAATATTATTACCAGCTATATGTTTTTGAAAAACAATATTACCAGCTATACTTTTTTGAAAAAGAAGAAAAAAAAAACCTTTTCAGCATTAAATGGCCCAGTGAAGTTTGATATGCTGGTTAAACAAACAAACTATCTATCTATCTATCTGATTTCAGCATGATAAAGTCTAATTTTATTATGCCTCTCATTTCAAAATGATATCGATGCACTTTACAAAACCTTTTAATGTTATAACTCTTTTTTTATTTTTGTGAGGGCATCATATCATATTTGTGCCTTTTTGCTAATTAGAAATGAAATTTATAATGAAGAAGTATCTGTTTCATAAAACTTGTCAATTAAGTTTATTTCTGTCATTATTCAGGGAGTTTTGCTGATATTAAATTAGTAATGCATTTATCATTGTTAATGGAAAACTAAATAAATGTTATTTGTTCATGTTAAGTTTCTTATGAAGAAATACAATTAAACATAGAGAACTGGGGAAAGTTTTAAAATGAAATTGCCCTTTCAGAACACAAAAATATTTACCTTGCCTGGACATTAATGATGAAAGAGAATTTATAGTCTTACACTGAACGGTTAAGAACAGTAATTGTTATTGTTAAGATAAGTCCATATCACAGAAAAAGGTAGACTTCCCCTTTCTGGTCAACTTTGATGTTCAAAAATTTAAATGCAATCTTAATGATATCTTCTGTCTTCTTAATTTCTCTTCTTTTATTGTTCTCTCTCCTAATAATGTCTTCCGTTTTTTCATATTCTTTCACTAAATTAACTTAGTGACATTATTGCCTTGCCTGGGGTGAAATGATTAAAAAAGAAATGGTAGAGCGTTTTACCTGATCTCGCCAAAAAAAAAGGCCCTCACCATACACAGGCATGACAGTTAGAGATTTAAAGACCTTAGTATATTAAGCAATTTAGCTTATTCAATAATTTCAGTAATAATTGTTTTATAGTCATAAACTGAACACTATTAGAATCACGAATCCTTTCAAGATATACGTGAGTGAAATTGCAGTTGATTCTCTAAAACCTACAGGCATTGCAAACTTATTATCAATTAACTTTCATGACCTTACTTCTTGCTCAAGGGAACCAAATTTCTCTTTTCTCAATACTCTGCAATAATATTTTGTAAAATAAAAAAGTGAACAACAATTGAACAAAATTGTGCTGACAAGAAATAATTTTATTTTGTCAAAAAATAAAGGAATGAAATTCAAATTGAATAAAAATCAGAAAATTGGTGACATTTTTCAGATGAT
>OZ038495.1:95189117-95269117 GCA_964036315.1 Acanthosepion esculentum | reverse complement strand
CGAAGTGTGTTGTTTGTGTACAGAAAGTCAACATCTCCATCAGATTATCTATTGGAATACTGGTCCATTCTTCTAGGGAAGAGTCAGAGGTAAATCTGTCTCTGACTACTGAGAGTGCCTCCTCCGTGGGTACCTTGGTGAACAAACTCACCACGTCCAAGCTAACCATCTGGTTGGATAGGATGGGAGCATCTTTGATTATTTCCACGAAGTGGGCTGAGTTTTGGACATATGAAGGAGACTTTCCGATCAATGGGTCAATTATATCTACAAGGAAGCGACTCAGAAGAAGGCCGGAGCGTACAACGGCTGAAACATTGTGACAAAAATGGCGACAAAGATGAGGACAATAGTCCGACTAATGTAAATACTGTACATAATACCTCATCTCAGAAATATAGACAGGCTCTGTAATTCTCTTTATTAAAAAATCTTTCAAAAATAAAATATACTTTTCTGAAACTTCATTTGAGGAATATTAGCTGATTTAAAGTTTAATTAATCTGATTTGAAACAAATATTACTTTAAGCTTAAAATATCACAGAAATGCATTTTTTGATACAGCAATTGTTGTTTATTTCAGGTGTTGACATATTGAGAGCTTGAAAGTTTATCCAGTGTTTTTCTATGGTGGTTATATATGTAAAAAATAATTGAAGAATATAACCTTTTTTATATAATTTTTAAGTACTTGGTAATCTTAAAAATTTAAGAAAATATTCTTCATAATCTAATGTTTGATTGAATTTTAGATATTTTGGTTTTATATTTACTATAGATATTGCTCTTATTTTCTGATAATGACATGTATGTACATCCATATCTACAAAAATTGGCACTGTTATTGACATACAAAAAAAATTCAAAATTCTTTTTTAAAATATTGGTGTTTGTTGATTTGTACTAAGCTTTTTGATTTATGATTAGTAAATATAGTTTTTACTTAATAACAATATCACCTAATAGGGACAAATTAATGCAAAAATTTAAGAGATTGGAAACTTTATAAATTATACTAATTAAAATTTAAAAAATGAAAACAATTCTTGTAAAAATTCATTAGTTAATTAATTAGTTAATTAGTTACTTATTTATAAAGCAATTAAAAGCTTTATGAATTCTTCATAAAGCTTCTAATTAAATAATGCCTTAGTTTTATTTTTTTTATTTTATGATTCACAGCTGATTTTTGATAACTGGGGTCCTGTTTTACAAAAGAAAATTGACGATTTAAATTCTCCAAGGACTTCGGCTTATAACTAATATGAACATTAAGTTCCACAAAATTTAATAAAATTAAATAAGTAGCGGGGTGGGGGTAACAGATGTAAAAAGAAAATATTTTCATTTTGATTTTCTAAAAAAAGAAATCATTTCTAAAATAATTTCATTCATTTGTGAATAAGTCATAAATGTTTCATTAAAATCTGACAATTATTTGATTTTTGTAAGAATTTCCAAACCAATGTAAAAAGACACTAAAATTTCCTATACTATTTTATGGTCATCTGCTGACATAAAGCAAGAAATAACCAGCATTTTGGAAGTTCTAAAAAGGATTAAAAAATGTAATTTAATAATCAAAATATACTTTGGTCTTTCTTCTTAATAATAACAAAGATTTTGACAATAAAACTTTGTTTTCATTAAGTTTGGGGCATAGTTTCATCACGGTATGCTCTGGTTTTAGCAAATCAGTGGCGGTGCCTACATAAAAGAAAATAGTTTTGGTTATATTTACCTACTGACAGAGCTGTTTCACATCTTGTGATTATTCAAAATGGGTAGCAGTTTTTAATAGCATTCCTGAGACCCATTGTTTTTTTCAAGTTTTGTAAAAGATACTTTCTTAAATAGGGTACTTTCATAAAGTACCCCAAGTTTCTGTCAAGAACATGGCATTTGTCTTGTCAAGCAGCATTTGAGTGTAAAATGTATGTAAATGTATGCGTATCATGATTCTAGTTTGTCTGTGCAACATTCGGATGATAATGTATATTTGTTTGTATGTGTGGTTATATCTGTGTGTGTGTGTGTGTGTGTGTGTGTGTGTGTGTGTGTAGCAAGCATTTTTATTTATGTTTGTTGATTGTCTACATGTTGATTTGGGGACGGTTTTACATAACACTGGTTATAGTGGTGATAGTAGTTGGTGGACACGTGCAGTCTACTTAACCAATGAAAAACAAACAAACAAAAAAATGAAAAACATTAGAATTATTTCTCTTTCTTTATTTTCTCCATATCTCATTCTCTGATGAACCTTTAATAGAGGCAAAACATGTTAGCTTTATAAACATTTCCTATTTGTTCCTTATTCTATTATATATATATATATATATATATATATATATACATACATTTATATATGTATGCATGTGTGTATAAACATATCATTTTTTTTCTGTGTGTATTATATTTTTGTATATATTTTCATATTTGTTTATGTGTGTGTGTGTATATATATATATATATGTCTGTGTGTGTATATATATATATATATATCTGTGTGTTTGTGTGTGTATATATATATATATATGTGTGTGTGTATATATATATATATATGTGTGTGTGTGTGTGTATATATATATATATTTATGTGTGTGTGTGTATATATATATATATTTATATGTGTGAATATATATATATATATTTATATGTGTGTGTATATTTATATATATGTATATATGTGTGTGTATATTTATATATATGTATATATGTGTGTATGTATATATATATGTATATATGTGTGTGTGTATGTATATATATATATATAGAGAGAGAGAGAGAGAGAGAGAGAGAGAAATATACACACTACACAACATACACTATAGTTCAAAAGTTTGAAGTCCCCCCCCCTGAATTAGCTTGGGATGAACTTGACAGAGGAGGAAAAAAAAAATGAAAAAGTGCTCTTAGAGACATTGACAAAAGATTGGAATTAATTATCAAACTTATTCTTTGAGAAATTCTTCAATGAATGCCAAAAATTTGTGCTGCAGTAATCAAGGCGGATATTTTGACAAGAGCAAAATTTAATCATAAAATGCTTTTTTTCTTTTTGTCATAATAAAATTTCTAATAAAAAAAATCATGTCTCACTTTTTTTAGCCGTATCTAATAATTTTCTCTTATTTAAAATACAGAACAACTACTTTTTGGGCCAATTTAAAAAATTACCAGCAGTGGCCTCAAACTTTGAAATGTAGTATATATATATATATATATATATATATATATATATATATATATATATATGTGTGTGTGTGTGTGTCTGTCTGTCTATCATTCCTTTTGCCTTTATAGAATGATTCCCTTTTCTTCTTTCTAACAAACAAGGAGCCAGCAATATTATTGAAAATCAATCCCCTAATCCATATTCTTTAGTCTTTTACCAATCAGCCATTCCTCTGATTGGTTCTTTTTATCTTCATTGTAATCATCAATTGTCTTTTGTATGAGTCTGGCATTTCATTGGCTTTCTCATTTGGCTCTCTTTTCCACAGCTGGAATTGTTCTTGAAGCCAGTGGACCTCATGGAATTCATTGGCAGCAGTTTTAAAGAAAGAGAAAATAAATAAAAGAGAAAATAAAATTCTTTCAACTTCCTTTAACTTTTTCATAACTTTCATGTTTTGCGATTTGGTAAATAAATGTTTTCCATATATACAGCTACTGAAAAAAATTATGAAATCCCCACACTTAGTAGGATGTTTACTCATTTTTTTTTAATTATTTTCTAATTGATGAACAAATTGCCAATATGACAGAGAACAATGTTTTTTATCACTGGACATTCTGGCTTTATATCTTGTACTGATTTGGGGCTTACATCCATATCATGTTGAAACATTGATTCCTGTATGATCCCTGAAGTTAAGCAACATCAAGCATAGTCAGTTACCCTTGATGGTTAACTGCTTTGGGAATACCAGATGCTGTGAGCTTGGATGTGCAGGTGGTGTAATGCTGCAGAATGACTTCCAATTTCAGTTTGTTATATTCACTTACATACAAAAGCCTTTGGGATAGGTATGAATCCACCTCTTCCCTCCTCCAGCTATGGGTTACTTAGTAACAATTGTATCACTAAATTATCATTATCTCAAAAAACATTCCTACAATCTAAAAATATTTTCTGCCTTTAAATAACTTGCAAACGAGTCAATCAATAGTTTTAGCAAATTTGATTAAACTATTTGAATTGATGACTTATTTTTTCCAGATCAGAAAAATAATTATGGAGTCTTGATGTAAATTTTGTTCCCAAATCAAATAATTATAAATATGCAAATTAATTTACATACTTTAATCAACTGTTGGATTTCGTTAACTGAAATTGAAAAAATAATCAAACCTTTGGGCTGGGATCAAAGTGAACTATGTTCTCCTCATTTTAGATGCGAGAAGGTACCTGGGGAGAGATTCCAGCTCTTCTGCAGCATCTTCCTCATGGGATTAAGAAAGGTATGGTTGATACCAGCATGACAGTGGATATTTTGGACAATTTTTGACCTTGGTCCATATGTATATTTATTGGCACCGCACATAAAAAAGACTGTGTGCTAACCTAGTGGGTAGGCCAGGCAAATAAAATCAAAGTATTTGGTACTTCACTTCAATCTACTGTGTTTTTGTTTTTGGGCAGTTCACAGAAAAAGCTTTGAGGGCAGCCTAGGCCCAGGAATCCCAACCCTATGGTCACAACTTTCTCATTGCACTAAAAATGGGTAAGTCAGTGAAGATACCAACAACAGTGTGAGAGTGATTGTAGGGACCTGAGAATTTGGGGATTAGCCAAAGGCAACACTATATAAACGAAAACCCTGTGTCATATTTTGCTATTGTCAGTAGATGCGTAAATGAATCAGCCTTTGGGCTGGGATCAAAGTGTAGTATCTGCCTCTAGGCAGACAAACTACATTTTATCTCTCAGTTGTGTTTTTGCCAGCAGACAGAGTGCAACTTAAAAAATATTAAGATGTGCCTGGTCCCAGGAAAGAACTGCCTGCAGCAGTACCTACCTCATTGCACTAAAGATGGGCAGGGGCGGTGGGTAGTAATACTGACTATTGCAGGAATTGGGCAATTTTTGGACCTGGCCTGGGTGCAAGCATTTAGGCTTCTCACATTAAACTGTCCTTATGTCACAGCCTGCCAGTGTCGGGGCAGCAAATAAATACCAAGTGTAGTATGTGCCTTCAAGCAGATAAACTACATTTTATCTCTCAATTGTGTTTCCATCGTTGGACAGAAACGTACAAAAATAATTGAGTGAGGCCTGGGCCCGGGAGTTCCAACCCTGCAGCAGTACCTCCTTCACTGCACCAAGGAGAAAGGGTTGGTTGAATATTGACACCAGCATAATGTTGGCTGCGGGGACTGGTCAGTTTTTGGCTGTGTGCCATATAACGTCACCCTGAGGGGACGAGTAAATACTAAGTGTAGTATCTGTTCTTCACCACTCTAGCATGTTTCTGTCCTTGAGCAGTTCATGGAAAATCTATGAGATATGCTTGGTCCTGGGGACACCAAGTCTGTAGCAGCACCTCCCTCTTTGTACTCAAGAGAGCTCATGGCCACATCACATTGAAATACCAGTTCCTGTATGATCACCAAAGCTAAACAACAAGAAGCCTGGTTAGTACCTAGATGGGTAACTAATTCAGAATTCCAGGTGCTGTAAGTGTGGATATGTGGGTGGTGTAATGGATATTAGCTCGAAATTGTTAAATTAGTTAGTTCCAATTCCAGTTGGGTTTGTTATATTCATTTACACCCAAATACCTTGGAAAAGGTATGAATCCAACTTTTCTTCCCCAACTATTGGTTAATTAGTAAGATTTGTATCACTAAACCGTTATTTATCTAAAAAGAAATTCTTACAATCTAAAAACGATATATTCTGGCTTTAAATAACCTGCAAAGAGTTGATAAACCATAGAAAAAGAAACAATGTACCCAAGAAGGAGGGTTAGTAGATACCAACATCAATATGACCATTCATTCATTGACTTAACAGCAAATGCTACTCTACCCTTTTCCTCACTCCCTGGATATCAGGTTATGATCTCAAAATCTTTTCTCGTAATCTGTAATGGTAATATTTGCCATTTCCTTATAAGGAAACATTCTGCATTCATTGACCAAGCACCAGTGCTACTACTTTTGGTTGAATTTTTTTTTAACTGTTATGTAATATCAGTCCTTTCATATGGTAGTGGATGCTGGATAATTTCCTCGTGTGGCTCTACAGAAGGATATTGAGAATACCATGGACTGAACAAATATATTTTAAATTAAATTAAAAACAAAAAGGACACATAGAATCAGAAGGTGTTGAAATTTCTGGAAGTATAATGAGCAAAGAAAGCTTGGTAAATTTGACACTTATGGGGTATATGAATATAAGACAGGTAGAAGGAAATAGTAAGTTTGCTCCCTAACTTATGTAAATTGATGACGGAAGAGAGTCTACAAGAGATAGTAAGGGGTCAAAGATTACTTAGAGCTACAAAGAATAGGAAGTTGTAGAGAGCCATGGTCGTTCACCTCCTGAAGGGACATATCACATTAAAGTAGATGATGATGAAGTCAATTTTTAGGATGATAATGCATCTTTGCCACAAAACAAAGAATTTTAAGAAATATTCATCAGGAAAAATGCATATCAACTCAATGATATTGCCAGCAGATAGTCCGCATCTTATTCCAGTTGAATATTTATTGTAGAAATTTAAAATAAATCATCCATGACAAGGCTCCATCATTCAAAGATAATCTGTCGACTCCTTTTCAAGAAAGAGAGAAAAGATTGTTTCGTGTTCCTTGTGTATGTATATGTAATTTGTTTATGTGTTTGAAAAATTTTTATTTTTAATTATTTTTTTTTTTTTTATTAATTTGTATTTTTGTTTTTTGCTTTTTGTTAATGGGCACTACCCCCCCCCTCGTATTTTAGAACTGACTATTCTAACGTAAGTGGTATTATGTCATTTTATCTGATTCTGAAACTTCGCTTTTGAGCGTAAAGAATGGACATCATTTTAGAACTTGCTCATTCTTGTCTGTAGCTTCCAATTCAGCGTTGGCCTATCTTCGCCTGCTTGATGAATTACTAATTTCGACACGGAATTCTGACCGTTTCTCCATCGTGTCGATTACTTGAGTAAAATCTTTGTTTGCAAGAATTCAGGCTATCATAAAACAACAACGTATGTATGGCAATTTCTTTTTTTTTGCTTCCATAATGTTTTTTTCTCAACATTACATAACTTATTCCTCTACTTGAGATAGAAATTTCTTTTTTACTAACGTGTTCACCAATACAAGTCTTGAAAGCCACTCAAACAGAGTTACTAAATAAGATGTATTATAAGAATGTTGGAGGAAGAGGTACAAAGTGAAGTTTATGAAGATGAGGACAGATGACAATTGATTGAAGAGGTTAATGTTCAGGGAAGCATCCACCTGGGAGTCTGTTTCTTAAAATAACTGTTCTTGGAAAAAAGGTGTCTGAGTAGAACTTTGTCATTACAATTGGAATATGGAAGAAAAAATGATGTTTTGATTCCATGTTGGTAGCATGGTGAGTCTGAGTGGTAAAGGTGGAACTAAATTTAATTTAAATAATCTAATTTGTGGTAAATTTCTTGATGCCAGAATGCTCAGCTTCTAAACAAACCTTGCTTCATATCATATCTATAATTTGTTTATCTGCTATGAAGTCAAAAACTGGATGAACATGTGTGATAATGTCATCATTTTTGCCAGAGGTAGAATCATGTATATGCTTGCTCACATACATACATATACATATATATATATATATATATATATATATATATATATATATATATATATAATATCACTTGATAATTAGTAGGGATCATTCCAAGGAGGATATAAATCCAAATAGAGCTCAATGTAAGAACAGAGCAATATCATGAAAAATACAGAATCCTTAAAAATCCATTCGGTTAGGTGATAATTTATTTCATGGACTCAGACGTCCATCTATTCAGACTAATTTTACAAAAATAAATGGAGTTCAATCTATTCAGACATAAGGGGAAGCGAAAAGAGAAAAAGGAAAAAGGGGAAAGAAAGAAAGGTGGGGGAAGAAAGAGATTTCGATATAAGTTTTTTTTAGGGGGAAGAGAAAGAGAGATAAACATGGGGAGGGGAAAGGGAAAGAGAGTGAGAGAGGGAAAGAACAGAGTTAAGCCACTTAACAGGGTGACCAAGAAAATAGTTTTTCTAGGACTTAAAAAATAGTGTTGGGGAGGGAGTGATCATATTCAAAATAGATACATTGAAATTGTCTAGTCATTTTAAGCAGCAAAATCATCATCATCACATTATAACTGTCACAATTACAAACTAATAATAATAATAATAATAATAATAATAATAATATATATATATATATATATATATATATATATATATATATATATATATATATATATAAAAATAAAATTAAGCTGTCAGATCCTCATATATCCATCTGATGGCAGAGTCGATTATTATATATATATATATATATATATATATATATATATATATTTTATCCTCCTTGGGTCTACCCATACAGATTACCTAGTTTTTCGTAAACTAACTATATATATATATATATATATATATATATATATATATATATATAGTTGTCACAGCTGAGCCTCAGGATCATCATCATCTCTCCCTATTTGCTTTCTCTTCTCTAGTGTTGGTGGTAAAGATGGTTGTGAATTAAAGTGAGTTTAATGAGGTCTTCTCACGGCCCAAAGGGGATTGAGACAAGCAAGATCTGACAAACTTGGTTGCATTGGGCTCTCAGATACTTGGTCTCTCAAGGTCCAACTGGCACTGCCCTTTTCTGACAGTTTGGCCATTGAGATTGTATAGATTGCTGCCTATTCCACCAATGGGGTCAATCACATTCAGTCTGGTACTTTTTCTTTGACCTTACCACCATAGGTGGCCTTACAGGAGTTGGAACTCCAGATGACTTTGCTCTTGGGATTACTGGGACAAGTAAGCCCTCTACCATGACAAAGAATGACCATATATTTTTTACACTGGATGTTGGTGTGAACAGTTCATTATCAAATGTCCCACTTGGACTTAACATTATTTTAATTATTAATGACAATAAGAAAAACAAATAAATAAATAAATAAGAAAAGAATAAACTAATAAAAGTATAAAATTATCATTAAATATATGAGAACATTTATTGTTGTTGCTAAAAATAAATATTTGAGATATATATATATATATATATATATATTGTCATCCACAGACAGACTGTTTTGCTGTATCACAGCTCATCAGTGTGGCTAGACGTCCGGTTGCCTCTGGCTAGAATCGAAAACCGGCTGAATTCGCGTCAGTCGGAAATTTTACCCTGAAGCCATTGGCGCACGGCAGAGAAGAAGGTGAATTTAAGCGTATTTATTTTTAGATAAACACACAGTGACTGAGAGAACTTGATTCGATTTACCAAAGAGTCTTGCATTATTAGCCGTAATAGTCACTGTTTACAAACCCACACATCCTCACCCAGAGAGCTCAACCGAAATAAATTTTTCAGGACTCTTAACTCAACACCTAAAGATTGCATTGTGATACCACTGAGAAAAAAATGTATATTTATTATTACTATATAATGTAAATATATATAAGTATATCATGGGAAGTCAAGTCATGTACCTTGATCTGAGTGTAGAATAAAAAAACTGTGAATCAGTTTGATACGGTCAAATTGGCAGCTGATCTAAAAAATGATCCACAATTTGCGGTGGCAAAGTATAGCTTGTTAATTTTAATGCTTCCAAAAAGAAACTGCTCTCTAGTAATCATCTGAGAGATCCCTTTCTGCCTTCCATCAGCATAACTGATACTAACCTCCAGAAGAGTGACGTCTTTTTGGGCTAATATTTTTCATTGACATGAAGTGAAAATATTATATTGAATCCATTGCTAGGTCTGTTGCTAGAAAAGTCAGTTCAGTGTGTCATGCTAGACAGTTTTTCTTGCCAGAATCTATCTTACATATTTATAAGTCTGCCATTTATCCTCACTTTGAATAATGCTGCCACATCTGGTTTGGTGTTCCTGCTATATATTTAGTTTCTTGATAAAATCCAAAGAAGAATCTGCAGTTTTATTAGCCCTGACCTGGTATCTCAGCTTCAGTCACTTTCTCACCACTGTAATGTAAATTCCCTGTGCTTTTTCTATAAATACTTTCATGGCACTAGCAATTCCATCATCCTCCAGGTCACTTCCCTTGCCCACAAAGAGACATTCCACTTTGATCCTCTATACTGGCAATACAAAAATTTTCTTTTCTTTACCTTCTGCCTTACCATCAGTACTTTGTTCTTTTTGTTTCTTCTTGTACAACTATACATGGTTTAGAACAATGTTTAGTTTGACACCAGCTAACTGAAACAGAAGAATTACCTGAAAATGATGAAGAATTTTACAAAGGTCTTCAATTTCTTTCTTTTTCATCTCAAATAGATTTTTTTGTGTGTATGGCTTGCTTTGCAGGTATAAAAAAATCAATGTTCTTCGTTGAATTAGTTTTAAAAAAATGATAAACATTCAGTTCCAAATTTTTTTCTATACACAACTTGTCAATGTTAAACTTGGATTGTCACTTAAAATTGTTTTTTTTTTTTACTTTTGTATTTTGTGTTCTTTTTTATTTATTTTTATTACCACATTAAACATTAACAATGTGGCTTTGTTGTGTTAAAATCTGAGTGACAACAAATGAGATTTCCAGACCCATCTACCCCCACCAAACCAAAAATTATATCACTAAATAAATGCAAAAAAGGAAAATTAAAATTTAAAAAAAACAAAGCAATATTTTTTCTTTTGAAAAAGTTCTTGTCATATCATATCTCATTCTGTTCCATTTAAAAGGACCACTTTAAATCTTTTTAACTCAACCAAATTTGTTTCTGAAAATTATATTCATTTTAAAAATAAAATAATTCTATGCTTATAAAAAACACTACAGTAAGGTTAATGGTATCCTGAGCTCCTACGTAATATCAGTCATCCTGTATAGCAATAAATTTTGAACAATGTTCCTCATAGATGAAGAGGAAACTTGAGGTAACAGAAATGTGGTTCTACAGGAGGATATTGAGGATATCATGGATGTTTTATCTTCAAACATTGAAATGCACCATCAACTGTCATCTTCTGTCTCCTTGAATCCTGATCATTTTATTGTCCTTTCTGTTCGGTAACAATCAGTATTTTCTCAGGTTCCTTCAATCTTAGTAAGTTCTTGTATTTTAGTAGCTTTATTGCTTTTCTTTGGGTAGAAGGATTAAGAACAAAGAGATGTAATAATTATATGCTTATAAAAAACGCTATAGTGACCTTTTTGTGACCCTTTGGATCAATTGGTATTTCCTAATGAGGAAAGGGAGATTGGAAAATTTGATACTCACATATTGAAGGCAAGGGGGACCCATTCTTTCTCCTCAGTAACATTTTGTTTCCTTCACTCTCAGTAACAACTTGTATCTTAGTGGCTTTATCCCCTTGCTTGGGGCATAATGATTAAAAACAAAAAATTGTATCAGAAAGAAAAAGTTGGTGACAGATGGGGGACTGCTTGAGAACATCGGGTAATGTGAGCAACTTCAGCTTTCAACAAATCAATCAGAGCACTGATCTGATAAAATTAGTATTTAAACAATTCAGAATACACAAACAATGAAAAAAAGGAATATATAAAATAAATCAAAACAAAAAATGATTTGAAATTAGCTAAAACCTAATTTCTTTAATAGTACAGTAAAAATCAAGCATTTAAATAGCAAAAAGTGTCTTCCAAAAGCTAAGCAAAGTATTAAGAAACAAGAAAATTTCATTTGAAACTAAGAAAAGATGTAATACTATTCCTCCTATATGGCAGTGCATGCTGGACAGTTTCATCACAGGTGAGAAGACTTGAATGAACAGAAATGTTGTTCTACAGAAAGATGCTGAGAATACCATGGACTGAAAAATTTGAGCAATGAAAAAGATTTATAAAAAAAGGAAACAAAATGGACACTCATATTCAACATCAGAAAGAGAGAATTGAAATTTTTAGGGCACATAAATAAATAAAGTTGAAACAGACAAATCTCTACCTTTCCTCGACATCTTATTAAAACATAACAATATATGCTATATATAAATAAAACAAAATAAAGAAATACACATGATTTTTATTTTTTTGATTAATTTCTTAAAATGTCAGAATAAATGACAAAGTGCATAGAAAGTGTTAAAAGAATATCTTTGTTTTATAAAAACGAATCTTAATTGGTATGTGTTTCTTTTGTTTTATTTTTTAATATTTTTAATAAAAAGGAATAAGTATTCTTACCTGACAGGAGCCTTTGATGCAAAGAGACTGAGTTTTATATTTTGTTGGCTTTGGAACTTTTGAGAGAACTTGACAAGGTGTACCATCTGGAAGAAGCCCAAACCTATCGAATCGATCGTAATTAGATAAGGACCTTGGGTAACAACTGAATTCACAAACTGAGAATTCATCTGTAGAGAAAATAACAGAGATGACATTTAATTAAACAAGTGAAATGATATTAGAGAACATAGATAAACTTTAATCCTTTAAGGCCAGAATTGCCTGAACGCTTCAAAAGTTTGCAGTCCATATAGCACCTGAATGTACCAACATTTGGGTAACACTGTATTTCAATACACACATCCATTAACACCTGATCAATTAGCGGGGCCAGAATTTCAAGACATTTTAGAAATATAAAACTTTGTAAAAAAAAATTGTAGACTTCCCAAACCATATCGTATGACGGTAAACTGCATCTGCGTCCATGGGTATGACGGTAAACTGCATCCGCGTCCATTGGTATGACGGAAAACTGCATCTGTGTCCATGGGTATGACGGTAAACTGCATATGCATACTGAGTACGGCGATAAAATATGTCCAACAGAAAGGCTGTTGTTGAAAAAATAAGGTTGTCGGCTATATGTTTTTGGAAAAATAGTATTACCAGCTATACATTTTTGAACAATACATTTTTGAAAACCAAATGTTTCCAGCAATACATTTTTGAAAACCAAATGTTTCCAGCAATACATTTTGAAAACCAAATGTTTCCAGCAATACATTTTTGAAAACCAAATGTCTCCAGCAATACATTTTTGAAAATCAAATGAAAGTCACTCAAAATCGTTTTTGGCATAAAATGACCACTAAGGTTGAAATGCCATTAAACAAAACAACCAAACCAAACCATATCACATCACTAGTAATACCAATGCAGTTAAATTTGGTATCATTTGAAAAAGAAACCATTTTATTTTCATATAAAATCAACTTGTAATAATAGATTGTCAACAGCTTTCGAGATATATCAGTTTAATCAAAGTAACCTTATGTATTCAGATTTCTCAGCAATTCTGTCAGGACTCCAATGATTTATCAACTAAAATCTCTTAAAGACTGATACAATCAAAGAAAAACTAAATAGCAATTAAAACCTCCACACGACAATAAAACAAAGCATTTAATTTCTTTTTATGAATTCTTTGTAATTATTATCCTTTACTCAACAAACTTTCTTCAGACTTGGTTGAATTTGAACAAAAGGGAGATGCATAAAAATTTCCATAGACTCTCTAAATCATGTTTGGTAGTCTGTCAATGCAAATATGGAACCTCACATTGGGTACTGAATGTAAAGTCTGTCACCATTTTATGTCCTTATCAGTTGATGAAATCAAGAGTTTTTGTTAAACTCTGTATCAATTGGTAAGTGGCATTTGGCCTTTGTTAGTTTATGATAGCACAAAGAAAAAGGAAGAACAGTCAATAAACTTGGAGAGAAAGATCAGAAGAAATAAAAGCCAAGAACAGACAAGCACTCTGAAGTGATAACAAGAAGATGTCAGACCTTTAGAAGGTTTTAATGAACTAACAAGATGGCTACATTTTCTATTGAAGAGTCAACAACAAAGGGAGGTTATTAATAGTAAGTCAAAAAGGGAGATTACGAAGCAAAATCCTTTTCTCAAAAAGAACAGGCAAATGTTCTGAATACCATATTCTCCCATTTCTTAAAGACTTAGGGTTCCTGATAATGAACAGGCCTATAGCGTTCTCTTACAGATTGTCTTTGTGGTTCCAACATAACAGAAGCAGGATTGGAGGTTTCAGTTGATGATTGGAATTCAGAGTTATTATTAGATTCCTTGAGGGGAGGACCATTAACCCTTGGTGCATGAGTTCCATCTGTAGTGTTCTGTTGTTCAGGAACAGTCAAATCTTCAGAGTCAGTAAGTGGAATCACAGATTCCATCAAACCAGTCTCTACATGAATGTTAGATGTCTTACTGCCTTGTGACTTATCACCAGTTGGGGCTAAAGTCATATATTGAAACTGTCAATTCATATCCATCCACGTATCATATGCCGGCGTATTGTGGATTCGCTTCTAACAAATCGACTTTGTCTACCAGAGGATTATATTTACTAGTGTGGACATGGTGATATACTAACACTGGTCCTGGTACAGAGAGCTAGCCAGGTAAAGAGTGACTGCTAGGAGAACAGCTCTGGTATGAAAAGAGTCTTTTGTGAGGTATGACATTTATGGTGCTGCAGAGAAAGAGATCTCATCGAGTGTAAAAGTTTGGGTAATTCTTGCTCTCATTGAGATTTTCTAAGTTTCTTGGATGCCATTCTAACTCTTGCATTGTCCATTTCCTTGTGGATTATAAGGCATTGTTCTGCTGGTTGCAATTCCTTATTTTGTCAGATACTCTCACAGAAATGAAAGTCCCTGATCAGAATGGATGTATGCAAACATTCCAAACACAGAGAATATCTGATTCAGAAATTGAATAATGGTTTCCGTTTTCATGTTTGGGCATGGGAATGCAAATGGAAAATGAAAATATGCATCTATTACTGTAAGTAGCAATTCCTGGAGGCAGAAAGTAGGGGTCCCTTTGAAATCCATGCCGATTTGTTCCATGAGTTGATAAGCCTTGATACGATTGGAGGTCCTTGGAATGTAAAATCATGGTTTTAGCCAAGCACATATGGGGCACTTAGTACATGCCCTTCTTACTTCCTCAGTAGAGTAAGGAAGGTTTCTTACCCTAACAAAATGAGCTTGTTTCATTATTCTGGGATGACAAAGACAAATAGGGCGATCCAATAATCTTTCTTTGTTGATGGTAGCTCCACAGTGCACTCTTGAGAGTGGCTCTGTGGGGATATTATATTTGCCAGGTCAGTGCATTATATTGTACTTGTAGCATCCAAATTCTATCCTCCATCATTAAATTTTGTTGTTTTTCAGTTTTTACAGTTTTTTCAAGTGGAACAAAGTTTACAGCTTGCTGATCTGTGATTATTGTGAAATTTTGTCCCGACAAGTAGTGTGACCATTTTTTCATAGCCTCTATGATGACACAGGCCTTCTTTTCAACAGTAGCATGCTTGCATTCCATGAGAGTGAGTTTATCGGAAAAGATGGCAACTGGGCTACCAGCTTGCTTCAGAGTAGCTGCTATGGCATTGTCAGAAGCATCGGTTTCTACTATAAGTGGTATTGTCTCATCAATTGAATGCAACAATGCTTCTCAATTTCCTCTTTAAAGTCACTGAAAGCCTTTACTGCCTCTTGATTGAGAGGAAATGTTTCAGCAAGAACCATTGGTCTAATCTTATCAGAAAACTTTGAAATCCACTAGGAATAATAGAAGAAAAGTCCACTGACATGGTGTAAAGTGGTCTCATCCTTAGGGACGGGTAGCTCTTTAAGTGATCTCAATCTCTCCACATCAGGTCTTAGTGAGCCATGGGTTATGGTATATCCAAGAAAATCAGTTGATTCAGTTGATGTAACCAACATCTTTTCATTAAAGGGGAGATTGTGAAGCTGGGCAATCTCATGGAGCCTTGCCAGATTTTCATTAATGATGATATTATCTACATAGGCATAGGTTCCAAGCAGATGGTGTTGTCTTATTATACCATCTATAGTCCTTTGAAAACAGGTCACACCATTCGTGACCCCAAATGAAATTCTGCAGAACTGTTAAAGCTTGCCATTAGCCTCAAAGGCATTTTATAGTTTATCCACACTTCGGATGGGTATTTGGTGGTAAGCACTTTTCAGGTTTAACAAACTATAATGCTTGAACCCAGAAATCCCATAGACAAGATCATCTATCCTCAGGAGAGGGTAAGCATCAAGGTGGGTAAATCTGTTGACAGTTTGGCTATAGTGAGCAACCAGTCTCTTTTGATGGCGTTCATTGGTTACGATAAGGGCCTGAACCCTCCAAGAAGAGTACTTTCGTCAATAACTCCTTCCTTCAATCTCAGACTGTACAAAACCTCTTGTCATCATTTCCTTCTTCTTTCCTTCAAGTCTTCTTGATTTAGTGGCAATAAGTTTGCAGTTTGGAGTCAAGTAGGAAAATTAGGAAGACATGTCCACTGAAGAAGATGGCACACTGCAAGAAGTCAAATTAAAAATGTGAAGACTTTTCCGAGTGTTGGTCCATGAAATCTTGACCTAGAATCACATCACAGCAGAGATCAGCTAAAACTGAAAGCCTTGTGTTAGGGTATGTTTCACCCAATAGATTTATCTTGACTGTACAGAGTCCCTTTGCTAGAGAGTTCAGTGACAAAGAAGCCATGAATACATTCCCAGTTGCAAAATCCATCTTCAGCTGATGCTTTTTGGCATAGTCATATGCAATGAAAGGCCCAGTACGTCCAGTGTTGACAAGAGCTGTAGCTTCCTCATTGTTGATCCAGACAAACACAGTAGCTTGTTTACGTAGCATGGAAGAAGCTGAAAATGTAGAAGCCAGAGTTGCAGACACTGTAGAAGAGGATACAAGTGACTTATTGACTGACAGACCTTTGAAAAGTGCCCCTTTTTACCACACTAGTGACACATGGACTCCTTCACTGAGCAATGATTACAGTTGTGAATAACAGCTTCTCAAAAATAGTACCTATATTTCAAAGTTGTAATGGCACACATTTGAGCTGCTGAACGATGATGGTCCAATTCTGCTTCAGTGATAGCATTTACAGCTGGTGTACAGGGACAAGTATATGACTTGATTTGAGTTTGATTGACTACCGTACTTAAGTCAAGAATTTTATTTTCCATCAATTGCTGCCTAATAGTACACGAGAGTACATCACTAATAAAAGCGTCTCTAATAGAGACATCTCAATTTTGTGAAGCATATACAGCTTTAAGATTGCAGTCTTTACCAAGTGGTAATAGTGCATTTCCTTTTGTTCTTGAGTGGCTAAAATATGTCTCATAAACACTTTGTCTTTTGATTTTATATAATTAACAACAGAACACAACAGATAAATGGTAGATGCCTGGTCCCAAGGATTCCAACCCTGCAGCAGCACCCACCACATATGAAGGGGAACATTGGTAAAATATTGACACCAATATGATATCGGTTGTGGGGTTCAGGCAATTTTTGGTTTTGGCCCATATGCACAAGTTTAATCTCCCCACTTTTTACATTGTCTTTGTGCCATATTCCATCACCACGGTGAGACCAGGAAATACCATATGTAGTATCTGTCCTCCTTATTTCTAATGGCAATGGTAGTATTAGCCATTCCCTTATATGGAAATGTTTCACATTCATTGACTGAGTAGCCAGTGCTAATTTAAGTTACACATTTCTTCCTTCTCTGACTGTCAGCACAGGATCAAGTAGAGTATCTGTTGTCCATATCTCTAATGTTAACTTTACCTATTTCCTTATATGGAAAAAATTAGCCTTCATTGAATATTCATTGACCAAACAAGTAGTGTCACTGTCAGTAGAAATTCGTAAAATCTTTCTATCAAAACAATTTTTCAGGAAAATTGGTGTAGTCTTACACAAGTTATCTTCACCTAGACACACCAATTGTTTTTTTCTTTAATCATCTCACCCCAAGCAAGGCAATAAATCCACTAGGACGCAAGAGGTTACTGAGTGCTAGAGAATATGACAAAAACTACTACTAAGGAGAGAAGAAAAGAATAAGAATTAAGAAAACAGAAAACATACACCTTTTTTTTCTGTATTCATGCCTTAGTAATTCTACAGTGGCTTACATTCATATTTTACACATTCTTGCATAGATCAAATATTTTACTTGAAAGAAAAAGTGAGAAAATTTACATTTATTTGTTGCTTTAACTGGTTTGGTCATTTTCCAGGTGTAAATAAATTTTGTTAAAAAGAAAAACACTAAAAGCAAAACTCTAAAGTGCAAAAAGGTAACGATATAATTATTTTGATTGAGTAGCTAAGACTGCAAGTCATTTTAAGGGCCTTAATTTCAGCGATAAGGGGCATTTTAATTATTTGTATCTCCCAACAAAAAATCTTCATCACAAAAATTCAAACGAGAAAGCAAAAACAAAAACGAGTTTTTAACTTTGGCAATCTTAAACTCAATCTTCCTAATCCTGTGAATTGTTTGTGGAAAGGAACGTTTATGAAAATGACCAGCAAAAAATAAATAAATAAAAATAAACTTATTGTTGTGATGACTTACAAGTTTGTTTTCCTTTGGCGAAAGGCCCAGCAACTTTCTGAAGAACCTTAATCTTTGATTGTCATAACAAAAGCAGACAAACACCTGTACATGCATACACTCGTAATTTAATTACTATGCTTTATTGGGAATCTCTTTCATATTTCATGAACAAAGGACAACCATATTTTCATGTTCATTCACTTAAGGCAGTCATTAACCTAAATGTCAAGCCAATTCCTATTCATAGAATTTATTTTATCTTGATGTGCAATAGAAAATAAATTTAAAAGGCGAGATTACTCCGTAATTAGCAGTGAAATCTTATTTCTATATAAAAATTTTTTAAAAATATTAATGCTTTAAAAATAGATAATTTAAAAGTATATAGAAACATATACAAACATTATAAAAAGAACAGGCAGGAGAGAAAGGATAAGAACCACTGCTTTGTCAAACAGACTCCCAAGTGGATGCTCCCCAATCACTAAAATCTTAACCTCTTCAAGTTTAGGGTTAGCCATTACTTTCCCTGCATATCTGCATGAACTGTACCTCTGAGTTTGCAAGCGTCTACCTCGAGTGGCTCTCGGGCCTTGTATAGGATTAATGTTATTGTAAAAAAAATTACTCATGGTAAAAGTGGTGAATCAAAAATATAACAACAACAAAGTAATAAAAAACGTCTAACCAGTTATCAATCCTCACACTTCAGAGCCAGTTGAAGACAAGCATATGTACACAATATCTAAATAAAAAAAGTGGGGAGAATAAATTAATACCAGGGAATCAGTAGTGTGAATTACTGACAGACTGCATTTAGACCCAGCAGCTATTTCTTCTACTTACAGAAGGAAGGCTGATTAGACTTAATATAAATAGTCTCAAGTATTTGCAGGTGATAATCTGAATGCACTTTGCCACTTATGGTGAAGAAATCTCTTGCGAAAGATGAAACAAAGCCCATATTATTCACAAAGTGTTCTGAATAGCAGAACCAAAAGTATTCACAAGAATATGCAAAATTTTACACTGCCCTTGATGGATCTTACATTATACATTCAAATCAATCTTGATTTCTAATCTCTAATTATTTCTGCCAATATATTCAGAATTAAACTGACATTGTGTATAAGGAAACATTAGACATTCATTGACTGAGCAACCAGTACTGTTTTTGGTTAAAATTTATAAAATCTTTCTCTTAAAACAATTTTTTCAAAAAACAGGTTTCTCAAGTCCAGTAGATGTTATTGCTCTTTCCAGCATTGATGGGGGTTTCCTTCTTAACCTTTTATTTGAATTAGTGTGGAATATTAACATCCCTGATTATGACATTATTTTCTCTTCGAGTAACATGTACTATCCATTTTAGTTGTTGCTGTTTTTGGTAGACTTCAAGTGATATGGTTTCTGTTATTTGGTACCGTTCTTTGTTTGTGAAATCGAAAATGTTCAACGAAGGATGATTTTTTTCCAAGGCCTCTGGGCGTTACTCACTCAAAGCCTTTTTTCACGATTGATCTTAGGAAGTGTTTGTATACAACTAGAACTTTAGATAATTCTGAACAGGTCTGGCACAATAGGTGGCATGCATATGAAAGCTTCGATCTGATGAGGCTATTTATTTATGAACATGACTCAAGTTTTAAGATTGATGTTTTCATTTCGTACCAATTTGCTGTGTTGGGTGAAAATACCTCTAGCACAGTTTTTCTTCAATACTTAATTTGTTATAACTGATCTATACACCAATGTACCTGAAGTGTTTACTAATTCTACATCAAGTATTTTTATGATGGATTCAGGGTAGGTGCCATCACTGTTTTTGTTCTAATACCAGTTAATAATTTCTATTTTGGGAAAGCTTCATCTTGAATCCAATTTTTGGACCACTTGATATATCAATTAATAATTATTTCATGATTTACCACTCTCAAATTTGATATGATTTTCCTTACAGCTTTTATAATAACACATCAAAATAGGATCATTATTATTGGGGTAAGCATGTACAGACCCAACTCTCTTATTATTAACATTTTTGCTGTTATAGGCTTATAGATATTTTTTGAAGCAGCCAAGTTTGTGGAAGGTTATCAGCAGTTTGGAAATGACAATGGATAAATTGAATAGCCAGTGGAAATCTAAGAATTAAGCAATACCTCCGCAAAGCAGGCACTAAATTTTCTCCAATCATGATGAACATTTCTCCTCTCAATGTGACCACAAAATCAGGGATCGGTTCATATATCGATTTAAATTAATATTTGACTTTATACCCACATTATAATTTCTTGTTTGTTGATAAGCCGTAGGAAAATGAATGAATGAATCAATAAATGAAGTACTGATTTGCAACAAAGGCATGTCTTTTAGATTTATTTACAGTCTCTGGAATATAAATGTATAGAAAGTACATTGGCCTCAAAATGAAGGATTAGTTTATATAGTGATTGTAATATAGAATTGATCCCCCATTATAATTTATAGTTTGTTTATCAAATTCTGATTCGGTATGAATCCAAATCTTTTCCCCCAACTACTGATTTATTAGTAAGACTTGTAGCAGTAAATGATTATTATCTCAAAAAAAATTCTTACAATCAAAAAATATTTTCTGTCTTTAAGTAACCTGCAAAGGGTTGATACGCTACAGAAAATGAATCAGTCATCTTTGTTGTTGTTATCACAATGTTTCGGCTAATGTGATCTCTGGCCTTCATCAGGTGTATATCAATTGGGGTAACCTACAGAGAATTGCATACTGAACACTTCTATTTAATCTATGGTGAGTGGGTTGGTAGACTGTTCTCGTTACACTGCCCATGTCTCAGGACATCTATTCTAGTTCTTATTTTTAGTACTGCTCAGTTATTGCTCACTCTCTTTCCACTGAGCCCATGTACACAGTGCCCAAGCCAGGGATTGAACTCAACAACAAAGATGAGCACAATAGTCTGAATATAAATAATGTAAATAATGATAATTCTTCATCCCAGAAATTCAGACAGAAATCTTTTTTTTTTTTTTTTTTTTTTAAGCTTATCACCCCAAGCAAGGCTGGAAGCCACTAGCATGCAAGGGGTTACAGAAGGTTTGGAGGAAGAGCAGATAGGAGTGGTAAAGGAGAGGATGTGGAGAAAGATAGTGGATCGATCAAGACAAGGGGGTTACAGAAGATTTGGAGCGAGAGCAGATAGGAATGAAAGGTGAAAGGATGTGGAGAAGGGAAGTGGCTAGATCAAGGCAACTGGAGATGTCGATTGACGTTACACTTAAATAGTTGGAGATTGTATTTGTCAGATGATATCTATTGAGTTTGTGAAAGATTTCAATCAAGATTTAGTCTTCTAAAAGATTTTTAAATTGTATTACAAAGAAGCAGAATGTTGATCCACAAATTTAAGAGACTTGTCTGGGCATTCACAAACAAGGAATCATGTGGTATATTCCTTTGAAGAAATGAAAAAGAAAGATTGTAAAAGTCATGTAAGAAAGTGATGTATAAGTAATAAGAGAGTGTTTGATAGTGTTTCCTTTGGAGGCATATTACTGTTTATCATTTGCCAAAACTCTGGGGCAAAATCTTTCATGTTCTGCCCTGTCGAAGGTGATGGTCAGATCATATTGAATCTTGCATCTTTTGGCATCTATCTTTTTTCAAAGAGTCTCTTGTTTCTAATTTGAGCCAAAGAATGCTTTTTTTCTCCCTTTCAATGGAAACACCAAAAATGATTGGTGGTGCTGTGAAACTGGCCCTGGCTTAGGTCTAATTTAGATTTCTTTTCATTTCTTTGTAGATGACTAAGTTGAAAAGAAATGGAAACCTGTCCACATATGTAAATCATGTAGGTGATTAAATTGCTTATAATTTGACATGATGTACAGCCATGAGGAATGGTCAGAAATGTTTATGGATTCAAAGATCTGAATTTATTAAGATGGAATCTGGATGTTTCTTTCTTTTACCATAAAGTGTATTACAGTGTACATTCCTGAAAGCCATTATCATCTTTTTTTTAGTCTTTAGTCTTTTTTCCTCTCATTTCTTTGATGATGATTAATCATATTTATTTAAAGACAGGGCAGAAATAGAATAAAATCCTGTAACAAAGTGAATATAAAGATGCTGGCCACACTTCAGAGATCAGTTTGCAAATTTATATATAGATATATATAAATTGCATGATAATGTACCACCGGCTGTTGGACCTCTTAAGTGTTCTGCTTGAGCCAGAGTATGTAGGTCCCTTGTTGGAGTAAATAGCCACATTTGTTCAGCACATCAGTAGGTTTTCTCCAAAAAGCTATGTAGTAATGGCCATACTCGGATACGAGTTGGCAACCACCATATATATATATATATATATATATATATATATATATATATATATATATACAGGGTGCAGTGGATAAATTGTCATCTAAATTACACAAAAATAAAAAATAAAAACACTGACATCTCATTTTAACAGATATATCTACCAAAATTACACACAAATATCTTGAAATACTAAAGAGCAAATTTATTTAATAAAATCACCATTTCAACCATGGCCCCCAGACAACTTTGGAATCTCCTGTAACTCTTCTGGATGATCTCCTTGTTTAACTTGGTGAATGCTACCATAATCCTTGCCTTCAGTTCATCTTTGGTCTTACAAGAAGTTTTGTTGGCCTCTCTCTCAACAGTGACTCATACATAATAATCAAAGGAGTTGCGGTCTGGGGTGTTAGGTGGCCAGATGTAAGGGGTGATGTTCTTGTAGAAATTGTCTGACAGCCATGACTGGATTCTCCTGCTTGTGTGACATGGTGCAGAGTCCTGTTGCCAGACATAGGGCTTTCTAGTAGCCACCCTCTTGACCCATGGCAGCACTACCCCCTCAAGGCACTTGATGTAGGTCTCCATGTTGAGTCTAAGGCTCTCCCCAACAAATTTGGGAGTTTTTTTCTCCTCAGAACAATCAGAGTGAGTTTTCTAAGCTGCTTTGTAATCACCATGAGGTTCATCCAAATCTTTCCATATCCTTTGCACTGTACTCAGATGAATGCCCCAAAACTCTGAAATGTTCATATTGGAGCTTCTGGCACAAATGCTTCTGGCATGAATGCCAAGCAGTATAGTATACCATTTCCAAATTTCTAGTGAAATGAATTGCATCATGGTGCTCTTTTACTTACAGACAGTGCCCAACTGACCATATTATACTGTGCAGTTGACAAAATGAAAAACAAACAATGCGTATGCACAAAATTAAAAATATAAAATGGTGACAATTTACCCATCTCACCCAGTGCGGGTATGTGTTTGTGTGTATACACACACATATATATATATAGATAGATGAGATAATGATATATATTTTTACATGAACAACATTGGGAAATTGTATGACAAAGTTGAAAAGGTTTACTTGTGACACATTTCATCCTTCAGGACTTCCTCGGACTAAATTTGTTATGTTGGTATGACTAAACATACATATGATTTCAGAATTTTTTTTATCTTGTCAAATTTATTTAGAGCCTTTTTCTTTTTCTTTTCATCACTTTTGTTAGTAGATATCCCTCACTGATAATAGCAGATCTGCCAGGAATTGTGAAAGACAAACTTTCAAATCAAATTTCAGCTAAGCTAGCAATTATATTATTGTTGTATAATTGTGTGTGTGTGTGTGTGTGTGTGTATATATATATATATATATATATATATATATATATATATATATATATATAATCATTTATTTAAATATTATAACATAAATATGTTATAAATATGTTATAAAAGTGATTTTAAATATTATAACATAAATATGTTATAAATATGTTATAAAAGTGATTTTATAACATATTTATGTTATAATATTTAAATAAATGATTATATCTGCTCTACTCTGTATTGAGCACTCTTTTAAGAATAATAATTGTTGGTTATTGGAATTTACTCCGTATATACCAATCCCACACTTGGGTATATATATATATATATATATATATATATATATATATATAACAGTATAGTTTTATGGTATGTTATATTTATGAGTTAAAATGCTCAATATCAGGGATAGTATGTGTGTAAATTGAAGTCAACACCCAGTGGCGACACTTTGTTTCATACTAAAATGGTATGTGTGTGAAGATTGTGTTTAAGCATGAAACAAACTGTCACTGCTAGGTGTTGACTTTAATGTACACTTTTACATATATATATATATATATATATATATATATATATAATGCCCAACTACTTGTTTTCCAAGCACATCTGTCTGTAAGGGCAGTTAACCAATTGAAATGAGGATGAAAGAAATCCTAGTGAAAAATGAATAAAGCTTGACAATGCTTCATTTAATCAAAATTACAAATAATATTACTGCTACTACTAATATTACTAGTAATATCACAGGTTCTTTTTCTGTATTATCCATAAAACATCTTGGGAATGTAGGTGGTGTTATCTCATGATACCTTCTTTATGGTTTTGGATTTGGAGTTGTTTTTCTCATGGACTGGCTGCCACCTAAGGCTACAGAACTTGGTCTACTCTGTAATTTAACCTGAAACTGCAAGTGTGGAGGAGACATCGATTCTTGCCTTTCTCAAGGGTATTAGTGCAAAAGTGAATGCAACAACCTCAGCTTGAACTTGAACTTGGCTCACCAGCACCAATTATTTACCAATAACCATTCACATTAGTCATGCATCTTTTATGCTTGATTGACTTCAAATTGTTTTGTCTGTATAAAACGTTGCACATTTTTCGTTAATAATTTTCATCAATTAACCTTTTTCATGATACACAAATTAATTTTTGAAACATGGTTTAATTTTACATACAACTCATTATATGTGAGTGAATCAATAAATTCATAGCCTAACACGTAATTATTTTCTGTCCAATCTATGTGAATAATATTCAACACTGAATTAAATGCATTGACAAAGAAAGGTGTTGAGTTGAAAAATAAATATGTCTTTTGTAAAATATATACTTTTTTTAACATTAGGCTACAGACTTATTGATGTACTTACCTATGTGTGTAATGGAAAAGCATTGGGTTAATTCATTGATAGTATTGAGTGTTGGCTTTTCCATTTATATTAATAATGCTTCTATTATTTTTAGCCTTTTTTTTACATGTGGATGAGGCTATTATATTTGTATTATCAAAGAGTATGTTATATATGTATATATATATATATATATACACATTTTCTCTCTCTTCTAATCCTGCTAAAATTAGAAAAAATACTCTTCATCTGTGTTGCTGCAATAACTGTCCAATATGGCAGCAGCAAACAAATATTGAAAGAGAGGCCAGAACCTATTAGCCAGCAAGTTTGTTTCATTGGAGAAAAGCAGATTATTCAAAGCTATCCAACGGATTAATGTCATGTTCTTGTTACAGCAAACCTGTCTTGTTGGTCAAGGATCATGTGCTGGCTTCTTCAACCTTTTTTTTTTTATCCAGTCTGATCAGTCTCGCATATGCCAATCAAAATAGCTTTTGAGATCATACTGTGTTCTATACTGTTCTCTTGTAATATTTCATATGACAGATCTTTCTGTCATAAGACAGACTTGTCTCTTGATATGTGTTGTTGCCTTGAAAATTATATTACTTTGTGATTCTTCTTCTGTGCGCCATGTCCCTTCAGGATGTTGGTGATCATGGCTCTCCACAATTTCCTGTCCTTTGTAGCTCTGAGTAAATTTTGTCTTTTTGCTATCTCTCCTAATCCCTGTTCTGCCAACCATTTACACAAGATCATTTTTGTTCTACATGTCATGTTCCTTCAGGATGTAAGTGATCATGGCTCTCCACAATTTCCTGTCCTTTGTAGCTCTGAGTAAATTTTGTCTTTTTGCTATCTCTCCTAATCCCTGTTCTGCCAACCATTTACACAAGATCATTCTTTTTCTATATGTCATGCTCCTTCAGGATGTTGGTGATCATGGCTCTCCACAATTTCCTGTCCTTTGTAACTCTGAGTAAATTTTGTCTTTTTTGCTCTCTCCTAATCCCTGTTCTGCCAACCGTTTACACAAGATCATTAGGTAGGTTAGGCACTAATTTCCTCTGTCCTTCTTGCCTTCAATATGTCCTGTGAGTATCACATTTTCCAAACCTTCTTTCCTCATTATGTGCCCTAAAAATTTCAACTATCATTTCCTGATGTTAAATATAAGTGTCCTTTTTGTTTCCATTTGCTCTAACATTTGGTCTTTGCTCACATGTTCACTCCATAGTATCCTCAGCATCCTTCTGTAGAACCACATTTCTACTGCCTCAAATCTTTTCTGTCTGCCCTGTGAGTATCAGATTCTCCAAGCTCTTCTTTCTCATTACATGTCCCAGAAATTTCAACTGCCTCTTCCTGATGTTAAGTATAAAATAGAAATAAATTCAAATTTGTTCTTAGAACAATTCTTTAAAAATCTAATGCAATCATTGATTTATTTTTCTTTTTGTCCATTCTTCTTTTTCTTCTGTGTTCCATGTCCCTTCAGGATGTTGGCGATCATGGCTCTCCACATTTTCTTGTCCTGTAGCTATGCGTAAATTTTGTCTTTTCACTATCTCTCCTAATCTCTGTGCTGACAACCATTTACACAAGATCATCTTCTTCTATATGTCATGCTCCTTCAAGATGTTGGTGATCATGGCTCTCCACAATTTCCTGTCCTTTGTAGCTCTGAGTAAATTTTGTCTTTTTGCTATCTCTCCTAATCCCTGTGCTGCCAACTATTTAGACAAGATCATTAGGTAAGTTAGGCACTAATTTCCTCTGTCCTTCTTGCCTTCAATATGTCCTGTGAGTATCACATTTTCCAAATCTTCTTTCCTCATTCTGAAAGAATTTAATCTTAAGTTTTCCATGGAATGTTCAAAGATGTTCAATGTGAGCACCTTTGGTCACACAGCACACATCAAGCCGATAGTCCAATTCATGCCAAACGCGTTCCAGCATTGTATTGTCGATAGTTGCAACAGCTTCCGTTATTTGGGCCTTACGTTCATCCATGTCGTTTGGAAGGGGAGGCACATAGACCAGTCCTTTCACCCCCCCTCCCCCAACAAAAAGAAATCACAGGGTGTGAGATCTGGAGACCTGGGAAATCCACGTTGAATAAGTGTCCATGATTCAGTTTTTGCAAATTCAAGGACACAAAATGCCTTTTCTTGTTGAGTGAACGCTATTATTGGATCTGAAAAAACATTAACATTACAAAAAACTTAATGAATTTAACTTTAAAATGGTACCAGTTTCATTTTACTACCATTCATAGTTCAGCAGATATGAGGACTTGAAATGTGCACAAGACTTCTGGAACACCCTGTACTTTATCAACCTTATTGATTCCAATCCATAAGGAACGACTGCAAAATACTCATCCCCCCCCCATCTTCATTCAGCACGCCGCCATTTCTGGATTTTACTTACCAATCCCAAATCACTTTATTCAAGTGATTTCATTTGAGTTTAACTTTTCCTTTCATCAAGTACTATAACAAACATGAACATTTCCAAAGACTGGCCACTTGCATATGGTTACCTTGCTCCTTTCCAGGACTATTAATCTAAGCACATTTGCGTATCCACACATTCACACTTTGGAACATTTTTTATGTGTTTTTAATATTTCACTTCTTACCAGGATTTTTACAAATCAACAAATGTACATATTTGGAATTAAATTGTTGGTTGTTTTGCCAATAAATCTTTGGCCTTTTTATTAAGAACTCTGCGTTTGTTGTATAATTAGTTAGCCAATCTGTATTGGTTACAAATAGAAATAAAACTGACCCTCTACTATTTTTACTAAATCAAATGTTACAAAGACAACAATAACAAGAGAAATAATCAAGTAGAAGAATTTGTTCAACAATAAATATTTTTTTAAAAATCAACAAATACAAAATATATGCTAGAGTTGTTAAAACACTTTAGAGTTCTTGATTGTGTGAATAAATTAATACTGAAAGATTTGAAGTTGTTGATCTGTATGTATGAATATGAGAAAGTGTGCGTAAGTATTATTGTTATTGTAGGAAAATTAAACAGTTCTGCTTTTGTATTGAAATAAAAAAGGATTGTTCTTGACTTATGTGATTTCTACAGAGTTGTTACTCTTTGACCGGAGATGTATGTAGTGAAAAAAATAAATTGTTGGAGTGAGCGTACTTTTGCAAGCTGGGATTATGTTAATTTAAGTAATTAACGTTAAGCCTGGAATTGGTTTCATAGATTTTGTGTGACGAGTTGATTATTTTAAGAACGCACTTACCAAGTCACGTCGAAGTTTCATATTTATGAGTTCTCTTGGTTACATGTTTACATTTTGTGGCATCAACTCAAGGTCAAAATTTGGATCGGTACCTTCCGATGTAGTTGACAACACCTAATTGATATTTTTCAACCAATCAGAATGCATCAGTTGTTATGTGTGAGTCTATCACGCACGAACATACATACAAATACAAATCACATACAACGGCAAGCATTCATTGGTTAATTAATCACCACTATGTTATTATAGACAATTTAAAAAATTGCAGCAATGCACAATTTTGTAATCGCTCTAGTTTCATGTAGTCAGTTTTGTGCACTTTTGGAAGAAACGGATAACAGAAGCTTTCTTAAGTCTCCCCAAAGCTCGCTCGTTGATTGGTTATGCTAACCAATCAGATCGTCTGCACGTGAAGAATAATTCTTCCTGCACAGTGATCTGGAGCCTTTAGTCACTTATTTAAGCAAGAATTTTTCTTAGCTAATTAGTGAGAATTCAGCTGCCAAATGAATCCATGACAGTTGAAACCATGCACCAATCTTCTCACTCACACACACCACTCACATGCTGAACATACCTTGTATATACTCACATGATCTTTTCTAACACAGCAAATTTTTTAAGAACAGTCATTATAAGAGACTCTCATGAACATTATTCCAGTGAACTTTGAAATACTAAAATAACAGAAAAGAGAGACAACTCTTGGTTTATTCAACCTTTTCTTACTTAAATGCATGCTTTCTTTCACATTGTTGTTTGATATTGTACATCTTGTTAAATACATATTTTATGTGTAACAATGTCTTTGGCTTATCCTTTTCTGCGTCAGCCCTGTTTCCTAATCTAAAGTTAAATTAATGTGGTGAAGTCTGCCAGTTATAAACTTGGTTGGGAGCCTCTGTGTGTGTAACTTGAGATTTAAAACAGTCAATGTAGAAATCTGATTCTACAATTGTTACTCAGTTTTTAGTGTCAGTCTTTCTTCCTGTATATTTTATTTACATGGCAACCCATCTGTCGGCTGCTACAAGTGAATAGTATAAAGAAAAAAAAATAATAGTAAAGGTGGAGGTGTCATAAACAGTCATTAGTTTTTTTTGTAATATGAAATTAGCTTTGCAGTTGTTGAATTTCTACTACCGGAAATGATTGTTACCATGACGACCAAGATTCTTTTATCCGGTCTTCCAGCTGGGATCGAAGTGTAGTCTCTGTTCTCGATTTTTGCCTCTTTTTTTATAATGTCAGAAACCTCCTCTCAGCAGCGCCTCTCTCATTGCATTCCGTGACTAAAAAAGAGTGAGAGTTTGTCACAGAAACCGACGCTATGATATCTGGGCTATTTTTCTTCTTTGTCCACTACACATTTTTTAAATCAACTTTTCATCCCACAGACTGGCTAAGAAGATCAGTTTGAAAACGAACCAGTATATAAAATTTCAATAAGTAATTGCTGGGAGTTCTTTTTTTTTTTTTTAAAAAAAACAAAACAAAAAAGAAACAAAAAAACTTTTTAGTCAAAGAAAAATGTAATTCAACCAGTATTCGTTCAATTCCGTAAGAGAAAAAAAAAGTCATTCATGGCGGTTCGTCTGTTTTTTTCATTTTCTAACTCCTCTCTATAAGTAAGTACATTTTTATACAAAAAAAAAATGTTCCTCACTAATTTTTGTTGGAATTTCGCAATAATAGTCACTGCAATCAGAACTAATCATATTTTTTCATTTTTTTTTTGTTGTTATTATCGTAATCTGGTGTTCTTAATCGATAGTAATATGGAAAAAAAAGATTCCAGATTACGAAATTATAAAAAAAGAAGTAATTTTAAGAAATAACTTTGCGTCAACATATTTTTGCTTGTTTTCTTGGAGAACATTTATTTTTTTACCTACAATGAATTTCATAGCAAACTGGACGGCCGATTCTTTTTTTTCTATCATTTTTTGTTTTTATTATTCGTCATCAGGATTATGATGAAAAATGAAGAAAAAAAGATTATTTCTGGCCGGACTGCCTACAACATAATTGAATTCTTAACTGTAAAAAAAAAAATATACATATATATATTTACAATATTCGATGATAAATATCTTAAAGCATTTTTTGAACCTTTCTAAAATTACAACACTCACTATTCTTATCTTAAGAAAAATATTAAGTTAATAATAATTATTTTTGTTTGAGTCATACGACATTTTTGATACCAGACGAAAACCACTTTCTTTTGTTAGTAAAATTGTATAATAAAACGTCATTTTTATGATGGTCTCAAACTTCTTTTTTCTTAAATTTGTCATCATCAACTGTTCGTATCACTTTGAATTTGTTGATGGAGGACAGAAGGAAAAAAATATTGAACTGTTTCTTTTTGCAGTGACCTTCTGCAAATGACTGTTTAAATATTTTTACCTAGACTCATATTGGTATCTATTAATTAATACCCCTTTAGTTTGTTGGGATTGCTATGAGTTTGAATTTGTTATCAGAAGGTTAAAAACATTAAGATGGCTAGATTATGGGCATGTTCACCATATTAATCCACAACAATATCACAATATAGACATTCAAAACGAATCAATAACAAGGCAATTGAATAAGAAACAACGGTAATTTAGGTTTCAATAAAAACAACAGACATTTATGTACAATTAATACAATTAGAAAACTTGTGGTTTGATAATGCAAGAATTGACCAGGTATAAATTGGGTGTCTTATTGATTTACAGTTCAAAATTGTTCATGTGTTAAAGAACTGGTCAAATAGAGTAAAAATGGAAAATATTACTTATACAGAAATTTGTGTAGTTTGTGTGCGTGAATAAAGTAAGTAGAGTATAAATGTCTTAATTTTCTAGAGTTGTTTACCTTGGATTGTTCTGTAGTTATCTTTTGTTAAATACAATTTCTGTTTTAGTAGTGTGTAAGAACACTTTTCTTAGAAAGTTGTAAGTGAATTTTGAGAGAATAATGTTGGTGTTTGAGTCAGCAGTTGACGCACGAAAAGTTTCTTAAGTCAAAATAGTGACACGCGTGGATTTGTGTGGCATCTCTCTGAAGCTAAGTGATTGACTAGTGAATTGGGTCGAAATGTTTTTTTTTTAATTTGTTCTTGGAATCCAAAATAGGCTCCAGGGGACTGGGCGCGAAATTAGGTTTTTGTCTCAACCAATAAAAAGTCGAGATTTGCAATGTGAGGTGTTGGTTGGTTATAACTAGGTTCTGATGGAAGAGTGTATTTTATCTCGGGGGATGAGTAGAAAATATGGACGATTCTATCAAGTTTAAAAAAGTGGGTCGTATTGAAAGTAAAATATTAACTGTTACAGATTGGAGTCTGAATAATATGCCCACTACAATGCAAAGTCTTCTCTTCAACTATGTGCTATATCCCTTCAGTACATAAACAATTTCTTGTTCTTTGTAACTCTTAATAAATTTTGTCTTTGTCTTATTCTATCAGGATTTTAAGTGGAAAAATAAAATCCGAGTGCCATGTCCACAAATTATATAACACAATGGTCTTCACAGAAAAAAAAGACCAACTTAAACATGTTAATTGTTAACATGGCATGTACATGTATTTACATATTAAAATTCAATTGTCTTTGTTGTGGTCATGAAGAGACCAATAGTTTGAGTGTTCAAAGTGATTTGTAGCAAGGGAGTCTGCAAAGTTTGAAATGACATGTATGCCAATGTGTGTGTGTGTGTGTAGCATACGCTAATGAAATGTGTGAGACTGCTGGCTGATCTCGTGCAATAACGGTAATTTTAAAACAGTGAACAAAGAGAGGATGTGAGACTTTTGTTGTGGCATTGTATGTAGAAAAATCATCACAGATGTGTTCTCATGGTAATGTGTGTCTAAGTTGTTGATCAAGGCTGATCTGGTTCACAGACTGTCCTGTTTTAGATCTTGTCATGACCTTTATGATCTCAACAAATACTTATTGTCACTTTTGTAAAGTTTGTTGTAGTAGAGACTTTGTAATCGCAGATACAACTTATAGTACACCATTGAACAATGTTGGTGTCAGACGCCTTCAAATATCTCTCACACTAATAGTACTTGCTCGATAATACTCGCTTGAATAGTAATCCATATAGTGGGCCAAATAGAGAAATAGTACAGTGAATAGAGTAGAGAATAGTAATAGAGGATAGGCTAGAAATGAGGATCAATTAGACACACACTACCTCCCATATATGCATTTCTTCTATTGTCACATGATTTATTTAATTCAATAATAGGATCGCTTGTGTTTGCTCGCTGGCGATCTATGTTCAAACTCAAGTGTCGGTAGCAACACTTTATTCCTATATAACAGTGACTGTGGCTGACAAGCCACTTTATGGCTCATGGTGAGTCAGTGACTGGCTCACAAATCCTATCTGAGTTTTGTGTGGGAATGTAGTAAGTAACCCAAGCCCTGACCTATTTCCAGGTCATTTGGAGTTCAACTATATGGACTTCATAGCAAGCACATCATATGACTTGTCCTATCCAATTTTGTTCCAGAAACCAGTTGTTTAATTTGGGAGATGTGTTACTATGGGATTGTAAAATTTTTTCGTATCTACTAAATTTAGTAAAATTAATTTGTAGGTGTGTCTTACTTGTTTGTGCTTCACTTATTGGCCATAAAATATAGGATTTTATGAACTCTGCCCTCAAACCCTCTTCTGCCATTCATTTGCTATGTTATGCATTGTTTTCATATGTCCCACTTGCCTTCGATCTGTCCTGTGAGTATCAGATTTTCCAAGTCTTCTTTCCTCATTATGTGCCCTAGAAATTTCAACAATTTCTTCCTAATGTTGAATATAAGTTCCTTCTTGCTTCCATTTTCTCTAAAACTTTGTTGTTACTCTGAACTGTTATGTAATATCAGTCCTATATGACTGAATACTAGACAATCTTCTCAGAGATGAAGAAGAGACTCAAAGCAACAGAAATGAGGTTCTACAGAAGGATGCTGAAGATACCATGGACAGAACATGTGAGAAACAACAAAGTTCTAGAGACAACCACAACAAAAAGGACAATTATTCTTAACATCAGAAAGAAATAGTTGAAATTTCTGGGGAATATAATGCGGAAAAAGGGCTTGTAAAATTTGATACACACAGGACAAATTGAAGGCAAGAGGGCCAGAGAAAAGTCATGCACACTCTACTTGGTGAGTTTGAGTGAATGGTTGGAAGAGTAGGGTTTGAGAGAGATAGCAAAACGGCAAACGTTCTTAAGAGTATGAAGGACAGGAAATTGTGGAGAGCCATGATCGCCAACATCCTGAAGGAACATGGCACACTGATGAAGAAGGTAATGAAATTCTGCTTACAACACAAACACCACATTGGTTCTTGAAAATGACTGAGATTGTCGAAAATACTTTAACAAGACAGCAACATAACAGGATCTTTGGACAGTTTATCCACAATTTAGATCCCAATACATAACACCATATTTGCAAAATGGAAAATACAATAAAAAAATTAAAGAGACAGACCTTGTCAATTCTTTTTAATCAAACTTGTTTGGATATATATATATATATATATATATATATGTATGGGGAAATTTCTATGACAAAGTGAAAAGTTTACTTGTGATGTGTTTTCATCCTTCAGGACTTCCTTGAACTAAATTCGTAATCGGTAGAACTATATATACATACGAATGAAAGCTGCTGAGGATTTTAGAATTTATTTTTTTTTTATATCTAGCCGAATTCATTTTGAGTTTTTTTCGATGTAAATGTCTAGAGAGTGCCTTGATCACAAGGTCATCTACAGTAAATTTGTGTCCTGGCTCTTACAACATTTTACCATTTCTGGTAGATCTTCTAATATCACAGTGTGGGATACCTACTAACAAAAGTGATGGAAAGAAAAAGACTAATATAATAAATAAGAATATATATCGTTATCTCTCTCTCTCTCTCTCTATATATATATATATATATATATATATATATATATATATATATATATGTGTGTGTGTCTGCATGTCTATAAGTAAATATGCATATCTAGATGAAATAAATATTAGCGCACACAATATTTTTAGTATTATTGCATACTAATTAACAGATTTTAATTAGAATGAAATCTTGATTAAACTTTAATACCTTGTGGCTTTATGTAATTAAATGTGTTAATAATTTGTTTTAATTAAGGATCCAATCTCATGTAATAAAAGAAAAAAAATACTATTTCTTTTTGTTATTTCCTTCATCACAATTATTTTGTTTCTGATGTCAAGATAATTTATTTCTCTGAGCAAGGTGAGGAGTTTATTTTGCCTTTCTTCAGATATTAAAAGACAAAGTAGTCATTGATATAGAAAAGATGAACACGTTCTTTTACAAGCTTAATCAGATTATACTTCTGTTTATCTATCATTTTTGATTTTATCATATTTCTTAATCTTTAGTTACTGAAAAGGAGGCCACTTTGATTCAACGTACATGAAATGAAGTGAGAGTTGATTAATTATTTCCGTAGAATAAAAAGAATTAATTTCTGTTAATTTCTCCTTTATCCCTTTAACTAGGCAGGGCAAGTCACTGCCCAGTTTTTTTTTAATTAATGATCTCTTATTATTCTTCTGTTATGGATTATGATGCTTCAGTACCTGAGAAAACATGGCTCTCCACAACTTCCTGTTTTTTGTTGTTCTGAGCATGACCCATGCTATCACTCTTTGTTCTTGTTCTGCCATCCACATTCTTTGAATTCTTTAATCTGCCAGGTCCCTTTAGGACTTTAGTGGTTGTGGCTCTCCACAACTTTCTGTCTTTTGTTGCTCTAAGCTTGGCCTTTTACAGTCACTCTTTGTTCTTGTTCTGCCATACATATCCTTCTTTGAATTATCTAAAATGAGAACAGGTTAAAATCGTTTTGTGTCAGATCCATTGTCTTCCCAAGTGAGCAATGGTGAGAGGAAAAAGATTATTCAGGCCTTCAGTAATGGTACCAACATTTGTACTCTGGCTTCCATCTTCAAAATCCATTCAAGAAACATCTAGAGAATGGTGAATAAGTTTAAAAAAGAGGGAACAGTAGAGAGGAAAACTGGATTAACTAATGATGAGCATATCATTTTCATTTATGATCGATTTCATCATGATTCTTCTGTTAAGCTTAAAGAGTAATTATACATTCTTATTGCTCAAAGTAGAGTCCAAATAGAAAAGTAGAGACCAAAATAAAAACCTTCGAGAATTCCAGTAAAATATCTTTAATCATTTCTAAGATAATCATTTCTAAGATACAATGGTTCAAATCTTAATCTAACAATTGGAAAATTTTGCTGTTACACACTCTGTGTGTGTGTGTGTGTGTATGTGTGTGTGTGTGTGTGTGTGTGTACACACAAAAGGAAAACATATCCAATATGTTTCATCCTCTGATGGACTTTATTAAGGCAAATATGATTATTTTATTTTGAAACAAGCATTTATAATCAAAAGTAAAAATGTTAGTTTTTCAAGAGTTTTTAAGCTTAACAGACACTAATAACTATTCATGAGGTTAATTGAAAAATCTAGATAAATTATGGAAGATAAGTGACGTAATTTAATGTCGAATAAACGAAAGTGAGTAAATGATGTTGAATTTTTTTTTTTAATGCAATTACCATTTAAATTATTTTAATATTGGATAAATTTATGTAATATTTTTTTTAAATGACTGGAGGTTATTAATTTAACCATTTTGTTTTAATTTTTTAACATTTTTATAGTTATGTATGTTGGCTTGGGTTAAAGGTAATTCTTTCAGGGATGGAGATATTTGAAAAAATTCAGAGCACAAATTTATATTTTGATAAGATTTGATACTGGCACTGTAGAGAGTTTTCTTTGTAATATGTTACTTTCTCTTTTAATAAGTGTAGGATTCTTCAGATCAAATTGATGGCTGAATTTATTTCTATGACTAATGCATTTGATAAATTGTGTATAAGATCCTTTTTGTGTTTTATATATATATATATATATATATATATATATATATATATATATTTTTCCTCACTTTCCCTTCACCCATATTAAAACCTTATTTTCAAATCTATATCTTCCCCTCTTACATTTGAAAAATTTTTTTTTGTGTCTGGATAAATTTAAAATTTATCTATTTTTGTAAAATTGTTTGATCTGAAGAGACAGGGTCTCTCTGATGCCGTAAAATAAATTATTACCATGGATTTCTAAAGTCTCCACTTTCATCATTATTATCTCTCTCTCACTATATATATATATAGTGCGATGGATAAATTGCCATCTAAATTACACAAAGATGAAAATAATACTAACATCCCGTTTTAACAGCGATATTTACCAAAATTACACAAAAACATCTTTAAATACTAAAGATTTGTGATGGGTAAGTTGTTGCCATTTTATATTTTTAATTTTGTGTATGCATGTTGTTGTTTTTGATTTTGTCAACTGCACTGTATAGTAGGGTCGGTTGGGCACTGTCTGTAAGAAAAAGAGCACCATGACACGATTCACTCTGTCAGAAATTTGGATACAGCATAATGAAACGGCTCTGTTTTAATTGTCTGAAAGAACCCTTTTTATCTTCCAGTACAAGAATGATTCATTGTACCTTCTCAGACTAATGTTTTCTGCTGACACGAAGTGGAAAGATTGTATTGAAACAATTGCTAGGTTTGCTGCTGGAAAATCGGTTCCCTTTGTCGTATGAGACAATTTTACTCGACAGAATCTATCTTACAAAATTTATAAGTCTAACATTCATCCTTGCTTTGAATATTGTTGTTACATCTGGTCTGATGCTTCTGCTATCGATCTAGAGATTCTCTATAAAATCCAAAGAATAATCTGAAATATCGTTCCTGATCTGGCATCTTGCCTTGGTAACTTTACTGGTATTTCAAATGAAACCCTTCATAGGTAGATTATTCTCATTCTGTTGTCCATGCATGGGGGAGATAACTTATATCAGTTAAGAATCACTAGTCCTATTCACTTTAGTGCTGCTTGTTCATTTCTTCTACTGAATAAGAAGAGGATGTGACTTTTCAATCCTAACTGAGGGCACCATGGCTGAAATTTTGTCACTTTAACAACCAGTATAATTAAGCTGGATCAAATAATAAGGCATATAATTCTCATATTGCTCTCACAGCAACTATGGGAGTAATAGGCAAAGAGGGGAAAGAGACAGGAAGTAGCAAAAATAACACTGCCTCGGAAACCACAGCATCTTCACGACTAAAATGTCCATGGGACCGATTTTCATAAGACTTGCTGACTGCTGATTTTCTCATTGCTTTTATTGGCATGCGGCATCTTAGAAACATCCAGCTCTTGACCAGTTGCAGAGAGGCCCGTATCTAGATATGCCAAGCTGTCCTGCTGCTAACAGGAAAAACTCGGATGTAACTGGTGTTGACAAACATATCTGCACATGATCTGGAGCCTGTTTTGTATCTGTACTGACATGCATTTGCCACAATCTGTGAAGAAATTGTCCAGCATTCACTACCATATTACATAACAGTTCAACACTCTTCTTTGTTTCTAATACATTCAAATAATACCACTAAAAATCTGAGATTGCAATTAAACTGATTAACTTTTTTCAGAAATACTGTCTTACTCATTTGGTTTCAATTCAGATATGACAGTAAATGTTTTATTGTAGAATATGTTGTCAATCGTATGTTATATTTGTAAATAGTTTCAAATGCTTAGTAAGTTTTAAACTAAGTCAGTACAAAAAAAATCTTAAATCATTACATTTCATCTTGCATCTTTTTTGCTCTCTCAGCAAAAATCAAAGCTTACCAAGAAGGTAGATATAGTTCTCCCAAATCTGATCAAATCTCTTCCCAGATGAATAAGAGACTTGAAGTAGCAAATGGGGTGGGGCGGGGGGGGGGTGCAGTGGTGTTGGTCTAACCAACAAATGCTAAAAATACTGTGCACAGAACATGTAAGCAATAAGTAAGTTATAAGGTAAATATGTACTACAAGGAAACTAATATTTGCAATCAGAAAGAGACAACTGAAAATTCTAGTACACATTATGAGGAAAGAAGTTTTAGAGGATTTTAGGTTTGCCTATCATCCAGTTCACACTCCTCTCCAGTCTTTTGAACAGGAGTACAGGTTTATCCATTGATTGCTGTTTAGGATTGGGTTTCTGCTTCCTTCTAAAGTTTTTTTTAATTCTCTTTCACTCCCAGTAGCCCCTTGCATCTTAGTGGCATTATTGCCTTGCTTGGGGTGAATTGAATAATAGAAAACAAAAACCAATAAAAGATAAGGTATATTGGACACAAGAGAAGCAAGGGGAAATGGCAAATAACCTGCTTAATGAATTGGAAGGAATGGATAACAAAGGGTTAAAGGTTAATGGAGCAGCAAAAGACAAAATGTTACAGAGAGTCATGATTGTCTGAAAAGAATGGCATATAAAAGAAAAGTGTTTTTAATAGAAAGAAAGAAAGACCAAGAATGTTCTGATGCTGGGATTGTATAAAGAATTTTTTTGGAGGCAAAACATCCTACCAATTGCAATCCTGTCAGACATGTCTGTCCACTTAAATTGTTGCCATATAGCTTCCAGAGTCACCAGAGAAGTGCATGTGACTGATTTCTAGAAACATCCCCTTTGAGTGATTCTTGTGCAACAATCAGTCTTAGATAAAGCAAAATATAAATTCCTCACTCCATTATCTGTTTATATTTGATCTGAACAACTTTGTGTTAAACTAACAACAGATCTGTAAACCATAAATCAGGAACATGTCAGACACCTCCTGTCAATTAAATCTGTCACCAATAACTGATTAGTTTTCTTAAGACAAATTTACAATATCTTATGTGCAATCTGTGTCATAGATCAATGTATTTTGATTAGCAAATGTTTCAATGCTGACCCTGGACACAAAATCTGGTAAAAAAAAAAAAAAAAAATTTCTGTTAAGTTCTAACTCTGGTATAAATAAAGAAAATAGTTCTTACTTGTTGATTACATTTTATGTCCTATCACTCATTGTTGCATCACTGGGACACTATATGTTCTGCGGGTTAAGATAGATTGATGGAGTCTGTCTTTTAGCAAGGTTTTGAATTCAGAGTTGTTGTTCTCCAAGACTATTGGTTCTGCTGCCATTGCTACTTCTGCTATAACTAATGAAGATTTTCAAATAAATTTAAGTGATTAACATTTAGCACTTAGCATCATGTATAAATATTACTTCCCCTTTTCCTCTATATGGAATCCTTTCAAAATATATATTAGTTCTATATATTTGAAATTACAGTAGCCTGGCTCTCAATTCCAGTCAGGATTCTTTTAGGTGTTGCCATAGAAGGATATGACTACACAACCAAGAAATTCAAATTGTATTGGCAGGGCTAATATTTTGCTTGGTGAAAATAATCACCTGCACAGTACTAAAAGTTAAAATACTGAGAAAAAATAATCTTTTCAAAAATGGAAATTTAATCTTTTGTAAATATTTTCTGGAGACCTCAGTTGCACATTCCTCAACAGGATAATAAAATTATAAATCCAAGGGGATTCATAAAGGAAATCAGTGCATTGATAATGGAAAGATGTTTTATTAAGGGGTTTTTGCTGATGGGAAAGCGGAAAGAAATATCTTTAGACACTATCATGTGGTCGGAGTTGCTAAGACAACAGAGCTGCTGAGCATGATATGAATCCAGGGATGAGGTAAGGAAGAGATCAAGTAAAGAAGTATGCTCATCAGAGTTACTAGGGAAACATGGGGGGAAGTCTACTATTTAAGTGGGAGATTGAGTCACTTAGACATTCTTGTCATGAAAACTACCTAATTTGGCATAAAACCAACCATAGGTTGATGTGCTGGAAAACAATACCTTATCTAATATATATATATATATATATATATATATATATATATATATATATATATATATATATATATAATTCTTAAGTAGGGATTTGATAAAAGTTGGTGATATATCTTTAATCATTTCTAAGATACAATGGTTCAAATCTTAATTGAACAATTGGACAGTTTTGCTGTTATACATGGTGTGTGTGTGTATATATATATATATATATATATATATATATATATATAATATCTGGATAAAATAAATGAAACAAAATTGGGTGTTTTTTTTATGAAAGTATTTATTTCTGTGTTTTTGTATATATTTATTTATTTAATATTTCAGACCACCTAGGTCTTTCCTCAGAAATCAAATGAGATACTGTGTTTGTGTGTTTGTTTACAGCGTTTGTTTACAGCGTTTGTCGTGAAGCGTGCATGTCACGTGATGTGCAATGCAACTTTGTTTGAATTTTTGGCGGAAGACTGATGATAGTGTCTTAAATGTTGTTTAAAAGGTTTTTTGACCATAACTCAAGAAATATTTCTTAAAATATTTTTAACTGTTAAAATATTTATGTAGATTTAAAATATCCACGTGTTTGTTTACCCCTAGTTTATATGTGTCTAATTTTAGAATTCAGTATTTTTCTTTTTTTCTTCTTCGTATGTGTGTTGTACTTAAATTACTGTGTTTGTGTGTTTGTTTTTAGACTCGGACGACACGTGGTGTGGAACGCGATTGTGTTTGATTCTTTAACGGACATCTGGTGTTTTGGTTATTGTTTAAAAAGGATTTTTTACCATATCTAAAGAAATTTTTTTAAGAAATATTTTAACTATTGAAATATTTATACTGATTTAGAATACCCAAGTCTTTGTTTAACCCTAGTTTATATGTGTTTAATTTTAAAATCCAGTATTTCTCTTTTTTTCTTCGTATGTATGTAGTGCTAAAATTGCACCCAACTCCAAAATCACAATACATCCACCCCGCCTCACTTGTGATAGCAATAATATAATTTGCTACCTATTCTGCACAATATGTCCTAATAGTGGATATATTGGCGAATCTGGAACTAACTTTAGGCTTCGTTTCAACAACCATAAACAAGACATACGACAAAATAATTCATATTCCCCAGTAGCAGAACACTTCAATAGACCACGACATTCGATAGATAATTGCAAATGTATATTGATAGACTCAAATTTTAAGGTGGTCTGAAATATTAAATAAATAAATATATACAAAAACACAGAAATAAATACTTTCATAAAAAAAACACCCAATTTTGTTTCATTTATTTTATCCAGATATTATATACATATCAAGAAAGTATACGTGGCCTCTCATTATGCTATATATATATATATATATATATATATATATAATTCTCTCTCTCTCTATATATATATTTAATTCTTAAGTAGGGATTTGATAAAAGTTGGTGGTAAAGTGTTTGATGTGCATTTATAGATGGCAAAATATTTATTAGAATGCTCTCTAAGTACTTCTTACATAATGAACTATGTTCTTTTCTAATTCGGGTGGAATTTATAAAATTGAATTTATGGTCTGTTTTGATTTTGTATATTATGAGTGTGTTTAATGGGTTGTCCCAATGTAGGTCTTTCTTATGTTCATAGATGCAGGCTTTTAGATTTCTAGATATTTTGCCAATGTAGCTCTTCCTACATTAATTATAATTAAGTAATTCATCAAGTCTAGAAACCTCAACAGAATACAGAAAGCACTGGACGGCCGTTTCGTCCTATATTTGGGACTCATCAGCAGTGTGCATCCACTACTGAGAATTTACTTTGTGGGGAGAGAGGGAAAACAACAATCAACTTACCTCTTAAGTTTTTGTGAATGAATGGTATTGCAGGGGCAAAGAGGGGATAGTAAAGCGTGAAATATTGCTTAGTGGTACAAGAGATGGGAAGTTGTGGAGAGCCAGATTATCCATATCTTGAAGGTACATAGCATATAAATGATGATCTAAAAAGTTCTACCTTGCAAAAAGTAACCAATACTTAGAATTAGAAAGAAATACTTTGTGAAGAAAATGGGCTTGGAGAATTTGACACACCCTGGATATATTGAAGGCAAGAAGGTTAAAGGGTGATAGTGAGTAATGTACATCATGAGTTTAGATAAATGGAGGGCAGAACAGGGTTTGGGATGGATGGGTGTGAAAAAAACAATTCTGACTAAGAGCTACAAAGCATATGAAGTTGTGGAAAGCCATGAACATCCAAAGAGGAACTTTTCAGTAAACATTATTTATCTGCAGTATTTAAACAGGTTACAAAATCCCCAACTGAATTTTCTAGAATAAATAAATAAATCTCTTATAAAAACAATTGCAACTCCACACTTTATGGAGATGTTCAGGAAATAAAATCAAAATTCATCCCATCTGCAGTCATCTCTCTCTTTTATGTATGTATGTATGTATGTATGTATGTATGTGTGTATGTATGTGTGTGTGTGTGTATATATATATATATATATAATGGTGTGATGGGTAAATTATCGCCATTTTATATTCTTAATTTTGCATGTGTGTTGTTTGTTCTTGATTTTGTCAACTACACAGTATGGTAGGATCAGTTGGGCACTGTGAGAAAAAAAGCGCCATACACTTCACCAGAAATTTGGAAAATGCATACTGTACAGATTGGCATTTGCACCGGATGCTCCAATATGAACATTTCAGAGTGGGTGTCAATCTGAGGACATTGCAGAGGATTTGGAAAGAGTTGAATGCTATATCCTGTCAACATCATGGTGTTTGTAGTGTTCAAGACATTAGGCCTCCATTCATCTTCCTACAGGGCCTCAGACTCAACACAGAGGCCTATATCAAGTGCCTTGAGGAGGTAGTGCTGCCCTGGGTCAAGGGGGTGACTGCTGGAAGACCCTATGTCTGGCAACAGAGCTCTGCACCATGCCATACAAGCAGGAGTATCCAGTCATGGCTGTCAGACAATTTCTGCAAGAACATCACCTCTTACATCTGGCCACCTAACTCCCCAATCTGAAACCCCCTTGATTATTATGTGTGGGGCACAGTTGAGCAAGAGACCAAAAAAAACTCTTTGTAACACCAAAAATGAATTGAAGGCAAAGATTATGGCGGCATTCATCAACTTAAACAAGGAGACCATCCAGAAGTGTTGCAGAAAATTCCAAAGTTGTCTGGAGGCCGGCATTGAAGCCAGTGGCAATTTTATTGAATAAAATTACTCTTTAGTAGTTGAAGATATTTTTGTGTAATTTTGGTTAATATATATGTTAAAATGAGACGTTAGTATTATTTTCATTTTTGCATAATTTAGATGACAATTTATCCCTGTGTGTGTATATTATATATATATGAAAGAGAGAGAACAGATGGAGTAAAAATCCACTCTTAGCATTTAATTTTTAAAAAATTGCTTAATACAAAGTAGAGCAATAAATTATTATCTTTATTATAAGAGATTATAATAAAAATATGTTGAAATCGCTACATGAAAGCTTTCATGTTTCAATACTATGATTGTGCTTCTTCAGACAGTAATAAGTAACCCTCCATTGCCCGAAGAATTACAATCATAATATTGGAACATGAAAGCTTTTTTATAGTGATTTCAACATGTTTTTATTATAATCTCTTGTAATAAAAATAATTATATATATATATATATATTAGTCATCCCTCTTCCTGTTTTCTGTTTCCTGTCTATTCAGGTCGTTAATGCACTCACAGACTATTTGAGATTTTTCATTCGCTTGTGCATTTGGAACTGTAAATGTTTCCAAAACCCAGCTTGTACGACTTTGATTGTACATGTACATTCCCAACACATGTCCTTTATACTATTTTCCATTTAATTTCAGGTATTTCACCTTTTTCTTTTTAATCTTTCTGCTACTATACATACTTAGAGGACATGTTTTTATTCGTGTATAGTCTCAGATTAAATGTTCACTTTTGGTTAAAAAAAAAATCTTTACTTCCATTTATCCAAACTGCTCTTTCACTTTTACAGCAAGAAGTGTGTGTGTGTGTGTGTGTGTGTGTGTAATGTAATATAATGTAATGCTTATAAAATGCAAAAGAAAAAGAACAGTGTATGAATGCAACACTTGTTTCATCCTTAGTGAGATAAATTTTTAAAAGTCTAGCCTGGCCTGATGACCCCTTGCTAAAAAGGGTGAAACTTGAATTTGCATAGGTATTGTTCTTTTTAGATTTTAGATTATATGGCTGCAAAGCAAACTGATTTTGATGTCTATTGTTTGAGCATAGCCATTAGTTTTGAAATGTTTACAAGCAATTGCTTTATCATTTATTTTCATATATATATATATATATATATATATTGGATTTTCCCATTGCTTTTGACATATGAGGGTCAAGCAGTTCAGTTCTTAGAAGGCTTATGCAGAACCAACCACACTTTTTGGATGAGCCAAATACAGAGATCCGGTGCAGAGTATGCCACAAGTTCCCCAAACGCCCCACCACAGGTTTTGAATTCAAAGTTGTCCTTCTCCTAGACCATTTTGTTCTGCTATTTACACAGAAGAAAGGGGAAAAAAGATGATTTCATACCTTTCCCAAGGATATCCGCATTTAATATCAGAATGTAATGAACTTGACTGGAATTAGAACTCGGTTCTTCAATTCCTCAATCCAAGCTACTATACATTACCCTACCATGCATATATGTAGAAATATAGTTTTAAGGTATGCTATATTTATGAGATAAAGTGCTCAGTATCAGAGATAGAGCGTATGTAAATATAAAAGTGAACATTGAAGTTAATACTCAGAGGCTAAACACAATCAGGCAATATGGCCTGATGATTGCATTTAACCTCAGTGTTGACTTTAGTGTTCACTTATATATATATATATATATATATATACCCTGGGTTTCATGCTCTCTGTGATCGTCAGACAAACTGATTAATTTTTTAAAATTAAAATTTTTTTTGAAACTCTAATTTATTGGTATTTATGCAGTCATATTAATTTTGTTGGGGTGTGGAAGGAAGAATAATTGTGGACTAATGCAATGGTAATTGTGGTGTGATAGTAATGGTGGTGGTGGGGGGAGCGGGTTAAATCACTTCCCTGCAACAAACCACTTAGCAAAAGTTTTTCCTCCCACTGCCATAAAACACCAATATATGCAACCATAAATCCAAAATTTCAAAAATTAATCAGTTTGTCTGGTGATTGCAGAGAGCGTGAAACCCGGGGTCACAAACTCACATCAATCCAATTAAATATGTTAGCTCTATCACTGATAATGAGCGCTTTCCAATAAGTACTGTGCATATATAACATATAAATAATATATATAAAAACTGCATGCATATATATATATATATATATATATATATATATATATACACACACATTTTACATATATATATATATATATATATATATATATACACACATTTTACATATATATATATATATATATATATATATATACACACACACACATTTTACATATATATATATACACACATTTTATATATATATATATATATATATACATATTTTATATATATATATATATACACACATTTTACAAATATATACACATTTTATATATATATATATACACACATTTTACATATATATATATATATATATATATATATATATATATGCACATTTTACATATATATATATATATATATATATATATATATATATATGCACATTTTACATATATATATATGCACATTTTATATATATATATATATATCTTACATATATATATATATATATATACACATATATATATATATATATATATAATGAAAAATGTGAAAATTATATTTAAATCTGATGTCATCTTTAGTTAATCTTAATCCTAATTTCAAAATAGCTAGATGTAATCATAAGTTTTATTCTAATAGTTACTTTTCTCACACTTCTCACCTCTTGAATTTCCTTTCAGTTTCTTGCTTTCCTGCTACCTATAATCTTCAAAATTTTAAATGAAATGTCCATCGCCATCTTCTATCTTCTTAAAACCAGTTCTCTTACTGCCTTTTTTCCTTATTAAAGACTTTTCATTCTCTTTCACTCCCAGTAACCCTTTGCATTTTGTGGCATTATTGCCCTTGCACTAGGTGAAATGATTTAAAGAGAAAAAAGCAAAGTTATATTTAAATCTGATGGCCTGTGTAATTAATCTGTTGCCTTTAACAAGACGGGAAATGTTGGGCCTGATTTCAAAGTATTTTTGTAATCTGTGCTGTTAATACTGTATAATTATTGTTTATAATTTTAATATTTTGTGCAAAAGAATTCCCTTTGTCTCTTTTTACAATATCCTTATTCTTTACCAAAGTTTCTTCCTTTGCCTCTGCCAGAGTGAGTAACCCCCCCACACCTAAAAGTTGTACACCCATGCCAATTTGCCCACCTGTCTCTCCACATGCCAAACTCTGTTCTGGCTTGCATTCAGGTAACAATTAATCATAGTCAGGGCCAGTGCAAGGGTCTTGTGCTCCCCACCTGAATCTATGATACCCCTTCCCAATCTATAATATGGTACTGCCCGTTCTACTACATCTTGATTTTCATAAGGTAGTATTCATATAAAATACAATTTTTATTGTAACCTAATTATGTACAATAAATAATTACAATGTATCTAAATACATATTAGAGACGTCATAATAGATCATTCCATTTAAAAAAACGTTTTGCGGCAATTTTTAGCATCAACTTTGTGTTAAAAAGTTCAAGAATTTTAATACATTCAACATTATGGATAAAAAATAATGAATTTTAGATTCCGTGTTTTTTTCGAGACTTAGCGTGAGCAAAGTAAATTCACAGATTTGAACAAAAAATGAACCCAGAATGATGTCAAAATTCACCCAAATTTTTAATCCTTTAGTAGTTGTGCTTAGTTTAATTTATAACATATATAAAGTATATATAGTATGTACTGGTCCTGATTCTTGGTACAGTCTTTTGTTTGTCAAATAACTTTTTCATATTATATCTAGTGAATACACTGCATCTAAATTTTCATTCTCAATAATTGGAGACTGACTGCCCTAACCCCGACTGTCGAATAAAGAGGAAAAAAATTTGTATTTTTTTATGGAATAAAAAGTGAAATGACATAAGAATTAGTTTAGAATTGTTGAAGACATTTCCTTATCCAAGAAGCATGTGATATCATAACCCTTGTTTATTATTCAGGTGTAGTCTACCCTCTCAATGGGAAAAAAAAAAGAAAAAAAAGGTAACATATTTCTAATAAGCAAAGGAAATTCTGCAAGTTATTTGCAAATGCTCTGTATTCAAAGCTTCTTTTATGTGTTTTGTCTCTACAGTACTTAGGTGATCATGGCTCTCCATAATTTCTGGGCCTTTGTAGCTCTTCATAAATCTTTTTTTGTTTTTGTTATCTCTCCAAATCCCTGTTCTGCCAACCATTTGCACAAGCTTGTTAAGCAGGTTACTCATTGCTTTCCTCTGTCCCTCTTGCCTTGAATTTGTCCTGTGAGTGTCAAAATTTCTAAACCTGCTTTTCTCATTATGTACCCTAGAAATTTCAGTTATCTCTTTCTGATTCTAAATATAAGCATCCTTTTTGTTTCCATTTTCCTTAAAACATTCTTGACATGTTGTTCATGGTATCAGTATCTTTCTGTAGAACCACTTTTCTGTTACCTCAAGTCTCTTCATCTGTGATGAGATTATCCATCATTCACTGCCATATCACAGGAGCATGATTCAGCAATCTTCTTTGTTTCTAACAAAATCTTCCTGTTTCTTAATACATTGCTTAGCTTTTGGAAGACATGTTTCATTATCCCAATGAACCTTTGGATTTTTGTGTTGCCTTTTCTGTTCTGTTAAAACAGCTCTTGATATTTAAATTATTGTACTTTTTTGTGTTGTCACCAATTTGTAGTTCTCTTTTGCTGATGACAACCATAGTTCTGTTTTCTTACAATTGATGTTTAAAGCAGTCTTGGTTAAAAAGGCAATGGGCTCCATTATAAATGTTTTGAAAAAACATGAACAATGACAAAATAGAAATTTCTAGAATAAAAAGAAATTATATAAAGAGGTAAAAAATAGGGAACTGAGGAAAAACAAAATTTTCTGAAGCAGATTATGGAAATGCAGGAAAGAATAGAAAGTGCAGTGATTGAACGACACAGTAGCAGAAATTTGATCAGAATTTTTCACTTGTATGCTAAATGTATATGATTAACAGATAAGCATTGGGTTAAGTTCCTTTAAGGATGTGTGGGTGGTGTAATGGATAGTGGCTCAGAATGAGCTGAGTTCAAACACCAGCTGGGTTTGTTAGATTTACTTATGCACAAATATCCTTGGAAAAGGTACAGCCCCTGCTTTAGATTAAATGCCAGGGCTATTATTATTATTATTATTATTATATTATTAAGGCAATATTCACTCACACAGAAAATAATTATTCTTACAATCCAAAATATGTTTTGGCTTCAAATAACACATAAATCTTTATTTTTTCCTAAGGAATTAATGAATCAATTTATATTTTTATTCTAACATTATTTTTATGACTTAAATTTGATAATTTAGTAGATGCATGTGTTTGAGTAGATGCCCTGCAGTGTAATCCCCAATGTATAACATTTAAGTAATAATCCACTATAAGAAATATATATAGTCCAAAATGAACAAGTCCATTGTTAACTGGGGGAAAAGATGGCTTGTTTATTTTCACCTCTCCAAAACAAAACTTCCCTCTTTTAATCATCTGAGAGACCCCCCCCCCCACCGCCTTTCCCTTCCATCAACATAACTGATGTTGACTTTGAGGAAATTGACTCATTGCACTTTCTTGAGCTCATGTTCTCAGCTGACACGAAGTGGAAAGACTATATTGAATTCATTGCTAGGTCAGCTGCTAAGAAAGTTGGTTCACTGTGTTGTACAAGACAGTTTTTTTCTCTCCAGAATTTATCTTGCATATCTATAAGTCAACCATTCATCCATGATTAGAATATTGCTGCCATATATGGTCCAGTGCCCCTGCTATTTACCTTGAGCTCCATGATAAGATCCAATATTATCCGTCCTGATATGGCATCTCCGCTGCAGTTACTTTGCCACCACTGTAAGGTTGCCTACCTTTGCCTTTTTTTATAAATACTTTTATGGTAATTGTTTGGGTGATATGATCACTATGGTACCTAGACCTTTCCAATTTAAGCACAGTACTAGACTGGCATTGAAATCTCATTAATTTACAGTTGAGCTGGTTAGATGTAGCTGTAAATTCTGTGCTAACAGTTTCTTTTCTTGCTTGTAGAACTCCCTTGTATATGCGTCTTTGTGGTTTTGTTGCTTTTCTTGGGTTGAAATGATTCAAAAAATATATTCCCTAACATATTAGATCTTTCTGTGTATAACAAACCCCTATAATTTACCTCAGAATATATTTTGGTGAATACATAATATTCAACTGATTCCTCATTTATTCTTATGTCATTTTTTAATATTTTAGCATTATTTTCATTTGTTATCATAATTCAATTTATAATCATATATATTTTATTGTGGCATCATCAGATGGTTAAGTGCTAATCCACTACTGACTGCCTACATTATTGGCCTATAAGATGCTTGATGTTTTCTTTTAGGAGGTTTGGAAAAATGTGCTACATATATAGCAAGAAATATCTATATATATATATATATATATATATATATATATATATATATATATATATATATATATATATATATACTCACAAACACATACATTTATTAATGTATGTAGATGTAGTTATGTGCTTTGTGTGGATGTAAGCAATTTTTTTCTACAGACTGAATCACTCATTATTTTTTAGTTTGACTGAATCAGAAAAGTAAATGAATAACAAATGGCATCCAATTTGTTGATGCCATTGATCAAATCAAAGTACCTTGTTGCTATGCCAACAGCATGATGTAATTACTTCTTAGATATGTCTCAGTTACAGAATATGAAATCTGAGATTTATGATGTCTTCTTCCTTTCAAAAGAAACGGAATGGTTTTGTCTTTGAATTCCCATATTTTATTTTTGATTTGCATTGTTCTAATGAGTTATTGAAAGCCAAATTAAATTTTTTTCATCCTATTGTTCACTCAATACAAAAACCGAGAGCCACTCAAGGTAGAGGGTTATTGAATGAGGTTGTTGCAAGGGCATAAAAAAGAAGTACATATTATGAGGATATCTAGGACAGATAACAGTTAATCTGAGACTTGATTTGAAGATCACAATGATAGGGGAAGTATCCACTTAGGAATCTGTTCCACAAAGTAACTGTACTGGGGATGAAGTTCTTTGAGTGAAAATTCTTCATTACTAATGGAATATGAAGAGAACATATTCTGAGTTGAGTTTATGTAAATGGCATGACAGGTCTTAGGTTTAAAGGTCTAAACTGTTGGAACTGAGGAAGTGAGAGACTAGAATATTTTGTCTGTGTGGACAGGGTTGGATAATGGAAAATAATCCATCACCCACAAGGCCAAGCAAACTCTTTTGAACTCTGTCAAGGCTGTAAAGTGAGGATTGGGTAGCTCCAGGTCAGATGTGGCAGCAATACATGATTTTTAGTTGGATCTCGCTCTTGTAAAGATAGGGAATGGTACAATTGATTAATTCATTTTCTATGTCTTATCAACCCTCTGCAGATTATTTAAATTCAGAAAATATTTTTAGGTTGTAAGAATTTTATTTTTAAGATATTAATAATTTAGTAATACAAGTCTTACATGACATCTGTGCTTCTTTATGGCAGCAAATGTTGGACGATTTCCTCAAAGATGAAGAAGATACTCAAGGCAACAGAGATGTGGTTCTGCAGAAGGATGCTAAGGATATCATGAACTGAGTATGTGAGCAACAATGAGGTCTTAGAGAGGAGGAGGTTTATACTTAACATCAGGAAGAGGCAGCTGAAGTTCCTGCGACGCATAATGATGAAGGAGGGTCTGGAGAATCTGATACTCACGGGTCAAATAGAGGGAAAGAGTGACAAGGGAAAACAACGCATGACATACCTAGCGGGCTTAAGAAAGTGGGTGACAGAACGTGATCTGTGGGAGGTGGCAGAGAGAAGGAACTTGTTGAGAGCTGCAAGGGATAGAGGGAGGTGGAGAGCCATGATTGCCTATGTCCTGAAAGGACATGGCACATAGAAAGAAGAAGAATACAAGTCTTACTAACCCATAGCTGTGGAGGTGGATTCATATCTTTCCCAAGAGTATTTGCGTGTGAGTGAATATAACGAATCTAACTGGAATTGGAACTCAGCTCTCCAATTATCAATTCTGAGCCATTATCCATTACACCACCTACACATTCAAACTTATAGAAGCTTGTATTCCCAAGCAGTCACCCATCTAGGTACTGACCAAGCTCGACATTGCTTAATTTCAGTGATTGCACAGGAACCCCTGTTTCAATGTGATGTGACTGTAAGCCTAGAATGGCAGGAGAATTCAGGTACTTTCTGAAATGTTGCAAATAACCGACTATTTTTCCAGTATCTTTAGTGATGGTTCATACATATGATTTTTACTTATGGTCTGGTGTGAGCTTGAGTCCCAATAGGCATTCAAAGAAAGCAGCCTCATTGATAGGAGAACTGTTCATCATGATTGGAGAAAATTTAGTGTCTGCTTGGTGGGGGTGGGGGGTACTTAATTCTGAGATTTTCACTGTCAGAACATTTCACTGGTAGTGTTGATATTTTTGCATATTTAGAGATTTTTTTTCAAAATGTTTGACAATCATAAAAAAAGTCACCAAGGGATTTCAAAATATTTCACTTTAATTCACAATATTATAAAGAGTACACATGGGAAATACATTTAGTTGAGAAAGATTACATCTTTTAAGTGATGTCCATTTTCAGCTTCATAAGAATGTGCCCTTTTTAAGGCATTTTCTGTCACAGTCTTCAGTGTTTCAATGCTTTGATGTCTGTCTGAATGTTCTTCAGTTTTTGGAGAGTCCAAGACTTGTTGATATAAACCTTTTCTTTGTGATAGCTGCATTGAAAGAACTGGGGACTTGTCAGATACAGGTGACATTATGGCCAGTTTATGTCACAATCAGGAGAAATTATTCTTTTCCCTAAAATTTGCGTGAGAAACTGGATTGTGGTTCTTGTAGTATGAGCTGTTGCCCTATCTTGTTTGTTGTACAGAAATAAGTTGATGCATTTAAAAATTTGTTGGTGTGATGCCTGAGAGATCCAAACCTGTCAACATCACCTCCAAGTTGATACGTTGGGATCTTATTAGATACACCCCCTTACTTGCTGAAATACTCGTTTGTTCTTTAACTGAATGTGGGATGTCACTTTGTGGAAGGTCATTTACTGAAACTTTACTCTCAAAACTTGGAGAATCTCTCACACCGTAATGGCAACATAATATACTTGAATTATTGATCCTTGGTTTTGGTAAAAAGATTTCACTACTTGTGTTCGTTTTTCAGATCTGGTTTGTTTAATGGCATATCAACTCTTCATGTGTCATTTAATGCCACAATTTTATTTTCTTGTGAGCTTTGTAAATGTTTTTTTTTTGTTTCAAAAATGTATTTCTGGTAATTTTTTCTAATGTATTTTTATATTTTCATGTTTTAACCCCATTTTGGGTTTTCACTCTTTGCCCATAGCTGGGACCCAAACAGGTGCTACTACACTGGGTCAGGGTGAACCTGGAAACAAAAGCAATTAAGAGATGATTTCATGCTCCTCAAAACCTCCCAATCAGAGGCCTTGCTGCCAGATATAGTTTATCATCAGATCCAGGAACATCATTTTTCAGTCCTGTATTTTTACACAATTCATTTGTAAAACCTCATTTATAAAATACCTAAAAGAAAACTATAAAAGTTAATAAACGAAAATAATATTAAACTTTCAGACACCTTGATGACTTTTGGGACAGCCTGTATATGAAATTGTTGTAAGTGTAAATCATAAGGCAAAAAAAGTCAATTTCATAGATTTGATAATTGTTTTCTTTTTAGTTGGTGTGACTATGAAAATAGAATCACAATTTCATGGCATCCAATCAGAAAAGAATCATTTTCTTGGATCACAGGATTCAATTTTTCTCCTAATGTAAAATTAATGTCTGTTTATTCCACACAGATCATCATTACAATCTAATCAGAAAGTATCGTCCCACACACTCAAATAACTGTCTACTTTCTTAAAGCTTTAGGGTCTTCTCATTGATGATGAAATGTGAAGCAGTAATATTTCTTGAAAAGTAGAAAATATTCTGTTGCATTTGATAATCAAATTAATTAATCTCGGGTTTAAACCTCTTTTTAATAACTGGGGATGATAGACTAGTTGTGTTCTTACTTAGTTACAGAAAATGCTTCAGATGATGGAGAAATCTGAAGGAATAGCAAATGTTGCCTTTCAGAAAATAAGCAAAGTATTAAGACCTAGGAAAATATAAAAAAAAAAGGGCTGAACTGTCATGTAATACCTAATCTTGGAGATGGCAGTGAATGGTGGCCAATTTCTTCATAGATGAAGAAGAGGCTTGATGCAACAAAGATGTGGTTCTAATGGTGAAGGCTAAGAAAATCATAGACAGGACATGTGAGCAATGAGGAAGTCTTAAGAAAATTAGGAACATCATCATGTGTTGACCACAGTCAAGATCATGGAGTCCACAACACTACACCAGACTTCCCGGTCCTTCATTGCTGTCCCCAAGTCCTGTCTACCAATGCCAGCATCCTTTGAGACGATATCAGGGAATGATAGTTTTTTGCCCCTAGTCAGGTTTGACACAGGTTTCCAGAGTAGGAGAGAGCAGACAACCTGATTCTCGGCATGGTGGCGGTGGCGAGAAAACAGTGCTCAACAAGCTTGTATGAGACAGGAAACACAGGGAAGGGTGACGTAGATTTGGTGAATGGTCATCAAATGGCATTTCCAAGAGGGGTTTTAAGTTCTCATCATATGGGTGTAGGTTCCATCCAGACATTTCTCCATGCCTTTAGAGAGTGTTCATGTTGCTGAGCCATGAAGTAGAATTGGCTCAACAGCAGCTCTGAATATTTTGATCTTGAAGTCAGAACAACATGAAAGAATCAGATGAAATTTCTTCATAGATGAAGAAGAGGCTTGATGCAACAAAGGTGTGGTTCTAATGATGAAGGCTAAGAAAATCATAGACAGGACATGTGAGCAATGAGGAAGTCTTAAGAAAAGTAGGAACAACATGAAAGGATCAGATGAAATTTCTGTGACCCTTATGGAGGAAAGAAGGTTTAGAGAATTTAACAGTCGCAGGACATATAAAAAAAGCAAAAGGAGACAGCGAGTAAAATACTTAATGAATTTGTTTGTGACATAAAAGTACATTTGTGTACTTTTTTCTGTGATAATATAACATTTTTGATATATAAATATTTAAATAATAAAAATAAAATGTCTTGTGTTATGATCATTTGTCATTCATTTTCTTAATAGTTCCATGAAAAATAAAAAACAAAGATTTTATGTAATGTTAATGGTTAGAAATCATAAGCCAGACTACATTATTTACATTATTCGGACTATTGTCCACATCTTTGTTGCCATATTTATTACAACGTTTTGGCCGTTGTATGCTCCAGACTTCTTCAGGTGGTTGGAATGTCGAACTGAACCCTCTGTTTCGCTCACTGGGGTAGACTGTTCTAGTTCCACGTGCCATATTTAACGGATGTCAGTTATCAGTTATCTTCTGTTAATTTTTCTCTCTGAAAGTTCTCCACTGCCTTAACCGGGAATTAAACTCACACTCTTTGGGTCCTGTCACTGGATCTAACCAATGCCTTTATCCACTGTGCCATATGTCCTTGAGGTCATCTGTATATGAATTTCTGGGTATTATAAACCTAATGTCTTCAGTAACCATTTTTACCAGTGCTCATATTGCAATTTTTGCTGTTATCATTGCATGTTTTTACCAGAGCTCATATTGCAACTTTTTTGTTGTTATCGATTTTTTCTGGCACTCTTTATTACTGGTTCCCATATTGTATTCATTTCTATGCTTGGTCGGCTCAGGAGATTTTTGTGGCCTAGCATATGTGTTGATTCCTTAAGTTTACGAATTTTCCAATGGTGTTCCTTGTCTATGATCTAAACCTGATCCCACAGAGGGCAGCGATCTCCCTTCTAGGAAAATTGCCTAGTAGATTAAAGTGTTGGTTTGTGAATTTTGTGACCTGAGGCTGGGCAGTGTGAAAATGAAGCAGCCAATAATAAAAATAAGAATTTAATGACATATCTCTATAGATGGGCAGTGAAATAAGAACAGTTGATCCCTGTAAATTAAATAAAGGATTCAATTTGAAATTTCCTGTAGGTTACCTGAATCAAAATACACCTGATGAAAGTGTATGGCCAAAATGTTGTGTTAACAACAAAGAAAAGCAGAAGAGTCCACAATTAAAAAAAGTAAATCTTATTTAAGTATATTTTTTTTTATACATTTCTTCCCAAGCAAGGAGGGAGTGCCACTAGAATGCAAGGGGTTACAGAGAGTGAAAGTAAGAATAAAGAGGGATGTTTGTGGAAAGAAAGAGAAGGACTGGGATCAAGATCAAGGCATCAGAAGATGTTGATTGACATTACATTGAAATGTTTGAAGATTATAGGATTATAGTTATCAGGGAAGCAATAAGTGGAAGGGAGTTCCACTACCGGGAAGTGCAAGAGAAGAAGCTGTTGGAGTAGAAGAGGTGGTTACATTTAACTGTTTCGACAGTAAAAGGTGGGGACTGAGATGCCAACCTAGTAGCATGCTTAAATTCATGCAGTTGAGTCACTAGTGAAAATAGCTTGTCAGAACAGTTGCCATGAAAATATTTCTAAGAAAGACAGAGGGAAGCCACATCACATCTGTGAGAAAGTGACTGGAATCAAGAAGCCAGGTCAGGGCCTCTCACATTGCATATCTGTCTTTGGATTGGTAAAAAGGTGTCAATTTATAGTGATGCCTTCTTTTTTTCCTGTATATTGTGACTATTTTTGCTTAAGGTTCATATTTTCTTGTTTTGAGATAAAAACTTAGAAATTTCCAACATATTTCAGTGAAATTTTTACTTTAAAAAATTACAGTTTAGAATTATAGTTTAGATATAAGGAAAAAAAAGAAGGTGTTGGTTTAAATTGATGCCAGAAGGACATGGGTTTAAGGAAAGTTAAAGAAACTGACATATTAGAATGGACAATTTTGTTTGATGATGTCCGAAGCAGAAAAATAAATTTTTTTGTGGTGTGTCTGGAGCAGAATAAAAATAATTTTTGTTTGTGGGGTGTCCAAAGCTGAAAAATAAATTTTGTTTGCATGTCTGAAGCAGAAAAATAATTTTTTTTTGCTGTGTGTCTGTTGTAACTTAGGGAAGGTTATTGAATAGACTAGTCAAATGAAGGTTGGTAATAAATGCTAATACTTAGGACAAGAACAACACATATAAGATTCACCAGCAGTGCATAAAAAAAAGTACTCAACTGCTAGAAGTGAGTCAAGTGAATTTCACAATGAATCTCCAACTGCAGATCATAGACCAACACATACATTATTCACTACTGTATTTATGGGAATGGGGCATACTCATTATCATCCGCAGGTATGCTACAACAGTGTCCGAAGCAGAAAAATAAATTTTGTTTACTGCATGTCTCAAGCAGAAAAATCTTCATTGAAAATTTGAGAGATAGATAGAAAAGAAAGCAAGCTGTTAGTGAAGTCCATTAAACAGGTTTGAAATCCTTATTATATTCAGATGAGTCTTTGTAATGTCTTTTTTCTTTAAAGAAATTGAGCAGGAATTATATTTTCTATTTTTGCAAATTGATTCATCAAACATCCCACTCACCTGGGTGGTACTTTTAACACACCATTTTAAGTGGAAATGCTTCAGACAATTGTTGCTTTTTATTAACCTCTACGGAATAGTTGATGAGATGTCTCCTAAGAAATTTTTTACTTTCTGGCATAAAGAAAATACCCCCGGTTCCAAATTCTGCAAATTGAGTAAAAGTTCAAATATCAATCAAACGTTTTTAAGACTGAAAAATCAAATTTTTAAGTATATTGCTTGAAGACTCTCTTCTTGCACAAATATTTAATGAGAAACTGCTTTCCTGTAAATACAGAGTGTAAAGAAAAGAAAAATTTTGAAATTTTAATCATGTAACACTAGAGAGGGAGAAAAATAGAATATTTAGGATTTGAAATCGTGTAACTGTTGAGGGTGATTAAAAGAAAGACATCAGTATTGAAGATTTTCAGTCCTGTAATTATATGCCAATTTACTAAGCATAGCTTAGATGTGGCACAAGGCCAAAAGCATGGAGCACCCAGTGAGGATTGAACTCACTACTCAGTCATAATTGATCTAGTGAGACAAGCTTGTTAACCATTACACATGTTGAAGTGCCCAATCCTGTAATTATATTGGGTGACTGAAGAGGTTGAAGGAAAAAAGAAAAGAGTGAAATTCTTAATTTGTCATCATTTCACTGTAAATGGTGAGAAGATAAAAGTCATTCATAGTCTCAATTTGTAATCCTGTAAGTAGCCATATAGTAAAAACACCAGCATTACAATTTTATAGTGAAATTACCAACAGTACCTGCTTATAGTAAAATGACCAGCAATACATTTTATCTGTTATTGAAGGCATGCAATTGTGTTCAAAATATATTCAGTTGAAGCCATAAAATTATGTTCAAGATATTTAGATTTCAGCTATAGAGGTTGATATGCCACTAAAAAAAATCAACCACTCATTCTCATATATATCTCTTGATGGATCATAAGTTTTCCTTTGGATTGATAGCAAGAGAGGATGGGAGCCATTCCATTAATTTGAGGTCTTTGAGGGGCAGTAGTTTACATTACAGAAGATAAAGGAGTGTTTTCTTGTTTGTGATCTGTATGAAATATCTTATTAAGTTCATATGGTACTTCTTATATGATATCTTCATTCAAATCATTAAATGTCTGAATAACAATTTTAACTTTCAAATTTCATAATACATTTTTAAAACTCACTTTGTTCTCCTTTATAGAGACTCAGTTTTGCTTTTGTTCCAGTCTTTTTTTTAAAAAATGACCTCAGTTTGTTTTCATTTCCTTTTTTTCTATTTACAGGCCTGGAGACAGGACTGGAGAAGACTTAGATCTTATCTATTGTCGCTTGAAAGAAATCCAGGCCTTTGACAAGTTCCATCCTATGCTATTGCATCAGATATGCATTGTGGGATACTACGAGGATTTAGAGAAAGGAGTAACCTGTAAGTTTTTACATTATTTTATTGTGGAACTAACCACATTCCCAAAGCCAAAAGCTTCATATGTTTATTCTGTTATAATTCTCAAATGAAATCTCAGAAAATTCATTAAAAAATGTGTTTGCAAGTATGTGACTTAAATTAAAGAAAAATGTTTGAACATGACTGGATGTCATTCTGTACCTCCATTTTAAATTCAAGTTCAAAGAGATAACAGAACTCAACTGAAGCATTTAAGTTTTTGTCATGTTGCAATATTGGAAGAAATGAATGTTTTTAATGGGATCCTATGTTGAAAACCTAAAAATATATCATGTATAAATTTTGCCACCTCTTTTTATTTTTTATTTTTTTACTAGTATTTAATGCCAGCCCCAACTGTTTGATTTAGTGTGAGAAGATTTGACAAAAAAGAAATCTTTTGGGATAACAAAAGTAAAACAGAATTGCTTGTGGAACATTTCCAGTTGAGGAATTTTCAGCATGCAACTTGTTTTTATTCATAAACACAAAAGCTTAGCGCTTCCATTATTTTTTTGCATTTTGCTACTTAATGGAATAAATAAGGTCAATATTAAGTGTGTTTGCCAGGGGAAGGAATTATCAGAAAAAATATTCGTTATTTCAAACATCATTTCCACAATTTTTTTCACGTTTTACCTTTTTAATCTTATTTTCATATATATTTGTGCAATTTTAGTCGGAAATCAGTTGAGATTGTGTTCAAGTTCACAACTTGGAAAAAAAGGCATGAACCAGGCTCGGGCAGACTGGTCTCTTTTGCCTTAATTGTTAACAAACCTGGAAGAGAAAACTCTAAATTCAAACCTGAGGAGTGAGACTTTGTGGCAAACCCTCCAAGTTCTCCCTCACAGGTGGGATGTGGTAAATCTCTCACTGCTCTATCACTATTCCCATGGAAAGTTCTTGGACAAACTACATTCCTTGGTTCCACCAGGTCTAACCCTGATGGCTAGGATATTGTAGCAAACTGCCCATATTGCCTCTGTATTTCATCAGTGAGAAGTAATTTCTACTCAAACAGCTTCTTTTTGAAAACCATTCCGCTGTGGAACAGACTCTCAAGAGGATGTTTCCCTGATCACTACACTCTTAATCTGTTGAAGTCTAAAGTTAACGAGCATCTTCCCCTCCTATCCATACAAACTACCCCTTAATGTAACCCTCTACTTTGAGTGGTCCCTGGGCCTTGTAGAGGGTGAACCTTACTGTAAAAAAACCCAAAAAACTGCACCAGTTCTCTCTCATCCGTTCTCTCAAAAACTGCACAACACTGCAGCCCTAAAATCAAACCATATGTTGTTAGCCTGTCAATGCAGTTCTCAGAGGCCCTCTTATCATATAGTTGAAATCAGTGTGAGAATCTTCAATGGCGTTTTCTTTTAAAAGCCAACAAGAAAGACGCAGATTGGAGTTAAAATATATTTTCATAGTAGAAACACATATTAAAGAATTAAACAGGGGTTCGGAAGAATAAGTCCCACTTTGTTTATTTCTAACTTTAAAATCTTTCTCTTTGTGCTTCAGTTTAGTCAAAAGGAATAATAATATATATCACATACATATATATATATAATAAACATCATCAATCTTATTGCCAATATTGCTATAATTTTGTATAAAAAGCCTATTAATTATATATGTGTATATATATATATATATATATATATATATATATATATATATATATATAAACGTCATCCGTTATTTTTAGTTGATGCCGTATTTAAGTAGATGCTCTGTTTATTTGAAACAGCATTTATTTCATATACTGGCCTCTGTACTAAAGAAATCTTAATGATAATGTTCCCATTGGCTAGATTCAAACATTCTACCCCCCACTTTTCAGGAAGACTCCACATTTGATCCAGTGTATATTTACCACTCATAAGATTTTTTATTCATAATAAAGAAAGGTTCTATTTTAGTTTTAAAGCATATTCACATATTCTGTGGTTCATCCTGAAAAGGTGGATGCACATTTGAATCCTGCCAGAGGTTATATTTTCTTTATTAAGTTTACTTGAGTACACAGACTGGAAGATGAAATAAATAGTATTTAAAATAAACGGATTGTCTACTCAAATACGGTTATCCACAAAAAATATTGCTGGATGTAATACAAACATTTCGGATTAAAAAAATACATTGATATATATATATGTTTATATATATATATATATAGTCAAACCTAGAGAGCCAGACAAACCTACCAAGGTTTCACCTAAGTGGATCGTCAGGGAAAGCCGAGACGAGTGTAGTTACCTATATATATATATATATATATATATATATATATAATATATAAATATTATATATATATATATATAATATATAAATATTATATATATATATATAATATATAAATATTATATATATATATATATATAATATATAAATATTATATATATATATATATATATATATATATAAATATTATATATATATATATATATAAATATTATATATATATATATATATAAATATTATATATATATATATATATAAATATTATATATATATATATATATAAATTATATATATATATATATATAAATTATATATATATATATATATAAATTATATATATATATATATATAAATTATATATATATATATATATATATATAAATATTATATATATATATATATATATATATATATATATATATATATAAATATTATATATATATATATATAAATATTATATATATATATATATATAAATTATATATATATATATATATATATAAATTATATATATATATATATATATATATAAATTATATATATATATATATATATATATAAATTATATATATATATATATATATATAAATTATATATATATATATATATATATATAAATTATATATATATATATAAATTATATATATATATATATATATATAAATTATATATATATATATATAAATTATATATATATATATATATATATATATAAATTATATATATATATATATATATATAAATTATATATATATATATATATATATATATAAATTATATATATATATATATATATATAAATTATATATATATATATATATATATATAAATTATATATATATATATATATATATATAAATTATATATATATATATATATATATATAAATTATATATATATATATATATATATATAAATTATATATATAAATTATATATATATATATAAATTATATATATATATATATATATATATATAAATATTATATATATATATATATATATATAAATATTATATATATATATATATATATATATATATAAATATTATATATATATATATATATATATATATATAAATATTATATATATATATATATATATATAAATATTATATATATATATATAAATATTATATATATATTTATATATATATATATAAATATTATATATATATATATAAATATTATATATATATTTATATATATATATATAAATACTATATATATATATATATATATATATAAATATTATATATGTATATAATATGTTCGTCGTGTAGGAGCCATTTGAAGGGTTGTAGAAATGCTGTGTAAGAATGTGAATAGAAGTTGAAGCTGAAGCGGTGCAACCTCGTTGTATACGAAAACTAAAAATGCAGTGGAGCGGTATAGAAAAAGCTTCTCTTAGCTAAGGGCCGTGCTTTCTGGCAGCACGAAAACGTCGCCAGAGGAAGAGGTTACGCAACCAAAACGTTGAAGTGTTGAAGGTTAAAAAGTAGTGAAACACTGAGGTCTACTGGGCCACGTAGTAAAGGCAGAAGAGAAGTAACTTGCGACAGCAGTTAACTGTCTAATAGCAAAACTGAACTACGAAAAGGTAGAAATAGGTATGGAACACTAAGATGGACTGGGCTGCGCAGTAGAGGCAGCACGTGGAGATAAAATGGGTAATGCAAACGTTTAAGCAAATAGGTAACTTGCGGTAGCAGGAAGCTGTCAATTAATCCAAGAACAGATGCGTTAATGGCGATCAAATCAAGATGTGAGTGAGGATGCAGCAACGCTGAAGGTATTTATAGGGAGCATGACTTGTTATTGATTGGTGTAGCCTGGACAATGGCCATGACTTAGACCAATGAATGAGCTCACACAAAATGGAGGATGCTAGCGCGCATTCACGTGCGCACGCATTCACGCACATGATTTGGCAAGTGCAAGGCTTGGCCGTATACGGGGTCAGACTGCCTGCTGCATATGCAGCTTGGCTAAAATGCACGTGATGCCGGCGATGAGAATGCAAGGAGCTGCAATGAAGCGTTTGCTCATTTGGTTTGTGTGACAACGAAAAGCCGCTAACCGTTTGCTGGCATTAGCTTTGAAATGGATTGGGAGGAAGCCCGGCTGTTTTAGGGCAAAAACTCCTCGTCAGGTCTGGTATGCGGCCTGGGCTAGGGGAAAAGGTTTAAAGAATTGGAAAATGCACTGCTGAGGGCGGAACCATTTTCACTCAGCACGTATGCGGGTTTTTTTTCAGTAAAGACGCGAATAAAGGAAGTGCTTATTTTGGTAAGATGCGACGATTAAAGCAAAAGTGTTGACAAAGTGGCTCAAAGTCAGACCTGGTAGCAGTGATAAAAAAGCCGAATTTCAATGGCCCTGCACCCATTCCAGAATTTGAGGTCAAATGTTTTCTTCCACTCCACTGCACGCACTGACCTGTTTCTTCCCGCGCATAGCATGACCTTAAATTAATCTGCATTTAGGAAATACCCAACCAGAAAAACATTTTTAAGGGTTGACCGATTGTCGATTTGCACTCTGTTTGGGGGGCGCTCAGAGTTGAAACTTCACATGGTGACTCCCAATGGCCTCCTCATAAATCTGGTCGGTTTTCGCTAAAAACCGACATGCAGTTCAGGTGTAATCTGGGCATATCGGTTTTTGGGTTTTATCAATTTTCCGCGCTGTTTAGGGGTCCGTGGTCATGAAACTTCTGGACAACTTCTAATGGTAGACACTAAGAGGGTGTCAAATTTGGTTGAAATGCGATCATTCCTTCTGTAAGCAGATTTTTTAGATTATCAATTTTTTCAGAACCTGAGTCCGACTCAAAAATCGGGCTCCGTCATGTATTTAACGGTAGCCATTTGCAAACTTGTGGTGAAAACCGCATCGAAATCGGGTGAGAAATGCGGCCTGGGCGAGTTAACAGTGCCCACGACAGACACACAGACAGACAACATGAGAAATATAGATAGTAGATATGTATCAAATTTAAAATTTATTAAAGATTTTGTTTTCTAAGTGAACCATATAGAAATTAGATAAATTAGGACCAAGAGCCAAACTCATTGCTATGCCATCAGTCTGAGTGTAAATGTTATAATAATCCTAAAAAAAAGTATGTGTTATGCTGGGTAGAAGTTTATGCAAAATTACTAGTTTAATATTGGTGGTGTAGAATAATTTTTCAAAGGATTCAGATTTTGTATTTTGTCGAGGTTTTTGTCAATATGAATATTTAATCAATATATTAAACATATTTTTAGCAAAATTACTGAAGATTTTTTTTTCTATGTGAGCAATGTTGAAATTTTAATAAATTAGAATTGAAAGGCAAAACCATTGCTATGCCATCAGTCTAAATGGAAGTATTTTCATAATAATCATAAGGTTACTTTCATCAATATATTGAACGTATTTTAGTAAAATTGCTAATGATTTTGTCTTCTAAGTGATCCATATTGAAATAAAATAAAATAGGATTGAGAGACAAACCCATTACTATACCATCAGTCTGAATGGAAAGGTTACTTTCATCAATATATCGAACATATTTTTATAATTTTGGTACTTTTAACAAAGGATTTCATAAGAATATTTAGTGAAATAAGATTTATTTAGTGAAATAAGAAGATTCATTGTAGTTCTTACCATGCTGATTTTGCAAGCCATTAACAGTGGATATAGTCTTCATGAAGATGGAACCTTCAAAATGAAAAGTTTTCTTACAAGCCATTGTAGTTTCTATTCAAGCCAAATGCTTAAGAAAGGCAGCTTTATTTCTAAGCTAACAACCTGATTCCCAAAATACCTAAAGGACCATCCATGATCAAGCAGTGTGCAACTTGCTCGTTTGACAAGTCATTGAGAATAAGCTCGATAATCACCAAGCACTCAAGGAAGGCATCATTGTGCCAAAATTGGCCTGTAATTATTGCCTTAATTTCTCAGGCATTCTCTCTTCCTTCTACTGATTTTTGAAGTGCTCACTGGATTTGTAAACCATTAGGCTCAATGTCATTGAGTTCTCAAGGAATGTGGCCTTTTGCCAAAGTTGGTTTCAATTAACCAATAACTTTAGAAACACTTACAAGAGTTCAGTGATAAGTGTAGACATCGAATAAGCCAAAGAGTGTTCAATCCTTACTGAAGTTTCATATAAAAGAAACAAATTTCTGGCAAATTTTGTTTCGTAAAAAAAATAATTTTTTAGTAAGTACACACACACACATCAATATATATATATATATATATATATATATGTTATGGGATCTTACCTGTAACAACAGTGAACTCTTCCTGACACTATAAAGACTGCGCTTCTCAAGAGAGACGATAGAACAAGTGTAACAAGTTGAGACGGACCGAGTCGAGACAAATAGTAGTTCATTCTAAACCAGACTGACAGTCATACTAACACCTTCAACTTCTTGTATTATTATTCTGTTTAATATATCTTTGTTATTCCTACTCTTGTGTTCGTGTTGTTCTTCCTTGGTCCTAACCTTGGACCATAACAGTGGCGACGAGGATACTGAAGAAACAAACTCTACACAGAGAAATCTAAAAGTATACTGAAGAAACGTATTCTACGCGTTGAAACCTAAAAATGTATACTGAAGAAACAAACTCTATGTGGTGAAACCTAAAAAATGATACTGAAGAAACAAATTCTACGTGGAGAATCCAAAAAAGAATATAAAAAAAAGAGTTCTACATGGAGAAAAAAAATTTTTTTTACTATTGGTCGTCCATAACAGAGGCAACATAGGTAGTGAGAAAAAAACAAAAAAACAATTTCTACGCAAACATAAAAAAAAAAGAAAAATTTTCTTTTTGGACACCAACTTTACAGTGGTAACAAAGACATGAATTCTACGCAGGAATATTTTTTTTCATACTAATTGCATTGGTACAAAGATTGTCCATACTGCTTTAAAACTTGTCTGTCGTGCAATAAAGTGGGACATAAAAGTTTGCATTGTTGGACTAGGAAAGAAAGCAGAAGCCGAGTAAGAGTCACTAGAAATGACCAAGCGGACCAGACAAATATACAAAAATACGTACAAGTAGAAATGTTAAACAAAAAAGTCAGACTACAATTGGATTCCGGATCAGATTTAACTATTATTAAACAAACCAACCATGTTGAGAACCAATAAACTAGCCAGGTCTGTAACTGGAAAAAAATAAAATTTGAGGGAGAAGTTATTACAAATGTGACATTCAACGGAATGACCAAAAAACTAAAAATGTACGTTCTTAAAAATATGGAAAATTTATTTGGAACTGACTGGATGCAGAAATTCGAATCTCTGGGATTTACCGATAAATACATTCTCCCAAAAAGTGAAAAGTTTATCGACCGAGGCAGATAAATTAAAGGAGAAATTAAAGGAAAGTTTCCCCAAAGTATTTTCAACCGGCCTCGGGAGGTGTAAAAAAATGGAGGCAAAAATAGAATTAAAAAAAAATGTTCAACTCATTTTCAAGAAGAAAAGGAATGTACCTTTTGCAGCACTAGAAAAAATAGACCAAGAGTTGGATAGACTCGTGAAAACCGGTATATTGACAAAGGTAGAATATAGTCAATGGGCCGCACCTATGGTTTACATGAAAAAAAAATCGGGTGAGATACGAGTATGCGCTGATTTCTCAACGGGATTGAATGCAGCGATTAAGGATTATCACTATCCTCTCCCTAGTCCAGAGGAAATTTTCACAAAATTGAATGGAGGAAAATTTTTCTCAAAAATAGACTTGAGCGAAGCATACCTACAAGTACCAGTAGATGAGGAAAGCTCGAGTTTGTTGTGCATAAACACACATAAAGGATTATATAAGTTCCAAAGATTACCATTTGGGATCAAGGTCGCGCCGGCAATATTTCAGCAAATAATGGATACTATGCTAGGCGGACTGGATTTCACGATCGCATATCTGGATGACATTCTGATAAATAGCAAAAGTATTGAACAACACTGGGAACATGTTCAAGAGGTTTTCAGGAGAATACAAAACTACGGATTTAAGGTAAAAGAAAATAAATGTGACTTCTTTATGAAGGAAATAAAATATCTGGGCCATATTATTGACGAAGAAGGAAGACGACCAGACCCAGAAAGGGCAATGGCAATAAAAAAAATGCCGGCTCCAAAAAATTTAGCAGAATTACAAAGCTTCTTGGGCTTAGTAAATTATTTCCAAGAATTTATTCCAAACATGCACAAATTACGCGCACCCCTAAACGAACTGTTGAAGAAGAAAAAGTTTGGGAGTGGACAGATGAATGTCAGTAAACATTTGACAAAATCATTAAGATGCTAACAGCAGATTTATTTTTAGCTCATTATGATCCAAAATTGGAAATAATAGTCACGAGTGATGCGAGGGCCTATGGTGTTGGGGCATGTATACTTCATAAAATGCCAGATGGGACACTAAAACCCATCGCGCATGCATCAAGAAATTTGCTATCAGCTGAACAAAATTACTTGCAAATCGAAAAAGAAGCACTGGGGATTATTTTTGCAGTTATGAGATTCCATAGATATATTTACGGTAGATTTTTCACCTTGCAGACGGACCACAAGCCGTTATTGACAATATTTGGATCGAAGAAAGGTCTACCTATCTACACTGCTAATAAGTTGCTATGATTGTGTACTATTTTATTGAACTACAACTTTAAATTAGAGTATCTTCCATCAAACAAAATCGGGCATGCAGATGGTCTTTCGAGACTAATACCAAAGAAAATAGAGCCATTAGAAGATTCCGTAATTGCAGCTCTATGGCATGAGGAAGACATTAGAACATCATTATGTAGTACAATTCGAAACCTCCCTGTCACACTACAGGAAATAAGAAATGAAGCAGTGAATGATGAATTTATTAAGTAAATGCAAACAAAAATTGCAGAAAAAAATAAACATATATTAGACAGTTTTTTGTTATGTGATAATGTTCTACTATATAATGAAAGGGTAGTAATCCCTAAAACGCTACAAAGGCGAATCCTCAAGGATTTTCATACGGGCCACCCAGGAAAGAACAGGATGAAATCCTTAATGCAAAGTTACGTATATTGGCCAAAAATGGATCAAGATATCACACATATGGTGGAAAAATGCAAGGGCTGTTCCTTAGCAGCCAAAGCACCACCGATCATCCATAAGCCATGGCCGGAGACAGATCGACCGGGGTCGAGAATACATGTAGATTGCGCAGGTTCATTAGATGGTTTATACTATTTGATTGTAGTAGATAGTTACAACAAATGGCCAGAAGTATTTTGTTGTAGAAACCTACTTCTGAGACTACCATAAATTGCCTTCACGAGCTGTTTGCTCATTTCGGAGTGGTTGATTGTTTAGTCACCGATAATGGGACACAATTCACATCAGCGGATTTTCAAGAATTTTATGAAACTTTTCAAGTTGAACACATCAAATCCCCGCCATATCACCCAAGATCAAACAAGCAAGCGGAGAGATTTGTAGATACGCTAAAAAGAGCACTAAGGAAAGCTTATGATGTACCTACAGAAAAGGCGTTACAACAATTCTTGCAAGTATATTGAATTGCACCGAACAGTACTACGCCATCGGCATTATCGCCAGCAGAAGTAATGTTCGCCTGAAAAATTAGATCGGTATTCAACAAATTACTGCCAAAACAGACAAAGCAATCACCAATGTCGTTTGTACCAAAAAGAAAATTTAACCCATGGGAGAAAGTTTTTTTTAAAATGTTCAAAAACAACACATCCTATTGGGAGCCAGGTACAATAGAGAAACGGATCGGGAACATGATTTAGATAATTCAGGGCCCCAAGTTCTCGCATTAAAGGCTTTTAAATCAAATAAGAAAGAGGCTGTTAGAGGATTCTAACGGTCCACCTCAGGAAGAGGAAGACACTATATTCGACACATTCGATATGCAAAGGCCTCAAACAATATCAGAACGGCGAAAATTGTGCAGGAAAAGAAAATTTACAGAGCCATTGATGATAAATCCAAAGAGTAAAAAATATTAAAGACCGCTGCGAGGCAAAAGCTTTGGGAGGGGGTGTGTTATGGGATCTTACCTGTAATGACAACAAACTCTTCCTGACACTATAAAGACTGCGCCTCTCAAGAGAGACGATAGAACAAGTGTAACGAGTTGAGACGGACCGAGACAAATAGTAGTTCACTCTAAACCAGACTGACAGTCATACTAACACCTTCAACTTCTTGTATTATTATTCTGTTTAATATATCTTTGTTATTCCTACTCTTGTGTTCGTGTTGTTCTTCCTTGGTCTTAACCTTGGACCATAACAATGGTGTGAGGATATTGGACCATAACAATATATATATATATTTCTCTCTCACACACACATGCACACACTGATGTGCTAAAAGTCATGGGATAAGTGCCATGTACCTCATTGGATCTCCTCTAGCTTGGTGAAATACAGCAAATCCACATGGCATTGATTCCTCAATTAATTCAAAGACATCTAGAGCAATAATGCGCCATGTCATCTTGATAACTAATATTTCAAGGTGCAGCATTTTCTGTATGCAGAAAAATAATAGAAATACTTTATGAGCCCACCTATTTTTCATTTGTAAATGTTTCTTTTCCTTTATTTAGCAAAAAAAAAAATCAATTAAAACAAGTAGCATCTAAAATACTTAAATATATAAAGATTAATAGTTTAGTCAATCATTTATATGAAGGATTTGATTAGAAAAAGGTTATTATGTAAAGATGGAGAAATTAAAAATGTCTTTTAAAGAATTTTCATAATTAATTTCACCAACAGAAGTCATACACTTTCTCCCATAACAGATTTATTCTTTACTTATACTATACAGATCTTAGTAATGGCATATCACAGATTTTTATGACTTTTTAGAAGAGTTATGGAGGACAGGTTTGCATCATACCCTGATGTGCCAAAAGCCATGGGATATATGCATGGTATTACTAGGGACCTATCTCATCACTTTATAGGACTCCCTACAGCCTGACAGAGTGCAAGAAAATGACATGGCAGATATATTGAGCTATGCTGGTATTTATAAGAGCATGATTATGTGTGTGAATAGACCTCTCCATAACATACCATAAATGCTGGATGGGCTCATGACAGAAGAATGTAGTAGGCACATCATTCACCAGAGGTCTCAAGAATGTTGCTCAAACCAATTCTGGGTAGCTCCTGATGTCTTGGGCCTGATAACATTATCCTGCTGGAATAACTCTTCATTGTTGGGGTACATACTATCCATTTGAACTCCCATGTTTACTATCTCAACTGATATCAAAGTACAACTGATCTAGATCTAGGCATTTTCATGATGTCATGTTATGGTGCTACATACATACTGCTAACCAATGACTATTGGCACATCAGGGTAGATACATAGGTTTTAGTCATCTAATCTAATATTATCTATGTATCAGTAAGAAATTCATAAAGATTACTTAAACAAAGGAACGCCTTGACAATAGTAAAGCAATGTGAGAAGAAAGGACTAACCATTATTTTGATGTGAAAAAAGACAGAATGTGTTGTTGTTAGCAAAAGAGACAACCCAAGATGCAAACTACAAATTGGAGATGTCAGAATCAAGCAAGTCCAGAAACTCAACTACATGGGAAATGTTTTAACAGACAATAGAAGTGACACAGTAATATGAAGGCACATTGGAAGATCAAAAGATGCCTTGCAAAAGCTAAACAAAAAAAAGTTTGTTAGAAACAAAGGAAAGAGGTGATGAACTGCTATGCAATATCAAGCCTCGTATATTGTAATGGATGCTAGGCAATTTCCTCACAGATGAAGAGGAGACTTGAGGAAGCTGAGAAGTGGTTTTACAGAAGGATTCTGAGAGTACAAAGAAAAGTCTGCTGGACTGTTATGTAATATAAATCCTCCTATATGGCAGAGAATGCTGGACAATTTCCTCACAGGTGAAGATGATACTGGAAGCAATAGAGATGTGATTTTACAGAAAGATGCTGAGAATACCATGGTTGGAGTATGTGAGTAATGAGGAAATTTTAAGGAAATTAGTAACAAGAATTACTCTTGTGCTTAGAATCAGAAAGAAAAAGTTGAAATATCTGTCACATGAGAAGGACTTGGAGAATTGGACACTCTCAGGACATATTGAAGGCAAGTGTGAAATATTGAGGTTGTCATTGTGTCTTGGGTTCAGTCACTTTCCTGCTACTTTAAAAGAGCTTCCCTATACCTTTCCTATGAATATTTCATAGTTATAGTTCTGATGAGCTTGCTTCTTTGCTACCTCAACTTCACAAATTTAAACTCAGTACTAGATTGGCAGCTAGGTCTCATTTCACTGTTGAAATTACTAGTTGTAACCATAAGTTTTATTCTAATATTTTCTTCTCTCACACTTCTGTGGAATTCTCTTGCTTTCCTGTCAACTATGATCATCAAAAATTTAAATGCTATGAAAGCTGTTATTTTCTGTTTCCTGGTAACCTGTTCTCTTATTGTCCTTTTCAGTCCAATTACATTTTCTTAGTTTCTTTCATTTTCAGTTGCCCCTTACATTTTAATGGCTTTATTTCTTTGCTTGGGTTGAAATGATTAAAAAAAATAGATGGTAGAACATTTAGACCTACAAAGCATAAGAAGTTGTGGAGAGCTATGATCACCGATATCCTGAAAAGACATCATGCATAAACAAACTACTGAACTTGAAATTGGCATCAAAATATCTTCACAAATCTAATAACATTAGTGCTCTCATCCTATTAGTCCAGAATAATCATGTGACTAAATCTCAAAAGACAGCCCATAATTCTAGACAAATCGTTAAGGCAAATATCTAATTATTTTCATCTGATGACTACAAAATATTTAATATTCCTCATAATATTCTTAAACTTTTTTTCAAATTTGGTTTGGTTTTTCTCTTGTTTGGGACAAACTATAATCATTGAATAGATTTCTTTTTTTTGTATGTTCTTCCATGTTAAATATTTAAAATTGTTTTTATTTTTGTTTTTCAGTATTGGAAGTAAATGTTTGAAATTTCTTCATCAAGCCTCAATAATATGCATGAAAATCAGATATCAGAGGGTTTTTTTTTTCTCATTTTAAAAACTATGTCACTCTGACCTGAAGCTTTAAGAAAGTAGACAGTCATTTGAGTGTGTGGGATGATAGTTTCTGATTAGATTGTAATGATGATCTGTGTGGAATAAACAGACATTAATTTTACATTAGGAAAAAAATTGAATCCTGTGATCCAAGAAAATGATTCTTTTCTGATTGGCTGCCATAAAATTGTGATTCTATTTTCATAGTCACACCAACTGAAAAGAAAAGTTTGATCAAATCTATAAAATTCACTTTTTCCTGCTTATCATTTACAATTACATATCAGAAAGAGCAGTTTATTTCTTAAAAAATTTTTACATGTATAATTGTCAAGTATTTTAGAAAGAGTTTTATTTATTTTTGTTATATAATAGAATATAGAAGAAGAAAAACAAAATAATACCTTTTCCTAACTTTATAAATATAGAAATGTATTGACATGATCTGTCAAGTCTTAAAACAGATAATAGAAAAAGTGACCTGGAAATCCAAAGATGTATTTGAATAGTGAAAGATGTCTTTGAGAAACTAAGCAAAATATTAAGAAACAAAGGGGAAAGAGCTGAGCATATAGGTAATATCAATCCTCCTAAGTGTCAGTGAATGCTGGACTGTTCGCTCACAGATGAAGAGAAGACTTGAGGCACTGCTGAGAATTCCATGGGTGGAGTGTACAAAGCAACAAAGAAGTTCCAAGGAAAATGGAATCAAAAAGACATTTTTGCTTAGGATCAAAAAGTGACAATTCAAACTTTTGGAACACATCTTGAGGAAAGAAAGCTTAAAGAATTTGATGCTCACAAGCATGCATAAATATATGGCTGAACAGGAATAGGGAGGGATAGTAAGGAGACAAATATTGCTTAATGCTACAAGTGATAGGAAGTTTTGGAGAGCCATGATCACCACAATGCTGAAGGAACAAAGCACATATAAATGTCTAAGAGAACACTTTTTGCCTTTCATCAGCATGGCTGATGCTAACCTCTAGAAGAGTGACTCATTGTGCCTTCTCAGACTAACGTTTTCCATTGACATGAAGTGGAAAGATTATATTGAATCAATTCTAGGTCTGCTGATAGGAAAGTTGGTTTTCCATGTCATGCTAGACAGTTTTTCTCACTAGAATCTCTCTTACATATTTATAAGTTTACCATTTGTCCTTGTTTTAATATTGTAACCATATTTGGGCTGGTGCTCCTGCTATATATTTAGAGATACTTGATAAAATCCAAACAAGAATTTACAATAATATTGACCCAGACCTGGCATCCAGCTTCAGTCACTTTCCCACCATTGTAATGTAGCTTCCCTGTGTCTTTTTTTTATAAATACTTTCATGATAATTGTCCTCATGAACTTTGCTCTATGGTTCTTAGATTTTATGAATTTAAGCACAGTACTAGATTGGCAACAAGGTCTCATCAATTCACCGTTGAAATGGCAAGATGGAACCTTAAGTTCTAGGCTACCAGTTCTATACACTTCTCACTTATAGAACTCTTTTCCGGCTTCTAACTTCCCAGTCGACTTTGATTTTCAATAATTAAAAAGCAATCATTTCATTTGCAGAGGAGACAGATTGAAGTTCTTTAGAAGAACACCATTCATATGGTCCATATATCTTTAAGTAATCACGATCACTGTTTATATATATTTATATTTAGAATCAAGAGGAGACAGTTGAAATTTCTGGATAGCATAATGAGAAGAGAAGGCTTGGAGAATTTCATACTCATGGGACATATTGCAGGCAAAAGGGAAACCTTGAATAACCTACCTGTGTGAATCAATAGTAGAATAGAGACTGGTAGGGTTAGTAAAGAGACAAACATTGCTTAGAGCACCAAAGGATAGGAAGTTGTGAAGCGCCATGATTAGCCTACCTAACAAGCTTGTATAAGTGGATAGTAGAATAATTGGTAAGAATAGTAAAGGGCCAAATATTGGATTGAGCTACAATAGATAGGAATATTCTGAAAGGACACATCACATAAAAGATTTTTTTTTTTTTGCTTAAGTTTTGAGGGAAATGGACAATTCCTTTCTTTACACAAAAAAGTTACACCTACAGGACTAATTATATATTTCTGGAAGGCCATAGATTGAACTGAAATCAAGGTGATACCTATGTAAACTTTTTGGATTTACCTTGGTTGAAATGTATCCAGGAATATTTTAATTTTTTTCTCATTCAATAAATAAATTTTTATATTCTTTGATAAAAAGAAAATAAATATTTATTAGATGCACAAAATGTAATGACAGAAAAAAAAAGTGAAATTAAAAGTGACAAAAAAAGAAAGAAACTATAGGAGTTGACAATACAAATTTAGAAAAAAAATATTACTTTCCTCGATAACCCTTAACTATCTCTCTTTTCACTTTTATTTGTTTTTTTAAAATTTTTATTGACAACTGCCGTAGCATTTTTCATTTTTTTTATTTGTCTCTTTTAATTATGTTGCTTTTGTTTTTTTCTACAATAATTGAACTTTTGTTTTTTATTGATTTGATGAGAATGAAATTTGTAGATTTATTATTAAACAGATTCTGTATAGCATGTTTCGTCTTCATCAGATTAAAGTAATATTTTTCTTGATGGAATTATATGTGTTTAGGTGAGGGAGTGCAGGATATAAAAATGCAATAATGATGCATCAACAGCAAATGTAAAAGAGGGTCTTTTACAATACAACCCACTCAATGCTTTAGTCACTTATTGTAATGACTTTGATCATAACTTTGGTTTTAAAATATGCTGCTTTGATTAAAAGAGAAGGCAATTTACTAAGGTAAAAATGTATAGAAAGGGTTCTGATTGGTAGATCATCCTCAGTAAATTTACATCAAGAACATTTTAGTTTTCTTGTCAGATATTCTATTGTCATAATATGGGATATTTAATAATAAAAGTGATAAAAAGCTGAAGGAAATTAAATAACCAAACGTCTGAAAGAAAAAAAAATTGAGATTAAAAATTTCAGATTTCAGTGTTCCAATAACTTCAGCATTTCAGAAGTTTTTTTTATAATTTGTCATTCATTTCCCTTATATATATATCATTTCAACCCAAGCAAGGCAATAAGGTTGCTAAGATTCAAGTTGTTACTGAGTGGGAAAAAAGACGAGAAAAAGAAATGTTGGTGCATAATTATAATTATAAACAGTTAAACCATTAACAGGTCTGGTCATGCACAAAGTCACAAATGGTGATTTTGAAATGTTTCCATGTTGTAAAACTTTTAATGTAAGGGAGGTAACTTAGTTAAGAATTGAATTCTTCTTTGGGGATTATAGTTTGCTTGTTTTCGAAAATCTCTTTAGTTTTAACATAGATCTTTCTAAAGAACTATATACTATAAGCATTTCAGAACATTTGTGTGTGTGTGTCTGTGTGTATATATATATATATATATATATATATATATATATATATATATATATATATTAGTTTTAAGCTATGTTATATTTATGGGGAAAAGTGCTCAATATCAGCGATAGAGTGTACATAAATATAAAAGCAAGCATGGAGTTCAGTGTCAAATGGTGACAGTCTGTTTCATGATAGAATACAAACTTCTGGCCTGGAGATTGCATGTAAGTATGAAACAGACTGATGTTGACCTCAGTGCCCATGTTTATTTATATACAGGGTGTGATGGCTTGCCATTTTATATTTTTAATTTTGTGTATGAACGTTGTTTGTTTTTGATTTTGTCAATTGCACAATATAGTCAGTTGGACACCATCTGTGAGAAAAAGAGCACCATGATGCAATTTAATCTGACAGAAATTTGGGAAATGGCATACTGTATTACTTGGCATTCATGGTGAAAGTTCCAATACAAACATTTCACAGTGTTTGGATGTCAATCTGAGGACAGTGCACAGGATTCGGAAAGAGTTAGATGAGTCTAATGGTGATTACAAAATATTACGGATGGTTTTTGGAGTGATCACTAGTGATGGTGATGTTATGACACCACTCATCTTCCCACACAACCACAAACTCGACACAAAGGCCTACATCAAGTGCCTTGAGGAGGTAGTGCTGCAAGAAAGTAGATGCTGAAAAGACCCTATCTCTGGCAACATGACTCTGCGTGAACTGATGAACCGCACCGAGCTCATAGTCATCAATGCTGATGGCTGGTGGTGTTTCGGTACCTTGTACCAGTACATTTGTCCTTTTCAGTCTGATGGTCAGCCCGAAGTCTCTGCAGGCCTGGGAGAAATGGTTCATCAGTGACTGAAGTTTACACTGGGTATGAGTCGCTACTGCCGCATCGTTGGCAAAAAGCATATCTCTGACAAGGGCTTCACGTACTTTGACTCTGAGGTGAGCAAGATTGAACAGTCCGCCATCTGATCAAGTTACGCAGGTAAATCCCTTCTCTAGATGTGCCGAATGCATGCTTCAGAAGCAACGTGAAGAAAATACCAAATAGAGTGGGAGTGAGATCGCAGCCTTGTTTAACTCCACTGCAGATGTTGAAGGGTTCAGAGGTGTTGCCATTGAACTGCATAGTATCCTGCATTTCACTGTGGAATGACTCAATCAAGCTCTGCAGCTTGGGTGGGCAGTCAATCTTGGACAGGAATCTGATGAGGTTTTCTCTGCTGACAAGATCGAATGCCTTGGTGAGATCAATAAAAGTGACATACAGGGGCATCTGCCATTCTCTGCACTTCTCCTGTAGCTGGTGGAGGGAGAAGACCATGTCTACCATTGATCTTTCAGCTCGGAAACTGCACTGCAACTCTGGGTAGACACGTTCAGCAAGTTTCTGCAGGCGGACCAAGATAACCTGAGCGAAGACTTTGCCCACAGCGCTGAGTAGCGAGATGCCTCTGTAGTTGTTGCAGTCACTTTCACTTTGCTCACCCTTGTTCTTGTAGAGGGTGACGATCTTGGCATCTCTCATGTCCTAAGGTATGGCCCCTTCTTTCCAGCACTGGTAGAGGACCTTGTGCAATGGGAGCAGTAGGGCAGTCTTGCAGTGCCCGATCAGGTCAGGGGGAATCCCATCACTGCCAAGGGCCTTCCCTGAGGCCAAGTTGTCAATGACCTTGCTAAGCTCCTCTATAGTCAGTTCAGTATCGAGGTCCTCCATGACCGGCAGGCACTCAATGGCATCAAGGGCTGCGATCATCACAACATTCTGCCTAGAGTAGAGGTCAGAATAGTGTTCCACCCATCTCTCCATCTGTTGCTCCTTGTCTATGATGACTTTCCCAGTGGTGGATTTGAAGAGAGATGTCTTTTTCTGCAATGGCCCCATTACCATCTTGATGCCATCGTACATCACTCTTATGTTCCCTGTAATTGCTGCTGTCTGGATGGTTTTGCTAAGCTCTGTCCAGTACTCATTGGTGCAGTATCTAGCAGTTTGATGAGCTTTGCTCCTGGCAGCTCAAAGGGTCTGCAGGTTTCTCTTGCTGGGTCTCCGCTTGTATTCTGTAAGAGCGGCGTACTTGACCACAATGACAGGAGCCATCTCAGCGAACTTTCCCTCAAACCAGTCATATGACTTTGAGGTCTTTCTCCCAAAGGTGGCAAAGGTAGTGCGGTGCATGGTGTCCCTCAAGGTCACCCACTTCTCTATAGCAAAGTCTCTGGTCCATGAGTTTGCCTGCTTGTTCTCAAACCTCTTGATAAACTGTTGCATAAGGTCTGCTGGATCATGTTGCTGACATCTATGAGAGGATTCCCCTGCTTCTTGCCACAATGGAACCTCTTGGGCTGGAGTTTTATCTTGCAGCACACCAAGGAGTGGTCTGTACCGCAGTCCATGCTGTGGTAAGAATGTGTGTAAAGGACGTTCTTAATGATGGCTCATCTGACCAGTATGAGATCCAGCTGATGCCAGTGCTTTGAGAGTGGATATCTCCAGGAGACCTTGTGTTGGGGTTTTGTCCTGAAGAAGGAGTTGGCTATGCACAAGTTGTCATAAGTGCATAAGCTCGAGCTGTCTCTGGCCGTTGTCGTTCATCTTGCCGACGCCAAACTGTCCAAGGCATGAAGGCCAAGAGTCATGATCAGCACCCACTCTGGCATTGAAGTTGCCTAGGATGACAAGTTGATCCTTTCTGGGGATACTGCTGATGGTGGTTGCCAGATTATCATAAAACTCATCTTTGGTGTCTGGTGTGGCAGAGAGTGTCGAGGCATACACACTGACAAGGGTGACAGTGCCTATGGTGGTGTTGAGGCAGAGAGTAAGGAGTCTCTCAGAGCAATTGCTACTTGGTTCTACCATATTCAGCAGGCTGTTCTTCACTGTGCAGCCCACTCTGTCTTGGCATGGTTCTTTGGAGCTCTTCCCCTGCCAGAAGAATGTGAAGTCCTTCTTCAGTGATCCAGGGTCAGCCAGATATGTTTCCTGTAGAGTGGCAATGTCCACATGAAGCCTTTTGAGCTCACTATTGATGATGGTAGTTTTTCTATAGTTGCTGTTGTCTTGGTGATCTTCAGAGAGGCTGGTCAGCATAGTCCGGACATTCCAACAGTCCAGTTTTACAGCTAATTTATTTTGTAAATTCTTGTTATTGCATGGTACGAATGTTGCAGACCATGGTGGGACAACACCTTATTGGCTGGGGGCTACGCAGCTTGAGGCAGGTGGTAGCTGTCCAGTAAGATCCAAAAATCTCTCCCACCAAGGAGAACGACGCCTGGCACTGTGTTCTACACCAATCAAGCGGTAGCTTATAACTGGTAACTGTCGTTCTCCATGTTGTGTCGACACCAAAGGCAAAGTTGGAGTTTCTTCTGTGAAGTGCAGAGTGTTTTGGTGCAGTTTAGTGTGGTTGGATGCAAGCCTGTGCGATGTGATATGGAGAACAGGCTGTTTCCCATGTAGCACATCCCCACTCTCCACGTCATTGGTGAAGCCAAAGGAATCTGCACTGCTTACCCTATTACAAGGAGGGGGCGATAAAAGAAGCCCTAAACAGTGCCTGTTCATACAGAGACTTGGCAGCCCACTGCAACTGTCTGGTTATCGAATAAAGCAGTTGAAACAGCAAGAAAGATCAAAAGAAATGTAAGAAGAATTTTAATTTTGGATCCTTTGTAAAGCTCTGCAGGATGCAACACATTCTGCATCCTTGGAGGTTCTTGGCCTACCACACTGTAAACATTAAGACTGGTTTGATGACAATAATACAGAGGTTCAGCAGCTTATAGATAAAATATTATAATAATAAACTCTTCTCATAAAGCATGGATTGAGGACAAGAACTCATCCACTAAGAAGATTGCTTACAAAAGTACAAAAGTCAGGTTCAATGAGCTCTCAGAGCCATGAAAGAGGGTTGGTAGTCTAAAAAGTTCACTGAACTCCAAGAAGCTTCAGATAGAAAGGATGTAACAGTTTTCTATACTGGCCTCAAGAGCATTTTCGGTCCTCAGAAAATTGGTGGTGCTCCAATCTCCACAATAGATGGTG
>OZ038495.1:95176617-95179117 GCA_964036315.1 Acanthosepion esculentum | reverse complement strand
GCATACAATGGCTGAAACGTTGTGAATATGACAACAAAGATGAGGACAACAGTCCAAAGAATGTAAATAGTGTTGATACATCTCTTGTTGCTTACTTTCAGGTTTACACTGTATTCTGCTAAACCAGCAAAATCCAATATATGGCATATTCTTTTTTTACAGTTTACTCTTACCAAATCCAATTTTCTATCTGGATTGGGTGATTCCTTCCTTTAAATATCAAAGTCCTAGAGGATTTTTATATGTGTAGTATGTGATTAATGCCGGGAAGTAACAGATGGTCTGAACAAAATTAATGCCAATGAGGAACTTGTTTTCTGGGAGCAGTTTATTTGCAATGACCCCCAGTATGTACTGGACTCACATCAGATGATACCAAAGTAGACTTTGCACTCAGTGCCACACCAAACCATGAAAGAAGCTGGGTGCATCAGTGAGTTAATCTACCAGTTAAACTCTTAGCTACCAGTTGCAGATCTGTGCCTCACAGAATGTCAGTGGCTACCCACAACATTTAAACTCATCTTTATTTCTACACATTATTATTATATGTATTTTTGAATTTTCACAAGCTGATGACTTTCACTGGCATCAGATTCCTGTAATATTCTTGCACTCTCATTAATATTCTTGCTGATCTGTTTTCAGGATAGTGTCAGTTCTTTTTGAGACTTTCAATTGTTCCAAATTTTAAGGGGAGCCTTCTGGTCTCTTCCAAATACTTCAGTGATGATGGATACAACTGTCACCTTCATATTCCATCATCTTTTCACTGCCATTGCTTATACACTTTCTGTGCCAACTTGGGACATTCACCAAGTATATGGTTAACTGTCTCATCAGCTTGTCCTCACATCCTGCATTTACTTTCTTCTTGTAATTTATCTATCCTGGCTTTGATTGCATTTGTTCTGATGGCCTGCTCCTGTGCTGTAAATATCAGTGACACTGTTTCTCTCTTCATAGGCCTGTCTTTCTCCCAAAGCCACCTCTGAAGTCCAGCAATTGTCTCTTCTCATTATTATTATTATTATTATGGCATTTCTGAAACAGATATATTGGCAATTCTCAGTTGTCTTAAAACAAATTTGAACTCAGTTACCTTTTGTTTAGGCACATTTTTCCCAAGGCATGTTAAACAATATCAAGGCATTTTGATGGATTCAAAAATAAACTCTAAATGACAAAATCTGATTTTATACACTATAGTTTTTGAATCCCACATAGGTATACTAGAATTATTATACACTTACATACAAAAAGCAATATTTCGATTTTTCATTTGGGATTGGAATATGTTAATTTCTTGGTGCTTTGAAGAGACGTGTTTTATCACCTTAAATTCAGAACACCACAAATTATACTAATGTTTATTTAACAAGTTAAAGGCATGTGAAACTGTAATACCTATGGACTATAATGGCTATATACCAATTCCTATAAATACAGTGGTATATACTATATGTTGTCTTCCACTTAGGATTCACTTGTGCTTCCACTTGGGATTCACCTTGATTCACTTCTAGCTCACCACTAACAGTTGATTACTTACTACACACCGCTGGCAAATCTTGTATGTTGTTTATAAATATTATGGCTCCATTTCTTACCTTCATTTTTGGTTATTCTTATTCAGTAACCTTTTCCTAAGTTACAACAGAAACCTGATTAACTGTTATGATGTTCTCCACTCAGCGTGATGAACGAATCTTCGTCGCCACTGTTATGATGTTGGTTTGGGGTTTGTAGAGACAAACGACAAATAACACGTAACAATAAAAAGGGTTTTATTGGTTGGTAAAAGGTACAGAAATCGCCTGAGTAGTCAATAACTAGCTCAGCCAAGAACTTTCTCGTGCTCGCCCTCTGTCTCTCGACGTGCCGCTAGACCTTAGACGCAGACAAGTTCATCTTCAAGAGGGGTGGTAGGTTTCCGACACAACATTAACCAATGAAAATCAAACAACACAAAAAACAAAAATACCATAACTCCTTTCTCGTTTTCTCCATATCTCATTCTCTGATAAAGCTTTAATAAAAATGATAATGTTTTCTTATTATTCTTATCATTCTCTCAGATACAAATCCATATTGGATCTGTATCTGATCCCAATTCACTCTAGTTTCTGAGATAAATTTGTTCAGGGTCAACTATTTACATTCATCCCTACACAGATTTTATTGCCAAACTTTACTGTATTAACAACTGATTTATTAATGGTTTATAACAGCTAACATATTGAAATAAAAATATTAAAATATTCAGGTTCTTTGTATGATTCTATTCTAAACATGATTTGTCCTTGATTAAAAATAAAAGAAAAACCTGTCAGTGTTAATCACTAGCAATGAAAGTGAAGGGCAAAATAAAAATACATATTTATACCTCAAGAGTTGTTTTACTATGGACACCATTTACATTATCCTTTTCAGATCATTTCAAAATAGAAAAGTTTAAACATTAAGTAGAAATACTGCCCAGTACAATCACCAAAATTAA
>OZ038495.1:95049117-95171617 GCA_964036315.1 Acanthosepion esculentum | reverse complement strand
TGCTACATCATCAGAAGAGTACGCTACATAGACATTTGCCTATTTCTCTCTCTCTCTCATATTGTTGTGTCGGAAACCTACCACCCCTCTTGAAGATGAACTTGTCTGCGTCTGTGAACAAAGACTTTAAATAGTGGCATGTCAGTTGACATGAGGGAGACAGGAAGACAGAGAAGTTCTTGGCTGAGCTAGTTATTGACTACTCAGGCGATTTCTGTACCTTTTTACCAACCTATTAAAACCCTTTTTATTGTTACGTGTTATTTGTCGTTTGTCTCTACAAACCCCAAATCAACATCATAACACACACACACATACATACATACATATACATATATATATATATATATATATATATATATATATATATATATATAACCATATATGTTGGCATACAAGGCAACCTTTTAACCTTTAAAAAATCCCCCCAAAATTGAGAGCCATCTTATACACCAGGTATAAAATATGTACCATAAATCGTGTGGTATATAGTAACTTGTTAGCATGGGAGATTTTTGCTGCTAGGCTAATCCCTGGATAATCACATTACCTTGACAGTTGTCTTTAATGAAACTTGTATAAAAAAGGCATTGCTGCCCATATATATATATATATATATAATAATAATGAAGTGAAAGAACAGTAAGATATATAATCCAGTGTTCTTATTAATTATTTTTATTTTTACAAAACGGTGCTCAATGCAAATCTACAGAACATAAATATTATAAACTTACCAATTTAAAAATATGGTTCCATCACTACACAGAAATTACCATGTTTCAAAAACAGAAACTAAAAACTTGCTTGAAAATGAAACAGGACTAGGGGCTTTAATTTAATTCTATAATTGAATTTGAAGTTTTTAGTTTCTGTTTTTGAAACATGGTAATTCCTGTGTAGTGATGGAACCATATTTTTAAATTGGTAAGTTTATTATATATATATGTATGTCACACATTGGATGCTGGTGTTTAATAAAATGGTGCTTGATATATATATATATATTTTTAGCTACGTTTATTTTAAATACCAAATTAAAAAACAACAATACCCATATAAAATATGGACTACCTTATCATTGTGATAAACTGATATACTTAACAAAATTTAAATTATGAAATCATCAGTCTTAATTCAGCACCTGAAGATTGCATTGTGCATGAAACTTGGTGAGGAAAAAAATGTATATTTATGAACTTGTGTCCTCCACGTGTTTTCACTGAACTTTCAACCACCTAATGAATATTCATGAATATTGTCAAATTTAAAAGCCTTGATAAACCAATGAGATCCTTGCTCTTCTATTTAAATACATGCAACAAAATATATCCTACATTTGCCTTGATAAAATCACTCAGAAGTCAACATCTGTCAGCTAAGAATAGTTTTTTTGTCTTGTCTTTTCATTCATTTTGTTCCTTTACAGATGTCCTATATCTGAAAATAATATATATATATATATATATATATATATATATATATATATATATATATATATATATATGTTTGTGTCTCCATTTTTGTAGATAGATGTAACAGGTTTGATGGGGTTTTTTTCTAGAAGCAAACCATTTCATAAATAAATTCTTAAGTTTTTCTATTTTGTAAGCTTGTTATTGACTAAATCTGTAAAACCCCTTCTGCAGGGTAACTGACTCAAAATATAGCCATTTTAACCCTACATGATTCTCCACTTGACCAAATCTGAAATGTGTTGGATAATTTATTTCTTGCCTAAAATTTTGTATTTCAATTGCAAATTACTTCATCCCCTCTCGTCTTATATATCAGATTTCTTTCTACTAAGTTATAAGGTTTCAATCTTGATTTTCTCCAGGAATCTGTCTCATTTTTAAAACCTTCTTCATGTATACTTAGTTTTACAAATTATTGCAAATCCTAATCTCAGCTTTGGATTAATTTCAAAAAAGAAAACTTTAGAAATCTCTTTCCACAGAATCCGTACAAACTTTCAGTTGATGCACATCTAAAGCTGTCTAGTCATGAAACCTACAGTTCATTTGATAGACTTTATAAAAATGTTTTCAAATGAGAAAATAGACACAATAACAAGCAGTAAATCTTTGTCAAATTCATGCTCTCTAATTTAGAAAATCAGAAGTGTACCCACTGAGTTAAACAATCTGTATTACATAAAGATCTGTTTCTAAAATTAATTTTGGATCAAATAATGTAAAGTTACTAATTGCAAATATTCATTCATCCCCAAACTTTATAAATTTTAAGTCAAAGTTTGTTTTTTATTGAATTTTTGGAACTCTTTTGCAATTATAAATTTTAAATCCACATTTGTTTAGCTTGCCTCGCAACCACTCCAACCCTCAGAATGTAAAATTACCAAAAATAAGGCTGTTAATCACATTTTGTAAGTCTGGATGAAATTTGAGGTATTTTTTCCAATTTAAAAAAAAAAAATCTGTTTTTGGCTTGTTTATTGGTGGGAGCACTAATGGAGACCCCACACTTAGAAAAAGCTCACTCTAGTTGCCTACATTTGTAGTGATCACAAAAATCAACCCAACTGGAGTGCAGTGGAAGGGCTTTGCTCTGGGAGAATTTAGTGTGAAATTTAGTAAATATAAATTCTTTTTATTTTAGGGGGAATGGCACAGAATTTGAACTCTGCTTGATGATTTTACTTCTGGTGCCAGTATCTACAATATGACCTACACCTGCCGAAAATATTTAATGCTCTTATAAATGGTCTGTTTAAAGATTGCCTTTTGTACTTCTCTTCAGATCTGTGGATTTAATTCTTGTAAGATGTTTTTCTTTATCGAAGGACAAAAAGAAAAGAAATCTCATTCTTTTCCAAAAGACGTTTCAGAGGCTCTTCAGGAAATCATTTCCAGTAAAGATTTGGTGAAGAGTTTTTATCATGAGAATAATCTAATAAATGAACACAAAGGTCTTGTTGTGAGGGTAATCTAATAAAAATGTCTGAAGAGCAGACAAACTGTTCAGTTCAGAGGATCAAAGTCACTTGGGGTTTTGTCTAAATCAGAATTTGGCAGCAATGAAAATTACATTTTCATTCAGAAATTAAAAAGGAATCCATTTTTACACCACTGGATTCCCAGAAATTCTGAGACTATTTTCTTTTTTACTATTGTTGACTCAACACAAGGCTCAAGAGCCACTCAAGTTACAAGGTTATGAAATGATGTTTTTTGGAAAAGCATAGGGAGCAAGTGGTGCAGTTTTTGAGGATCTGTAAGAAAGATAATGGTTCATCCAAGACTTGAATTTGAGATTGTAGTGATCAGTGAAGCATCTTCTTGGGAGTCCATTCCAAACTGCAGTAGTGCTGGGGAAGAAGCTGAATGGAAATTCCTTCTCACCAATGGAATATGAAGGGAATAAAAATGAATTGGTGGAACTGTGAATGTCGCCTTCAATGTGTTGATTGATTGATTTAATTTTTTTATGGCTTGTCAGCCACAAAATATTTTTAGGTTGTAATAATTTTGATGGTGGGGGGACAATTTACTGACACAAGTCTTACTAATTAACCCAAAGCTGAGGGAAATACAGTGGATTCATATCTTTTCAAAGGATATTTGTATGTAAGTGAACCTTGAAACTTGGCTTTCTGATTTCCAATTCTGAGCCAATATCCATTACACCACCCACAGTACCTGCTATTCCCTAGTGGTCACCCATCTATTGACTGATCCAGCTCAACATTGCTTAACATCAGTGATCATATGAGAACCAGTGTTTCAAAGTGATATGGCCATAAGCCTTCAATGTATTGGAATCAATGTTGTTTACATTGGGATAAAACAAAGTTTGTGTTCTACCAGAACCTCTGAGAACTTTCATGGCTGAAAATGATTGTTTTTTGGATAGTATTAACACTGGTGATAACATGTAGTTTCACTATTATGACAGTCTATGAGGTGATCTGAATTCTTCATCAGTTGTCATTTACTGTAAAAAGTTTAAAATATGTAACTTAAACATTACCAGTAACTTGAGTACTCCAAAATCCTCTCCATGCAAAAAAACAAAAATTCTTGTCGTCTTTTGGATTTATATGATGAATAATAAAAAAAATATTAGATACTGACATTGATTCCACAAATACCACACTCTCTCATTGGTTAACTTGTCATTTATTGAAACTTTGTTAATTTGTACTCGTATTGCTCACCAGAAGCAACCAAAATACAACTATTAACATAAAACAAATATTAGTAGATAACATTATTTCACATTCACATTCACTGTAGGGAGAAACTAAAATGCCTTGGAGCTATTATGCGACAAATGAAGTGACCCACATTAAATAAAACATCTTTCACTGCAAGAGAAGCATTTTGAAATATGTCTACATGCATACTAAACCTGGCAAAAATTATGTCATTAGCACACTTAGACGATGGTCCTTTTGGTTCTTCTTATTTAATAGCTGAACATTCTGATATTATCAAATATACCTTCAAAAAACTAGATTAATTATTTAAATTAATGATTTATTTTTCCAAGCCACGTAGAGGAAAATACAAAATAAACATGTTGGTTCCAATCCTTGTAGGAATGACTGCAAAATACTTTCTCCTCTCCAATTTATAGGCAGACACACACAAATATATGCTGGGATTTTTTCCTATCTAATAAAACAGTTCTCAGTTTCATCTTACTTGGTTCCAGTCTGTCTAATCTTGAAGTTAGAAGGCTACGTTCGCTTATCCAAATTTACTTTTGTGTGTCAATGCCAATTCTTAGTTTGTGAACTTTTTGCCATATTATTGTTGCTTTGCTTTATTACTGTTAATTTAACCCTGGCCACTAACTCTACAGGAAGGTGAGGGAAATCCTGTAATTGTCATTCCTGTAGCAAATACCAGCAGAGAACTAAATCTGAAAATCATTATCCAGTTAAAAGAGTGTGCTCTTGCAGACCTCAACAAGTGAAAGGAAACATGGTTCAATTGAAACAGTAGAAAAGATCATAAAAACTTATAGAATATCTGTGTTCAGGTCAGTGTGTATTCATTACTGGGCATAAATTATACATTTTATTAGAAATCATCTGATAACACATATTTTTACTCAGTTCAGTGTCAGTATTAGAAGATTGTTTAGTTTCTACTTCATAGTTGGCAATAATATAAGTGACAGATGCCTATCAAAAAGTGTTTTTGATTATTTACGGCTAATTTGTTTAAATAATGCAATAAGTGTAAGTAAAATGATGCATTAGTATAAGTAACCAAATAATCATTTTAAGTTCTCTGAATATTGGCACCTAATCTAAATCTGTAAGAGTTGTTTCACTGCTTTTGCACATAACATCACCACAGGAACAGACGGCATTATTAGCTGTTTAATTAACCGGGTTGTGTTCAGTTAAAATAAGCACAAAAATCTGATGGCACTGTCAAATCTTATTTACATTATGTAATCTATGATATAGGATTTTACAAGTACATAATTGTTTGCCGCAGGTTCAAAGGTAGTTGTTCACAAAGATAAACAGAGAGAGATAACAACTCAAGAATTGAACAATCTTTTACCATATAAGTCATACCAACATCCCCCACACACAACCACACTGTTTTGAAAGAACCGACAAGCAATGCATTAAATTAATTAATCAATTGAATCAGATATTAGTGAGATGAAAAGTCAACCAGTTTTTGGCTTTTCATGCCTTTTTCGTTTCTTTCTAAATCCTTCCCTTCTTTGCCTCTTTTTCTTTTCATTCATTGTATTTACTTTGATTTCACTTTCTCTTTTCTACTCTCAGTTTTTCATTTTCCTTCTTTTTTTCTCTTTTTCTTTGTATTGACATTTGTCTTTTTTATTTTCTCTCACAATTTTTCATTTTATTTACATTTACTTTTATTACTCTCTTTCTTTCTTTCTTTCTTTCTTATACATGTAATTTCTTTCTCTTTCCATCTTCCTTCACTTCAATCCATGGAGTTTCTTTTTCACAATTTATGGTTTTCTTTTTAATCCATCGTCATTTATTATTTCTGTCTGCTTTTCTTTTTTTCTTTCTTTCCAATGTCTGTTCAGTCATTCATTCTTTGTTTCCAGTGTGTCTTCTTTCTATCTTGATTCTTTCGCTTCAGTTCATGACCTTTCATATCTTCTCTCTTTCTTTTTCAATCATAATTTATTTTTATTATTTCTTTATTGCGTTCTCTTTATTTTATCTTCTATCTACATTCTATCTTTCACTTCAGTCCATGTCTTTTCATTTTTTCTCTACTCAGTTGACATTTATAAATTCTTTGTCGCTTCCTTTCATTCTTTTCTCAATCTACGTTCTTTCATTCTTTGTTGATTCCTTCGTTTCCTTCAACCTGTTTTTTCTCATTTTTTTCTTTTCCTTCTTTTTTCAGTTCATGTTCTTTCATTCTTGTTTTTCTCTTTCATCCATTTTGTTTCATTTTTTGTTTTCTTTCTTTCTTAATTTCTATAATTTTTTCTTCTTTGAATATATTTTTTAATTCTTGTTACTTTTTTACTTTTTTTTGCTTTCTTAATTTTAGCAAAATTACTATTTTCAATTTTTAGTACGGCTCAGTTATTTTTAATATTGTGTCCACAGAGCCCAAGGATTGACCTCACAATTACTATACCACCAAATTCATAAACCAGTGCTTTAATCCACTTGAATATTGTCCTGTGGGACAATCACGAATCTATAACCTTAAACCTAATGGCAATCCCAGTAACCTTCTCATGTCTAAGGATATCTCATTTATTTCTTATTTGGTACTACTCAGTAAATGCTAGTCCTGTTTCCACAGAGTCAAAGTCTGGACTACCCAGCCCAGTGATTGAACTCTCAATTATTATACCACCAAATTCATGGACCAATGCGTTAATTCACTAGACTATTTTCATTTACTTTTATTTGATCTTCTTTTTTTTTTCTTTCTCTTTTTCCTTTTCTCCCTCAAATTTTGATTTATCATCTTTCTTCTTCTCATTTTTTTCCATTCTTTGTATTTACTCCCTTTTTTGTCTTTACCTCCCTTTTTTATTTACCCCGCTTTTGTTTCCTCCCCTTTTTTTGGCTCTCAAATTTTCTTTCATTCTTTACTTTTGTTTTCTTAATCAATGTTCTTTCATTTTTCTTGATTTCTTTTTTCAGTCCAAATTCGTTCATTCTTTTTCCAGTTCATGTTCTTTCTTGTTTTCTATTTTTCTCTTCATGCCATTTTCTTTAATTCCTCTTTTCTTACTTTCTTTCTTTTCTAATTTCCATAATTTTTCCTTCTTTAAATTTACTTTTAACTCTTGTTAGATTTTTTTTCTCTCTTCTTCTTCAGTCTACCAAAATCAATATTTTCACTTTCATGTGTTGATCATAATGATGTGAGATTGTGTCAGCAGAGTTATCTGATCTTGTACAGCAGGTGGCAAATTATCCCCAGGCCAATTTTTGGACAGAGAAAAATGTCTAATAAATGCACACCTACACTGTTCAATTAACAAATGTTTTTTTACCTCAAGTTCTTCATTACAACTGTTGCATAATACTCCATTTTTAATCTTTTGCTGAGGACCATTTATAACAGCTTATAAAAGATTGTAATAGATTCCTAAATACAAGAGAGTTCTGAGCATCAAAGTAATAAAATAATCAAATTTTGATGAACATTTAATCTGAGAATATTGTTTTCATGGCTGAGAATCCTCTCATAAAGACAAGAAAAATCTTTGCACTGGAGAGCCATTCTTTTCTCGCTACCTTTGCTCCAACAAGAATGGTTATCATTTATGTTTAGACTATAAATAACGAACATGGCTTGTTTAAGTTTTATATTAAAATGATTTTTGTCTTCATTTCAAGTCATGAGATTGTTTCATTTTTTTATTCTTTTTACTCAATTGTTCCCCTAATACAAGGCCCAAGAGCCACTCAATGTAAAGTTACTGAATAAGACTGTTTTATGGATGTAAGTATTGTAGATTATGGGGATATATAATGGTTAAAAGGATTAAGATTATAGTGATCGGGGAAGAATCCTTTCGGGAGTCTGTACCACAAAGCAACAGCTCTTGGGAAGAAGTTGTCTTAATGGAACTTCCTTCTTACTAATGGAATACAAAGGACATGAGAATGGTAAGTTCCTGTATACATGAGATAGCAGTTCTTTGTTGTGAAAGTCTGAACCTGTGGAATTAAGGATTGTCACTTGTTAGGATTTTCCATGAAAATCACAATAGAGTTGTGACAGACTTGGGAAATTGCATCTGTGGAAAAAGAATTGTAGGACTGTAAATAATTCATCACCTGCAAAGACATGTAGATATTTTTATTTCTTTTTTTAATTAGTCAATGAAAATTAAGAAATATAAGTGTAGCAGTGTTGAAAGCGGTTATAGCCATTTTAGGAGATTCCAAGAACTTGTTGAACTAATTCTTTAACTGACCAATTCTTAATGTCACAGATATCTACTGATTTATTGTCATCACACTTGATAATTCATGAATAAACATTTTCATAGAAGATTCAGAATCACAGGTGAATGATCTTAGTAACTGGCTTGCATTGACTCTGATTATGCAGGCTTTCTTTAAGAATCCTTTTTTCTGTCACCCAACTATCAGACTGTAGGATATCTTTATCCACTCCACTGTCAACCTGTAAGACATCTTCAGCCACTGTAGGATATTTTTATATAATCCACTCTCATCTTGTAGCACATCTTTACCAACCCCACTTTCATCCTGTAGAACATATTTATCCACACAGTTTTCAACCTGTTAGAAATTTCATCCATCCCACTCTTATCCGATAGGACATCTTTACCTATCTCACTTTTAACCTGTAGGATATCTTTATTCAACTTATTCTCATCCTGTAATCATCTGTGTCAACTCAGTTGCCAGAAATCATTTAAATGGTGAAGTTTAGGAGTTTTCAACTTCTTGAGTCTCTTTTCTCTATTCAAAGTATTATTATATTTGGCTACTTCTAAAATTGTTCAGTCATAGCATGTGGGCTGATTCCTTTAATTTACTAATTTAACTTCATTCAATGGTAGGAATCAAAGTCGAGATCTTGTCTGGTCATTGTCAATTTATGATATAATTGGTGTCTAGAACCCAGGCTCTCTATAGGTGGCCACAAGATCCAGAAAGATCAGTTCATTGTATCTGACTTGCACATATCAATAGACTCGTGATCCTGCAGTATTACTGGCACACATTTCTGGTGTCTTTCTCAGGCAAACAGTTGACCATAATAATGCTATTCTTAAATTTGTTGCCCTAAAATATCCACAAGAGCAATCCTCAAAATCACACACACACACACACACACGTTAGGGTTATGATTTTGACTTTTTGTAAAATAATTGATTTCCTGTATCATAGTACAATGAACTTTTGTTAAAAAATAATGAAGAAGAGTTTTATTGAGTTTATTTTAAAGAAATTTCTAAAATTGTATATAAGTATTTTCTATGACTTTGTGGAACCTTCTAGAACTTTATGAAACCTGCTAGAACTTTTGTTCATTTATAAGTTTGTATGTTAGGCTATAGCTATAAACTTTTAAATGTGTTAAAAAATAAATAACTAATATCCAATTACATGAATGAAACATAAAGCTTCTGAAATATATATATATATATATATATATATATATATATATATATATATATATATATATATATATATATATATATATATTTACCCTTATTGTGCATTTACCCTTATGGTAAAATCAAATTTTCAGTTTGGGTGGGTGATGTTTTTAAAGAACTAAAACAAATTAATGCCTTCTTCATTATTTTTGAACAAAACTTCATCAATTTATGGCACAGGAACATAGAATTAGAAAAAATTAATAATCCTAATATATACAGGGTGCAATGGGCATATTGACACAATTTTATATTTTTAATTTCATGCACATGCATTGTTGTTTCTGATTTTGTCAACTGCATAGTATAGTAGGGTCAGTTGGGCACTGTCTGTGAGCAAAAGGCACCTTAACACAATTCACTCCACCAAAAATTTGGAAGTGGCATGCTGTACTGCTTGGCATTCATGCTAGATGCTTCAATATGAATATTTCTGTATATTTGGGTGTCAATTTGGGGACTCTGCAGAGGATTTGGAAAGAATCTTTATAGCAAGAGTTTATAGAATTTGAAGAAACACCTTTTTGGTTGTGACCTATACCATGGAAAACATTTTATTCAAGAACTTAAAATAATAGGGATTACCATTGGAGTCATCACAATGTTATGCCTCCATTCATCATCCCACAGAACTGCAGACTCAACATGGAGGCCTACATCAAGTGCCTTGAGGAGGTAGTGCTACTCTGGATCAAGAGGGTGGCTGCTGGAAGACCTTATCTCTGGCAACAGGACTCTGCACCATGTCACACAAGCGGGCAATTTCTGCGACCTCATCACCCCTTACATCTGGCCACCTAACACCCCAGACTGCAACCTCCTTGATTATTATGATATGGGGTGTAGTTGAGTGATAGACCATTAAAACTCATTGTAAGACCAAAGATGAACAGAAGGCAAGGATTATGCACTATCTTAAACACGGAGACCATCCAGAAGAGTTACAGGAGATGCTGAAGTCATCTGAGGCCATGGTTGAAGTCAATGGCAATTTTATTGAATAAATTTACTCTTTAGTATTTCAAGATATTTTTGTGTAATTTTGGCAAATATATCTCTTAAAATGAGATGTCTGTGTTATTTTCATTTTTGCCTAATTTAGATAACAATTTATCCAGCACACCCTGTGTTTATTCAACATTAAAATTGTTGTAGAGTTATTTCCTCAGTGGAAACTGTATTTGGACTAAATTCGTCCTAAATAGGTTCAACGTACAAAAACGTTAGGAACTTGTAATAATCAGTATTACGCAGAGTAATCGAGTTGTGGTCGCTGACTACTTTTTCGTATTCGACTCCTGTTGACTCCTACTTATAATAGATGGGAGAGTCTATTATCTATAGACTAGGTGTCTTTCACCATAACACCCCCGTCCTAAAACTTTACTCCATAGGAGTAAAACAGTTTTCTTAATTTTTTTAGTTTTTTTTATTTTTTTACAGAAAAGGAAAAAAAAACAAACAAAAAAAACATCATTTTTTTAGCAACATCGTGGTGTATCTCCTATGTTTTGGATCCACTTTTAAATGATCAGTTGCCTTTCTTTTTCTCTTGGATCGGCATACCTCAGGTAACATCGTTGCTGGCATTGGTAGATCAAACGTATCAAAAATCACCTCCATAGGTGTTTCTTCCACTGGACCGCTGTTAACCACGTCTGAAGAGCGTCATCTGATCTGGTTAATGTGCCGTCTGCATGTGAATTTTTCGCCTTTCACGAAGTACATCATGTTGCCAATCCGCTTTTCTATTTTTCCAATCTCCCAGAATGATTTATTCTGTTTATAGACCTTAAAGTACACTTTTTCACCAGGATTGTATTTCTTTACTTGAATAAATTTTTCTCTACCTGGCTTTGTCTTTTTTGGTAATAATTTGTCGAAGACAGATCTTACCTGACGTGCAAACATCACCTCGGCTGGCGACTGTGAGGCTGATGTTGCGTTATTTGGGGTAAGTCTGTATACCTGTAGAAACTTCTGTAGGGCTTCATCTGCAGGTATTTCTCTAGCTTTCTTTAAAGCTCTTTTAAGGGTGTCCACAAATTTTTCAGCTAACCCGTTTGATCTTGGGTGATATGGAGCTGTGGTAACATGTTCAACATTGTATTCCTTGCAGAAATCTTTGAATTGTTTCGACGTAAATTGACTTCCGTTGTCCGTCACAATTGTGTCTACTACACCAAACCTTGCAAACAATTCCAGCAGGAAGTTTTTTGTACTTTGCGTCGTCGGTTTTCTTATCCTTTGTATCTCAGGCCATTTTGAGAAACTATCCACTACTATGATGTAATGGTATCCATTCAGTGGACCTGAAAAATCCACGTGCAACCTAGACCATGGTAGGTCTGTTTTTGGCCAGGGATTAAATTTTACTGGTGGTGCCGTTGCAGCCAGAGCACAGCCTTTACAATTTGCTACTGCTTTCTCAATGTCCCTGTCCATATTCGGCCAATAAACAAAACTTTGCATTAGGCTCTTCATCCTAGTGCTGCCTGGATGACCAGTATGAAAATCCTTTAATATTTGTTTTTGGAGTGTGTATGGAATCACCACACGTTCTCTATATAACAATACTGTATCGCAAAGCGAAAACACATTTATGTACTGGTCCCTCTTGGATATTTTTTCTTTTACTTTCAAGATATACTTGTCCCTGGTGGCTTCTTTTATTTTTTCTAGAGTTACCGGAAGTTCCCGAACTGCATTACACACAGTAAATTTCAGCTCTTCTTCTGACTTCAGTGAGGCAATTACCGTGTCTTCTAATGGTTCGCTCCTTTTAGGAATTAACCTGGACAGCCCATCAGCATAGCCAAATTTATTAGATGGTATGTACTCCATGCTGAAGTTATAATTTAGCAATATTGTAGCCCATCTTTGTAGTCGGTTTGCTGTATGCTTCGGCAAATCCTTTTTCGATCCCAAAATCGAAATTGGAGGCTTATGATCGGTTTGTAGCTTAAAATGTTGACCGTGGAGAAAACGGTGAAATTTCGCTACTGCAAATATTATTCCTAGTGCCTCTTTCTCTATCTGAGAGTAATTCTTCTCAGCCGGAAGTAGTGCTCTAGAAGCATGAGCAATTGGTTTTACTTGACCATCTGTCATTTTGTATAAAATACATGCTCCTATTCCATACGCACTTGCGTCGCAAGCTACTATGATTTCTAAATCCGGATTGTAATGGGTTAAAAATAATTCCGAGATTAACGCTTCCCTTATCTTTTCCAATGCTTTCTGGCATTCATTAGTCCACTTCCAGGGTTTTCCTTTCTTTAATAGTTCATTTAATGGTTCCCGCAGATCATACATTTTAGGGATGTATATTTGGTAATAATTAGCTAATCCCAAAAAACTTTGTAATGTGGTAATATCATTTGGAGCCAGCATGTCTTTTATAGCCACTGCTCGCTCTAGGTTTGGCCTTCTACCATTCTTATCGATGATCTGTCCCAGATATTTCACTTTCTCTATAAAAAACTCGCATTTACTTTCCTTGAATTTAAATCCAAAATCCTGTATTCTGGAAACTACTGCATTTACATGTTTCACGTGTTCTGCTATACTTGTACTTCTCATGAGGATGTTGTCCAGATACGCTACAGCAAAATCCAGACCACCCAACATCGAATCCATTACTTGTTGGAAAATGGCGGGGGCTACCTTAATCCCAAAAGGTAGTCTGTTAAATTTTTACAGACCCCGATGTGTGTTAATACACAAAAGTTTAGACGTTTCTTTTTCTACTGGTATTTGCAGATATGTATCAGAGGTCTATCTTTGAAAATATTGTGCCTCCATTAAGCTTCGCAAATATTTCTTCTGCTGTTGGTAGAGGATAATTATAGTCTTTGAGTGCCGCTTTTAACCCCGTCGAAAAATCCGCACAAACACGAATGTCTTTAGACTTTTTTTCACATATACCGTCGGAGCTGCCCAATCACTATAGTCAACTTTTTTGAGTACACCGGATTTCTCTAATCTGTCCAATTCTTTATCAATCTGTTCCATTGAATCAAACGGAACATTCCTTTTCTTTTTGAATACCGCCTGAGCATTTTCTTTTAGAAAGAATTTTGCCTCCATCTTGGTACACGTTTCCAACCCTGGAGAAAAAATAGTAGGAAATGTTTCCTTAAGTTTCTTTATTAATTTTTTGGCTTCGGAGTTTAAACTTTCTACCTTGTAACAGAAAGAATTTATCGGTAGATCCCATAATTGAAATTCTGTTATCCAATTCATACCAAGTAAGTTTGTGGTATTTTCCATGAAAAATAGTTTAACTTTTCGCGTTTTTTTATTTAACGTGACGTTTGTAACAAGTTCTCCAATAAATTGTATTTTTTCTCCCGTCACTGACTTCGCGATTTTCTTTGTCTTCATTAAAGTTGGTTTCCCCAACTTCTTTCACGTATGCAAATTTATGATAGAGAGATCCGAACCAGTGTCAAGTTGCATTTTAATTTTTTTATTATTTATTTCGACGGTAACAAATTTTCTAGTTATTCCATTGTTTACTTCATTGGACTTTAGTTTTCTTATTTTATTGCCTTTATTTTTTGACCAGCAATGTGTGCTTCTATGCCCAACTCTTCCACAGTTGAAACATTTTTTATTCCTAAAATTGCAATATCTGTACCAGTGTAGTTCACCGCAAGCAAAACATGGCTTTGGGCGTTTTTGTTTGTCTTTCTCTGGTATTTTACTTATTGCTTGATAATCTGCAATTTTATAATTCTTTTTGTTAGACTGACTTTCTTCTTTGTACCGTATTTTCCTTACATGTGAAACGCCAGACGGTTCTATCTTTTTTGCGTCTTTTTTTACGCTAACATATCTTGTGCAGTCTTCTGCCAAATTCTGTGCCGTAATACTTGGATTGCTTTCCAATTTTGCCAGTACTAATTTTCTCAACTCTGCGTCCTTTTCCGATACCAGCCCCTGAACAAACACCAAGCACTTAAAATTGTCTGCACTTAACTCTGCTAGCTTGAATTCTTCACAATGCTTATTCACATTGGCTGCGTACGTTATATAGTCATGTTTGTCATCTTTCATCAAATTCAAACATTTCCACCTCTTGTGGAACAAAGATGTCTTTTTACTAAATAATTCACTTAATATACTTACCACCTCGGTAAATGTCAACAAGATTTTGTACCTGATCTCTGTGGTGTAATCTCTAAACCAGCCACCACCAAGAGGGTGAATTTTCCATAAATACTGCAAGTTTGTTGGTGTCGTTACAGCTCTGGGATGGATTCTATTTCTCCCTTCCTAATGGTGCTCTTTTTGTCGGAATGCTAAATTCTCTTCTCCTCAAAATTGTTATAGCATTCCCAAATCAACCCTCTCCAGCCAGATCTATCTCCAGCAACAGTTTCCCAGTCTTCAACATTAATGCCAAGAGGCTTTAGGTTATATTTAACTACATCCTTGAAACATTTTTTGGGCTTATGAACAGGTTGATTTATATATATATATATATATATATATATATATATATATACATATACACATATATATATAAATATACATATACATATACATATATATATATATATATATATATATATATATATATATATATATACATACATATATATATATATATATATATATATACACACACATACATATATATATATATATATATATATATATATATATACATATATATATATATATATATATATATATATATATATATATATAAAATTGGTATGAACCATCCAATGTTGGTAAAAGTTTCAGAATATACCATATATATTCATCTATAACTGATACGAATATAAGCTGTCTGCACTATTCTATGTCTGAGTGATGGGTAAGAGTTCAATCCCTGTGTTTATGTCGAGACAGCTAATAAACACATTATGTTCAAATAATGCCATTTTGTAAATGTTTTTCAAGTGTCATTTAGAATATAGTTTTTATTTCACAACTCCATTACAGAATTATTTTTTACCATTTCATCTGTTTTCTAAAGTTTCAAGTTTTTTTAATCTTTGTCTACTTTCTTTTAGCAGACAGCAAGGATTTTATTTAACATACAAATTGAATGAAATGCGTGCCTTAAAAAACTTGGAAGCCATTTAACATCCTACAAATAGATTCATTTTTGCAAAGTTATTAAAGTTTTAGATAGTGAACTTGATACCCATATATCGTATAATAGGAAAATAAAATCTTGTGCAAAAAATAACTTTAATGTATAAAATTTAGAGAATAAATAAAATATACGGATATTTAATTCCCAATATTATAAAATGCTTATAAAATTTGAATAAAAGAGTATTTCATTATAAAACAATTACTCCATGTGGAGTGAGTAGCTATGGTTAAATGCAAAAATAAATGACAGAATTGCCCATCAAAGAGAATCAACAAATTTTGCAATAAGCAATAACAATAAAAAGAAAAGAACAAGACAAAAAATAATACAAAGCAAGCAAACAATATATACAAGACAAATCAACAGTAATAAGGCAAATTAGCAGTAATGAAGCAAAGTGATCACAAACTAAGAATTAGTATTCTGACTTCAAGTTAAGACAGACTGGGACTGTGTCAGTTGAAACCAAGAACCAGCCAATTTTGGGGAGGGGCAGGTGTTTTGAAGTTTTTCCTGGCAATTGAAACCAACACTTCATATATTTTGTCATTTTATTTTTGCTGACAAAGATGTTGAAGTTTGTGAAAAGTGGCAAAGTACTGACCTTGAATAGAAACCCAACCTCAGTTTTAAACATGAATATATATTGTACATATAAGAGAGTTTCAAATTATCTATCCTTATTAAAAACATTGATAATACCTTGTTTTGGCAGTGTCCGATTTTCATGCACAATTTTATTCATGAATAAAAAGAAAAATATCATCTATAGAAACACATAATTGATTAATACAGTATCCCATATATTTGAATAAATTATGATTCTGTTATTTACATTAATAGGATCTCTCTGAAATAGAATAAACATCATCAGTTTTTTATTCATTGATTTTGTTAACTTTCCAACTGTTTCAATAAGGACAACTTCTTTATTTCAATATTGTTTTCCATTCTCGTATACTTGTTTTTGTCACAAGTATTTTTTGTTTGTCTGGAGGGGCTGAGCACCATACCTTCAATTGGGTGTCTTTGAAACCTTTTTTGGCAAGGTGGGCAATAGTAATGACAAAAGTACACAGGTGTAGGCTTTAAGAAAGCTTTATTCAACTGAGAATACAAGGTTCAGGTATAGTGTCCTTTTATAGTCCCAGTAAACAGAAATAGCTGTCTCAAAGAGGAGAGTAACAAAACAAGGGGAGATTACTCTTGATTATTCATAAGAGTCAGTTTTACAAAAGGGGAAGGAGCATTGTCTTGAATAAATGTACTTTTTAGCTTAAATCTTCTTGGTTATATTTTTCTGAGTGGTATACACTTAGAAAAATATCTTGTCCAAGATCTTAGAAGAATTCTCAGAGTTTACTTGATAACATTATCAACTTTGAAAGGGTCAATGAATTTATTGCCTAGAATACTAATGCGAAACACCTACTAATGCTTGCTGAAGCCGAGACTGATTCAACCATCCCATTTATTAGGTTCACATCTGATATAGCTCTATATTCATCGCTAAAAATTACTGTTAAGGAATCAGTTTTCAACTACTTCCTATTAAAATGGCAGCTTTTCAGATGAGTTACATTGCCTAGTTCCATCAGTTGAGACATTCCCAGCTGAGAGCTGCCATGTCATGATCACCGTGGCATATCATCCACATTCCCTTCATGTTCCTTTTGATAAGAACCCAGCTCCACTCAGACAGCTTCTTCCTTAGAACTGTTACTCCCAAAAAGGGTGCTTCTCTGACAGCTACAATCTTGGTCATTTAAGTCCAGGGTCAATTGATATCTATCCTACATGCTTTCATTCTTACTTCCTCCTTCCTTATAATACTCTCATTCAGTAACCCTCTTCCTTGAGTCATTCTTGGGCCTTGTATTTGGTAAATAAACAATAAAACAAAAACAAAATTCTGCAAAACTTACACCTTGAATTTGTGGTGTTGGCCTAAAGGTGGTAGTTTGGTTACTTTCATTCATTTGCTTTAGCTTGGCATTAGTCATCTTTATAGAATTTGAAGAAACACCATTTTGCATGAATTTACCATTTTGCTTAAAGCTTCTTGGTTGTGACCTGTACCATTCAAAAACATTTTATTCAAGAACTTAGAGAAACATGTTTGATTATCACAACAACCTGTGTATATCAGAATAAATTATTTCATATGAGCTCCTTGACATTCTGTATCTATAATCTTCATCAAATATCCATCGATTGGTTTTTAAACTTTTCTACTATTTCCACTTCTTAGAAAGCAATAAAAGCTGCAGCAATCTTGAATATTATTTTCCATTTTCATCTACGTTCCTTAATGATGGATTACAAGTTTTCTAAGGAATTAAAATTTAGAGACGCTTACAGATATTCCATTAATTTTGTGACTTTGAAACTTTCTATTTCATTTTATCTTATTTTTTGACAAAGTTGAAAATAATCTTTATAGAATTTGAAGAAACACCTTCTCACTAAAAGCTTCTTGGTTGTGACCTCTACCATTCATCACTAAAAATGACTATTGAAAAATCAGTTTTCATGTACTTCTTCACTATACTTAGACATTTCTCTTTGTAATGTTTACTGAAAGGTAATAGCGAGATTTCTTTCATTCTTTTAGACAAAGTTCTTAATATTATTATTATTATTTTCTTTTTGTTGACATTTGCAACATCAACTTGAAATATTTTCTTGTTAGTCAATTCACTTTCCTTGATTATTATGCCTTCAATATTTCTCCCACAAAACTTTCAACCCTTTTTCCGCACAGGGTTGAAAGTTTTGTGGGGCATCAGGAACCTCTTCTTGCCATTGTCAAACAGAGAAAAATGGCATGGTTAGGATACATTACAAGGCACGACAGTCTCCTGCAAAAACCATCATCCAAGGCACCATTGAAGGTGGACGTAGGAGAGGACACCAACACAAAAACTGGTTGTCCAATGACAAACAATCGACAGGTATGACTGTACTAGAATTACTGAAGGCTGCTGTTGATAGGCCGTTGTGGAAAATACTTAGTGTGGCTTCTGCATTCAGATCTGCCCTACGATTACAAAAGTCATGTGGATGATGATGATGAACACGGCTCTGATTTACAATTCAAACCCATTATCCATTACACCACTCACACATCCAAACTTACAACACTTGGTATTCCCAAGCAGTCACCCATCTATGTACTGACCAAGCTTGACATTGCTTAATTTTGGTGATCGTGTGAGAAACTGGTGTCTCAATGTGATATTGCAGCTTAAAATCTAACACTGTTTAGTAAGTTCTAGGGTGGAGCAATTTGCTACTTAATAACAATATAAAGCTGAACCCCCACTTTATGTCCAGTATAAAACATTAATATTTACTGTAAATATATCTTGAAATATTTTCCCTTTATTGGTTGGTTAATTCCAATTTTATTTTGAAAACATTGACTGACTTCACAAAATCTGACATTGGATAGTAATCCTAATGTGGGGGATCAGTTTATTACTTAATAACAATAGCAAACCAATCCCCCATTTTATGTTTAGTAGAAAACATTAATGTAAATATATTTTTAAAATTTTCCCATCATTGGTTGGTTAATACCAATTTTATTGTGGAAACATTGACTTGCTTCATAAAATCTTACATTGGGTAGTAATTCTAGAAGAGGGATCAGTTTATTACACTCAAAAAATTATTTTTCATATTTATTTTCCTGAAGCTGTAAAAAGAAGAAAGTGATGTAATCTTTTAATGTACAGATAATTTTATTATAAATCTGTTAATACACATAATACAAGAATTATGGTTCTAAAACATGAACAGTAAGTAAATGAGTGGATGCTTATTTCTGGTTAGGCTTGTCTGGTAGCTAATCCCTGTTGCAGACACTTGATCAGGCACATTTGTGTTTCTTAACATTCAGGGAATCCACCTTTGGTTTCAGCAATAATTTTGGCCCAATCTTGGTGTCTTGGCTACAGTCACATTCCTACTGCCCTAAGGTTGCTTCCATTTGCCTTTTCTAGTAATGCTTTCATGGTAATTGTTTGGATGAGCTCTTTGCTATGGTGCCTAAACTCTTCAAATTTAAGTGCAGCATAAGACTGGTGACAAGTTTTCACCAATTTACAGTCAAGCTGGCTAGATGTAACCATAAATTCTATGCTATCAGTTGCTTTCCTCACATTTTCACATGTGGAACTCCCTTTGGTTTGTAAAGATTTAAATGCAATCACTATCTGCTGTTCTGATTACTCTTCCTCTGTTCTCACTCCTTAGCAATGTTCCTGTTTCTAACTCTTTCACACCCAGTAACCCCTTGCGTCTTTGTGGTTTTACTGCCTTGCTTGGGGTGAAGTTGATTAAAACTGAAAAAACTATGATGAACACTTTCTGGGAGAAATCTGGTGTGATCAGCAGTTGCTCAAACCCTCAGTCACAATGACTTTTGAGTTTGTGCTAGCCACTCCATTTATAGTTTCAGAACAGTTTTTTCTACCTAATTTCACTTACAAGGTGTGTTTTAAGGTACTTCCCAATGGTACCACATACTGAGATCATTACCACAGGTTGATTATTATCAAGAAGCCACCTCCCTGACAAATTAAGCATGATGGGATTTGAACCTGGGTTATGTGGTTGGAATGCAAATGTTCTAATGACTGCCATATGTTCATCATAACCAGTATTATCAGGCAATTGAATCAACTTGCCTTCCTATTTCAGATCTACAATTTCTCAAAATATAACTTGTAACACAATAACAAGCAAAAATTTAACTTTTGTAATTCAGTTCATTCACCAATTTGATAGATGTTAAAACTTATAACAGGATAAAAGTCTCTCTGGCCTTCACCTATAATAATGTCATACTTCTTTTTAAATAATAATTTCTGTTCTGCACAATTTATTCTCACTAAGAAACAATATTTCAATACCAATCAGCTTTCCATTTACTCACTTTATAATAATCATAACTCTTCAATAAGACATTTCATAAATAAAACCTTGCATGACTGATAATATTAGAAAATGCTAATATCAAGTTGTTATTTCTGTCCAATTTTCTGTTATGAAGAGTTATCACTATTTACATTGTTTACATTTAAAGGAATGCCCTCATCGTTGTTGTTTTATGGGAGTGGCTAATAAAGAAAGAAGGAAAGATAACAGTGGATTAAGCCAATAATCACAGAAAGGCTTCAGTAGCTGCAGTAAGAAAAGCATCATCATCAGCCAAAAAAGGGGGGGAGCAAGCATGACAGCAGAAGTAATAGGCAAGCAGTAGGAGGATCAGCTTAAAAAAGTTCAAGTTCTAACTTCGGGATTGTCCCTTGGGGCAGTAGCCTAGTGGATGTCTTGTAAACTTGTTTGTATAGTAATTGTGAGTTCAATCCCTGGACCAGGTAGAACAAGGTGAGCAATAACTGAACAGAGAGAACAAGGAGTGATATTCCTAGACATGATCAGTGGAACAAGAACAGTTATCCCCACATAGATTAAATACTTTAAACCCAAATTCCCGGAAGTTTACTCAGATTTACATTATGATAATAACACTTAATTATATTTATATGAATGTAATTAATATAAATAAATAGTTATTCTATCAGTGTCAATTTATTGTTTCTAATCATAATTCTTCCATCAATAAAATTAGTTGAAAACAAGTGAATAGAATGAGTCTTGTCCTGAAATGATCCATCCACTGAATCTTAACAAAGCTGTAGGGCAGTGACACCTTAGTAATCTCACACAATTATCCCAACATCCCTTCCACTTTTCAGAACGGTTTACAAAATGTTTTTTTTTATGGACTACCATCAACTGCATTGATCTTTTTCAATCTGAAATAACCACTTGTTCATCAGCTATTTCGTCTTGAAGGTGGAGTGAAATCTACACTGGAAGAGGGAACTGACATTATTTGATGTGATGTTTTGTCAGAAAACGATACATAAAACATGAAAAAATAATAATTGAGATATTAAAAGAAGTTGGATATTTTCTGGACAATCTATCATCAGTTGCCAGTTTTCTTTGATTGCTACATAGAAGGGTTTCCACAATGTGAATCATTTTCAATGGATTCCTAAGCAAGTTTGAAGTAAGAAAGAGAAGAAGAGATGGAGTTGATTTAGCTTCACAGCAAGGCAGTATCAGAGCAGGCAATAAGAACGTTAGGTTTAAAGTTCAAAGTTTTAACATCAGTATTGTCCAACAGGAAAAGAGCCTAGAGAATTAAAGCATTGGTTTTATAGTAATTGTGAGTTCAATCTCTGGACTGGGTGGTACAGACTCTTACTCACTGGAAAACAGTTAACAATAATGGAATAGTACAAGAAATGGGCTTCACTCATTGAAATCATCTCTGAAAACTTCCTTTTATCAGTTGTTGCAAATGAAATCATAGATAATTTTATCCCAGAGAACAAAATGCCAACAGAAACCAAAGAGCCAGGCTTGTTTCATGACAGAATATACTGCAGCCATAATCCACCATAACCACTGTTACCATCTCTACCAAAGAGAAGAGTGCAGTGGCACTCTTACTGCATTCTGTAATGCCTGCAATCATTGCAAGAAAGTTCTAGAAAATGCAAACAGCAGCTTTGCACAGTCAATCCAAACCGAGGTTGAAAATAAGACTCAGTTCCTGTTCTTTCTGAGAATTCTAACCCTAACCCTTCACGGCAAGAACATGCCATGCCAATTACCTAGTAGCAAACCATCCACATTCCCTCGTATCCTATTTGTGAGAAGTAGGTTTCACTCAAGCAGCTTCTTCTTGCGAACTACTGCCCTGTGGAACCACCTCCTAACAGGATATTTTGCCCCAATCACTACAATCTTAACCTGTTCAAGGCTAGGTTTAACTGTTATTTTCCACTCCTATACATACAAATGGCCTCCAAATGTAACTATCTACCTCAAGTCTTGTAAAGGATGAACCTCACTGTAAAAAAAAAAAAATCTCCTCCACAGTGTAGGAAGTTTCCAGACTTATCAAAAGCCTTGTCTTCAAGAAGGTCACTGGTTTGGATAAAATTCCAGTGTTTGTTTATTAAGAATATCAGCTCGGTGTCAGTGTCAGTGTCAATCTTGGCAAAACTTTACAAGTTTACCTGAAAGTTCTCAAGTCTATGAAAGGTGTCAACTGCATGCCCTATTTTTAAAGATGCAGGTGAGTGTTCATCCCTATTGCAATATCAACCTTTTACCCTCCTTAGTGTCATTAGCAAATTCTTTGAATCTATAATCAACAAGAAGATTGTTGAACACCTCAGCAAGAACAACCTCTTGAATGATAACCAGTATGGATTTTATTCTGCAAGATCTATAACTGATGTCTTAACTGTCGTTACTCACAGATCAGCAACTCACAGCAACAAATTCAATATGTAGACCTTTACCATAGATATATGAAAGGCTTTTGACAAGGTGTGGCATCGGGTGCTTCTACATAAACTCTCTAGCTATGGAGTCTCTGGAAGGGCTTTCTCAGTTGCTAAGTCTTTCTTAATCCCTTCTCTGGTGTAGAATTGTATATATGTTTATACCAAAAGTGTCTTTTTCAAACAGGAACGAATAAACACATCCAAAACATAATGTTCAAAAACCAGCTACAAATGTGTTTATATGTCAATCTTGTTTCTTTTTATGCCCTTCAGTGCTTAAAATGATTCCAATTGTCAACTTCTACGTCTGGTGTCAAGTACCACTTAGGTGCTTCAAGGTGGCTCAGTTTCTTAGTTACTATATTAAAAACAAATCGAAAGATTTGTCTGAAAATGAAATGTTTTTCCCAAAATAATTGGCTTGGAAGGGGTTAGCAGGGTTAGGGTTCATGAAGGTTTGTTGTTAATGGCCAGCATCAGGAAGCCATAAGATCAGTGCTAGCATTCCTCAGGGTAATCTTCTCAGTCTTAAGGATCTGCCTCAGAACATACCCCAATTCTCAATCTTAAGGATCTGCCTAAGGACATACCCCAATTCTCAGTCTTATGGATTTGCCTAAGAACATACCCCAATTTTTAGCGAATATCTATGCGGATGATATAAGAGTTTATAGCTGCACCCCTAAAATCTGTTTGAGCAGCTGATATGTCCAAAACCAAATGCATAATGTTCCACCATCACTGAACAGACCCTGAAATTTCATCTATCATGATGGATGGGTGCTTTCTCAAGGAGGCTCCTTGCCTTAAACATTTATTGGGACTCAAGGTCTTCCCAGACCTCAAGTAGAACTCATATATAATGATTTATTGCTAAAGATGCTGGAAAAATGGTCAGTTCATTGTACCACTCCAGTAAGTACCTGACTCCTCCTGCTCTCCTCTATCTTTACAAGAGATCACATCAAAAATGAAGTGGGATTGGAGCTGCTCAGTTCTCACTTGCCTGTCATGATAGAGTATAAAAGTGTGTACACAGCCTTGTGGATGATGAATTTCTGTTCTAAAACCCCTTTCCCACAGATGAAACATCACAAGCCTCTTGCTGGTCTATCAATAATTCCATAGCAAGTGTTCTGATGAGTTACATTTCTTGTTTCCACCACCTTTCCCAATCTATGCAATTGAGACCCACTATCCCATGTACACAAGGATGAATATTCCAGTAGTAAGAGGTACGTTCCACACAGACCACTTCTTTCCAAGAACTGCTGATTTGTGGAATGTACTTATAGCAAGATGTTTTCCTGATCACTACAATTTTAACCTCTTCAAGTCTAGGTTCAACTGTTATCTATCCTACATATCCTCATAATCTGCACTTACTTCCTCCTCTTATGTCCATACAATAATCTCTTTCAGTAACCCTCTACCTTGAGTGGCACTTGAGCAACATGGCAATTCATAGGTAATAAAACAAAGAACTTATGGAGAGCCCTGATCACTCACATTCATAGCAACTACAATCCTAACCTCTTCATGTCTACGGTTGACCATTATCTTTCCTACATAGCCTCATGAACTGCATGCCTTGCATTTTTTGCTCATACACATCGTACAGTAATACTCTAGCTTGAGTGACTCCTGGACTTTTTTATTGTGTGAAGATTAGTATAAAAAAAGAGTATTTTTTATATATTCTCTGTGGACGTGACTGCCACACAGTACAAAAACTCACTTCTGAGTAACTCCAGGAGAGAGTGTCTGTTCCTGTATGTGCAGTTAGGTCTTCTCTCACTGGTTGCACAGTGTTGTTAAAGCTGTACAACCAGGTCTTGAGATACGGAACATGGCTGGATAGTTTCCAGACAGACTATATAAGTTTTGTTTATTTTTAATGAACAGAATTCAATTCAAGTTCTTATTTTTTCAATTTCTTTTTGTATCAAAATAAAAGCATTAAGTTTGCATCTCTTATAATATGGTGCCAATACACTGGCTTGACTTCAAGAGCATTTTCTGGATGAATGCTGTAAGTCTTGAAGAAATAAAAGCTTCTAAATGCCACAAATCATGAAGTAAATGTAAAGACCTGCAAACAAAAGGTATATTTAATATTTTTGCTTTTTAGTTCTGCTTCTTTGCTTTGCAGTTGCTGGCATTGTCCTCTTTGACAGCATTCGTGAATAGAAGTTCTTGGCTCTCTGCAGAGGAAGAAGAACATAAAATGGTCCATGTCACCTGAACATGAGAGGCTTGCTTAGAACTAACGGCAAATTCATGTTCCACAGGACAGGTTTTGTTTTTATGAATATCATGCTGAATATTAAGTTTCACTTACATTCGTTCATAAAGCAAGGGGTAAGACTTGCACTTAACAGGTTGTTGTTATTAAACCTTTTTACTGTCTAGCATTGCTTTTTGTTGTTGTTGTTGTTGTAGTTTTCGTCTTAGATAATAATTTTTTCTCTCAATCAATTCTTTGCATGTCACAATTACCAGTCTCACTCTTCTTTTCCCTTGCCTCTCTCACTCTTCCTCCCCTTGCCACTCTCTCAGTAAGTTTTGACTTTTGCTCCCCTCCCACCTCTACATAGTAACTTAATATTTCCTTTACTTTCAGTGTTTTTTTCTCCTCTGTTATTTCTTTGCCTTCTGAATTACTCTAGTCTTCTTTTCTTCTTTCAATTTGCCACTTTCTTCACTGCTGTTCTTTTCCTGATCAAAATAATTTTATTGTAAACCTGTTAATGCACATAGCACAAGAATTATACTCTAAGACATGAACAGTAAGTAAATGACTGGCTGCTCATTTACAAGTATGTTTGACTGTTAGCTAATACCTGTTGCGGACTTTTGCTCAGGCACATTTGTGTTTCTTAACATTCACAGAGCAAACCTGTGCTTTATAACATAACTATGCTGAATAGACCTTAGTTACACATTCTGGGAGATAATGCATAATCTGGTGTGATCAGCAGTTGTTCAAACCCTCAGTCACAATGACTTTTGAGTTTGTGCTAGCCACTCCATTTATAGTTTCAGAACAGTTTTGTCTACCTAATTTCACTTACAAGGTGTGTTTTAAGGTACTTCCCAATGGTGCCACATACTGAGATCATCACCCCAGGTTGATTATTATCAAGAAGCCACCTCCCTGACAAATTAAGCATGATGGGATTTGAACCTGGGTTATGTGGTTGGAATGGAAATGTTCTAACTAAAAATAATAACATTTTTGAAACCCTATGCCCTCCCCCCTCTTTCGTTATTCTAACATTTCCTCCCATAATCACCTTCACCTTCCCCCTCCTATTTTCTTCTACTGCTGGTATTAACGAGATTATACTATTTCCATTGCTGCTTTCTAAAATTTGTTGTTGTTGTTATTATTTTCTTTCCTTCTCCTATATCGGTTGCTATTTTGTCTATCATTCTCTTCATATCTATCCTAGTCACTTCATTATCTTTTCCCTCTCTCAACTCATATTTGTCTATCTATCTGGGTATCTCTGTTCTCATCGATCTATCTGGGCATCTCTGTTCTCATCGATCTATCTGGGTATCTCTGTTCTCATCGATCTATCTGGGCATCTCTTCACATCGATCTTTCTGGGCATCTCTGTTCACATCTATCTTCATCTCTATCTCTGTTCACATCTATCTATTTTTCTGTCTATCTTTGTACATATTTATCTATTTCAGTTTGTTCATATCTATATAAGTCTAATGATATCTATATTTTCTATATTTCTTCTAATTTTATCATTTCTTCCAACCATTCTTTCTCTTGCCATTCTATTGTTGTTTCTCTCATGTCGATGTTCTCTCTTACTCTCCTCATCCCGGCCTTATTCTCCCTTTTACCTCTTCTCATGTCAATTCTGTCCCTTTTCCATTTATGTCTTTATCCTTTTTGTATTACTCACTCTCTAATCTACTTAACCTCACCTCTATAAAATCCTGCTTGATCCCCCTCTCTCCTGTTTTCATCATTAACGTCTCTCTCTCTTTACTTTAATAACAGTTCCTTTCTTTCATATTGTTAATCTTACCCACTGATTTTACTGTGCCCTGCTGTTATCCGTCCTTCTCTCTCTCCCAACATTTATCTTTCTTTTTTCTTTATAAAATTATTCTCTTTTCCTCTATTTCAGCTCACAACTCTCTTTAAATAACATTTTATATGAGCTTTTTTAAGCAGTTTCTTGTAAATTTATTTCCCTGGAATTATCTCAAAGCTACACTGCTCTTTTATATATTTTACCAACATCTTTATCACTCTCTGAATAACTTTTTTCTCTCTTTCAATATTAGTTCTTCTCTTTTGTCATCTGACAAACTTAACTTTCTCACTTTCTTGCTGCAACTTGCCATAACTTCCTCTTTTACCTCTCCTCTCTCTTTATATATACTTCTCTCCTCTCTCTTTATTTATACTTCTCTCCTCTGTAAATTTCCTTTCCACATGTATTGCCTTTTACTCTTCATTTTTGGAATTTAATCTTTCTGTATTTACTTTTAGCTTCCCTCTCCTTTATTTCATCACTTCCTCCTTTTCTCTCCTCATTTTCCTCTTATATTCTTTCTATATATATATATAATTCTCCTTACTCTCTCTCTCTCTGTTCACTGCTTCTACTTCCTTTCTATTTTAGCTCCCCCATATGACTATAAACATATCTGTAAAGAGAAAGGCAGTGTGGGCATGAATATAAATTCCTCTATTATATACAGTTTGACTCTTATACTAGTTGAAAGTTATAAAATATTGAAGCACCATTATTTACATACAGACTATTGTCCTTGTTTTTGTCCTTTTTTAATCACAACATTTCAACCATTGTGCCATCTGGTCTTCATCAGGTGTATGTTGATCTTGGTGACCTTGGAACATGAACAGTCAACCCCCGTAGATTAAATAAAGTTTTTAGTTTGGAATTCCTTGTAGTCTACCTGGATCAATATACATCTGATGAAGGCAGGAGGACATAACAGCTGAAATGTTGGGATAACAACAATGAAGATGAGGATGATAATCTGATTTTAAATCATGTTAATATTGATAACTTCTCATACCAGAAATTCAGGCTGAATTTGTAGCACCAGATACCAACCCATATCAGTTGTCACCCATATCAGTTGTCACCAGATTTTCCTTTCACTATTATTATTATGTTTTTTATTCTGTTTTTGATGTCATCTCCCTTCAGAAATGTGGACAGTCATAGCTCTCCACACATTCCTTTGACTTAACATGGCTTCTTGGGAGAGATAGGGAAGATGTTCCCATTGCCTTTTGTACAGCTTTCAGTTTATATTAGCCCTTCTCTTAGATTGGCTGCCACTCAAAGTTAGATAGGCCAGTCTACCTTACTATTTAACCCATAGTTAGGTTCACCTATTCCATTTTCAGTGTTGACAAACATTGTGTCTATATATCTTGATTTTTCATATTGACTTTAAAAAGCAGAAAAATACATTATTATGACCAAAGTGGAATTTATATCTTGTTATACCAACTTAGTGTTTCAAGCAGAAAAATAAAATGAAAAACAAAGTAATGCCTCGTTTTTTTGTGGCAAAGATAAAAAAAAAAAAATAGGTCTACAACTTTATTTTACCAGTTTTAGATAAAAAAAAAATCACGAAAAGAGATATTATGAGACATTATAAAACAACAAATTTACCAAAGTAAGTCTTTCCTTCCCTGCATTTTTATATACGAATTAGGCATATAAAATTTGCTGGAAGAATAACTGGTCTCGGGAAGATGCCAGATAACTCTGCTGGTTGTATTAATGGATTTCATGGCTGTTGCTATTTCCATCCATCAAGTGAGATATCAAAATGTTTTCAGAAATCAAAGAATTATATAAAAAGAATGAACTCAAGCCAGAACGTCAAAAACTTTCACATTTGTTAAACAACAAATGTAAAAGTGGTTTCAAGACACTGTCTCATTTATGAAATACGTATATTTAAATAACATGAGAATCCTTCATCTGAGTTTTTTTCTTTGAAAAATTTTGTTTGATTTATCTATCAGATCAGTAAAGTCCATGGTAAAGCTAATGGTAATATTATCTGTTTCCATATAAGGAAGGATTCACCATTCATTGATCAAACAGCCAGTCCTTCTTGAATTAAACTTTTCTTCACTCTCTGGCCATTGGGTTAGGATCAAAGTGTAGTATCTGTTCTCTTAATCTCTAATGGTATTATAAGCCATTTCCTCATATGGAAGCATTCACCATTCATTGATCAAACAGCCCATGCTGTTTTTGGTTGACATTTATAAAATTTTTCTCTTAAAACAATTTTTATAAGGAAACACTCAGAATTCTCTGACCTGGCTAGGATCAAAGTGTGGTATCTGTTCTCATCATTGCTAATGGTAATATTAGCTGTTTCTTTATAAGGAAACATTTGCCATTCATTGATGAAAAGCCAATGCAACTCAAATTATTCTACCTGTTCATCAGGCTAGAATCAAAGTGTAATATCTGTTCTCCTAATTTTCAATGGTAATATTAGCTTTTTTCTTATATGGAAACATTTGGCTACTTTTGGTTGAAGTTTATAAAATCTTTGTCTTAAAACAATTTTTCATGAAATAGTTTTCTCAACTTCAGTAACTGTTATTGCTATTTCCAGTACTGATAGAGATTTCTTTCTTAACCTTTTATTCCTCAAATGATTTCTGTTATTTGGTTTAATTCTTTCTTTGTGATTCTGCAGCACCAGCCCACAAGATTCAAAGAAGGATGGTCCTCGCTAAGACTTACATTTGCTGAAAGCCATTTCTAACCTTTGATCTGAGAAAGCAGTTGTATACAGCTAATATTTAGTTTAGCTTAGATATCTTTATTCTATTTGCTTGGCGTTCAATCACTGTTGATAAAATGGCCTGGAAATATACAATATTTTTAAATGCTTGTGTTTCTTTTTATTTATTTTTTCTGTTATTCTTTGCCATTTGACTAATTGTTTTCTTTCATGTTCTGTGTCAATCCTGTTCTTTGTAGCTAGATATAATGTTTGTCCCTTATCTTTACCAGTCTCTGTTCTACCATCCATTTATACAAGCTCATTAGGTAGGTTGATCATTGCTCTCCATAACTTCCTATCTCTTTTAGCTCTTAGTATTATTTGTCTCCTTTATATCTTTACCAGTCTCTGTTCTTACAAGCTCATTAGGTAGGTTGATCATGGCCCTCCACAACTTCCTATCCCTTGTAGCTCTTAGTACTATTTGTGCCATTACTATCTTTGTTCTACCATCTACTTACACAAACTCATTAGGTAGGTCATTCACTGTTTCCCTCTGCCCTCTTGCTTTCAGTCTGTCCTATGAGTGTTTAATTTTCTAAGTCCTCTTTCCTCATTATATATCTCAGAAATTTCAACTCTCTCTTCCTGATCCTAAGTCTAAGTGTCTTTGTTGTTTCTATTTTTCTTGAAGCTTGATGGAAATCTCAGCATCTTTCTGTAGAACCACATTTCTTTTGTCTCCAGTTTTCGCTTAATCTCTGAGAAAATTGTCCAGCATTCAATGCTGTATAGAAGAATTACTATTACTTAGCAGTTCAGCACTCTTTTCTTTGTTTGTAATGAAATTTTCTTGTTACTTATCACTTTGCTTTGATTTTGGAAGGCATCTTTTTGCTTTTTCAATACACCTATGCATTTCTCTGTTATATATTTCTGTTGTCTTTTAAAACATTTCCCAGATAGTTTAATTTTTCTAGTTTGAGGAGGATTGATATTACATATCAATTAAGCATTCTTTTCTTTATATCTAATGAAATTAGGTTTTCAGATACATCAACTTCTACTTTACTCATGCTGAAACAAGATGAGAATAAAATGTTTTAGATCTCACTTTTTTATTTTTTTTATTTTGGCGATGCTTTGAAATTCAGGGGGTGATCTCAAACTTTTGGCCTACAGTATATATGTAAGACGGACACATACAGATACCTACATAATTGTATATACTCCATCAATATTCTAAAGTGAAACACTGACCTTATTTCATTAATTATTTAAACTAATATCCTTATCTTTTGATCAATGTATTCTTTAGCTTTCTTCAAGTACATGCTACTTTTAAAAATCAACAAAACAGCAATGAAGAAGATATCAGTCCAATTCATAGAATGCTTAAAACATGTCAATCTCTACTTGATTCAGTCATAATGTCTGCAAGTGTTATATCTGGTGCAATAAATGTTTTGGACAACTGGATGCATAATTCTAGTGCATTAACTGGAATTTATAAAACTTTGTCGGAAACAGTTTACAGCAGTAAAGAACTTCCAGAAAAATCTCAATAGGTGTTTGTTAACATGGGATGCATGCACGTCTACAAGTGGTTCATCAGGCATTTTGCAGAGGAAGAGACTGAGAAGATTGTACCAAAGAAATTTTGTTTCTGTTTTAGTACTTATGTATGGAATTTTTTTTTTCTTCATGTCGTGAATTAAGAAATAATGATTTTTTTCTCTTCTCAGTTTAAAAAAAACAACCTCAGGACCTAAATTTCAGCAACCAACATTTATTCAAAAATACTTTAATGAAGATTTTTAATTTGTATATTTTGTCATTAATATTTTAAATATCATAACAATTTTGACTTTCTTAAATATCATATTTTTTTTTTAGCTTTAAGATCAAGGGCTGGAATAAAGAGTTAGAAATCTGGAAAATCTTGAAATTTGGAAGGGATCCAGGAAAGATTTCAATATCTGGATTAGGATGGATAGGGAAGATTTTGAAATTTGTAAGGAATGCAGAAATATTTTTAAATTGCAAAGACGCACAGGAAAGAATTTGAAATCTGGAAGTGGTTTGAATCTTGAAAACACTTAAGAACTACTGACTTTGAATCAAAGACTGAAGTGCATTAAAAGTGTTTTTCTTTTTCAAAATGGATTAAGTCAGTTTGAGAAATTAGCCCCTTTGCAACAGTTTGGTTGTCATTTGCATTTTCAAAATGGGATAGTTCAATGAAATCTGGAAGGTGATTCTTCTGACTTTTTTGATGTAGCATGAGTCACTGTTATCTTTTATTGTGTATAGAATTATTTCAGTTTCTGTAGAATTTATAATAATCTTCTATCTCAATCTACTGTTCCAAGTCCATTACATTTGACTGTTTTAGTTCGGAAGAAAAACATTACTACTATTTCAACAGAAAGGAAACCTAATTGTCTTTTAACTTCAAGCTTAAAAAACTATTAAAAAGTAATTTAAAAAGGATTTAGAGTTATTTTTTTTTATTTCAGTAATTTTTGTTTGTTTTTGTTTAGTTCTACTGAGATTCAATTAAATGATTTGGTGAAAATGATGCCATCAAAGTAATTTTGATCTGGTTGTAGCTGCTGCCAAATATGAAGACTTAGAGAAGACAAGAAAACTTTGAAGCATGTGCTTCTTGAGCCACAAGCAATTGACTTTGTAATAATTGCTTTAGGACATCAATAATTCTCAAGTTAGATAGGGTTCCTGCTGCAGTCTGGCAAGTAACCAAGTGAAACTACTTAGTGTTACCTTTATGTGTTAGATCATTCTGACAGATACTGACCTGAACAGCCATCTGGGATTATTTACTTGAAAGAATAATTGCAAGTAGTTATCATGTCCAAGGCTTTTTTTTTCTTTCTCTTGCTTATCTCTAGGAGTACAGGGAATAGCGGTTGCAACTTGAATGACCAAATTGTCCAGGTTTATTGACTACAAACATTTTACATAAAAGAAGTCATAGTTATCTCCCCTTGTTAAATGATTGCCAATGGCGACTTTTGCCGTTCCTCATGTAATGACGAAATTCATGTTTGTCAGCAAAAGAAACAATCCAAGGTACAAGCTATGAATTGGGGATGTCAAAATCAAACAAGTACAGAAGTTTAACTATTTGAGAAGTGTTTGAATAGAGGATAGAAAATATGATACTGAAATTAGAAAGTGAATTGAAATAGCAAAAGATGCCTTCCGAAAACTAAGAGTATTATGAAACAAGAAAATTTCATTAGAAACAAATAAAGGAATGTTGAACTAATATGCAATATCAGGTCATCTGTATAATAGTGAATGCTGGACAATCTCCTGACAGATGAAGAAGAAACTTGAGGCAATAGTTCTACAGAAGGATGCTGAGAATACCATGGATTATATAAGCAACAAGGAAGTATTAAGGAAAATGGAAACAAAAAAGATACTTTTATCCTCAAATGGCCCAGTGGATAATCCAAAAAGTGACTTGACCCAAAGAGTTATGACTTCAATACCAGGCCTCAGTAGAGGGAACAAAAACTTGGAGAGTTGAGTTACTAAAGGGAATTAACTGATACTGAGATATCTAAAAAGGCATGGATCAAAAATGGGAATGATATAAAGAGTGTAAATAAAATTAAATGTTCAATTTTAATTTTATGAAGCCCCTTTGTAAGTAGATAGCATATCCACAAAACTCTGAGTAGGGAACGATAAGTTGAACATTGAATTTTATTGATATATATATATATATATATTAGCATGGCCTGAAGATTGTGCTCAAGTATGAAACACACTGTTGCCACTCTGTATTGACCTCAATGTCTATATATATATATATATATATATATATATATATATATATATATATATATATATATACACACACACACACACATGCTCTATCCCTGATATTAAGCATTTTTACATGTATACAGAGCACACCATAAAATACCATATTATCATATATATTTTAAGACATTTTTTTATGTTTAAACATTCTTTTTTATAGATAAAAATGTCTTAAAATAATTGTCAGACTTTGTCCATTATATATATATATATATATATATATATATATATTAGGTTGGTGCAAAAATAATGTCGTTTTTTGACGTTCAACTTCATGCACCAACCTAATATATTATGAAATGGACAAAGTCCGACAATTATTTTAAGACATTGTTATGTTTAACATTCTTTTTATAGATACAAATATTTAAGTAAATGCTCTGTTTATAATAAATAGTATTAAACAACATTTACCAGCCTGAATGTCCGAGAAATTTTCATAGAAAATATTCATCCTCCGACAGGATTCGAACCTGTATCCTATATGGAACCGTCATATAGACTGACATGCCTTTTAACCGATTCGGCTACAGAGGATCGTTCGGTTGGCATGGTCGAATTTACTGCTTATAAACTTCAATCTTCCATGAATGTTTCACGTACATTCATGTCTGCTCATGGTGTATCAAATGTAAACAAATGTCATCACACATTTTGAAATGGACAAAATCCGACGATTATTTTAAGACATTTTTATGAATGTACGTGAAATGTACTTAATAACTCAAAAATGAAGGATTTGTGAACATATGTTTATATGGGCGTTTGTCCTTGTTTAGTTTAAGGAATTCCCCCCCCCCCCCAAAGTATGTAAAAGTATTTTAGATACACCCTGTTTATGTATATCAAATCATATAACAATAATCAATGTGTATTTCTTATATGTGTTTGTGTGTTTGTGCAAGTATCTATAAAAAAAAGCCACGGTAGTGCATATATGCATGCATGCATGCATGCGAGTATGTGTGTGTGTGTGTGTGTGTGTGTGTGTGTGTGTGTGTGTGTGTATATATATATATATATATATATATATATATATATATATATTCAATTTTATAACATATGCATGTTATAAAATCACTACAAAATTTGCAATCTTGTTTCGAACCTTCTGGTGTCTTGTCAAATGATGATGATGAATGGAAAAATAAGAGGTTTAAGCATTCAAAAACCAACCAAATCCGCTCAGTTGGGGAAATTTTTACATAACCTATGATGACTAATATATGTATATATATTACAGTATATGGTAACTTAGAATAACATGACAGCATACTCTAGTATAAGTAGAATATATTAATTAGAAATCAATATAAAAATTAAATTTTAAGTTAAACAGTTAAATTAAAAATTTCAAATTCTAAAGTTAACTGAGCAACAAGTTTAATATTATTTCAAGATTATTATATATATATATATATATATATATATATATATATATATATATACATATATATATATATATATAAGTCTCTAATATATCTATATGTCTGGGTATGTATGTATGTAGGCATATATACAAGTATATACATGAAAAGCACTCTAGTTTTGGTGAACTGATTTAAAATCCAACAAACACCAAACAGCTCTTATATATGTAAAACAAGCAAATATGCAGGAAGACTCTCTGGAGTCTGGCCATGGATGTGATTAGGTAATTTGATTTATAGTTCCCACTTATCCTCGGAGATCTCAACACATTTTGTCTTTCTTTCATTCTAACCTGAGAAAGTCAATGGAGGCCGATGGTCTTAGTCAAACTTGTCATACATAGATTTTCCACTTTGTCTCATCATCACTTTTGTTTCAGAGACTATTATACATCCTACAAACACACATCATGCCCTGTCAGCTGGGACTTCAGAATACACCAACTGTACCTCTGCAGAGGGGTAAGATCCCCCCAATAAGGTCACCTGTTTGCTGTGGGTGGCAACCTATAATATCTGAGGACAGGATCCTGGTGCTCGAGGGCTTCAGGAGTCATGGTTAGATACTTCTGATTCCCAACACACCAATTTGGCCCTTACTTGAACTAGACCGACAGTTGGAGTGGCCCGATTTGATCATTTGGCTGGTCATGTTAAGCCGTAGTGCCTATAACTATATCAATTTATGGAGTACTTTATGACAAAATACAATACTTGAAATATACACTGGGATAAAATACCATCTCTATCTACTTTACAGTCATTAGTAGATGATGACTGAGAGTCAATCTAGACTTAGACATGGCTGTAAACATACCAGTTTATTCACTTAAACTTTGGTAAGTGCAACAAATGGTTTAACAGGTGTTCAGAGTCTCTCTCGAATATGAGTATACTGGTTTGTGTAGCTCTGACCTGTCAAGGTGATTGGGTTTCCTACTTGACACATCCCAATGCTGGGCACTGAGGTGGGTGGAGAGCACAGGCAGTGAATTTTTTCTACATCAAAACCTTTCAGCCTCTGATTCTGAAAAAGACTTAAGTCCTGAATTTTCAAAATTTCTTGTGCTCACATCCCTAGCAAAATTGCCTGAAAACATGCTTTCCAGAAGTATTAACCCCAAAACAGTTAAGAAATTAAGAGATAGCAATTTGCTAGTAGAAATGGGAAATAGAAAACACACTGAAAGTTTAATCAAGATGAAGACTTTCCATAACATCAAAATAAAAACCTTCCCCCATGAAAGACTGAACATCTCTAAGGGAGTTATTAGAAGCAGAGAGTTGTCTCTGGTCACACCTGATGAAATCACATCTGCCTTAGGAAGCCAGAGGGTCAGTGATTACCGTAGAATCACAATAAAAAGGAAAGGAGAAACCATAACAGCAGACATGTATATCCTTACTTTTGTCACACCTCAAATCCCTACAAAAATAAAAGTCAGGTACAACATTGAGCCAGTGGAACAATGTATTCTTGCTCCACTAAGGTGCTTCAAGTGACAAAAATTTGGGCAACATAGGGATAGCTGCAGAAATTCCCCAACATGTGGAAAACCATCCCGTATACTTTCGATCATGCAACTTCTGGAAAAGGGTAAAAAAGATAGTCTTCCAAAAAATACAAAATCTCCTACAAAGCAAATGTCACAGTGATCTCTTATCCATCCACCAAAAACTATCAAAGATAGACTTCAGAATTTATCTCCTCAAAAAACAGAATCAGCCAAACAAAAACCAGAAATTCACAGTGACCAAATTCCTACCCAAAACTGATTTGACAAACTGGAAGAAATGGAGGTGAGAAGCCAGAACCTACAAATGGCTAAAACTTCCAAACTCAAAACCTCAGAAAATTAAATCACAATCACATACTCAGCTAAAGCCCCCCAAACATTTAGCAGTCATGTATCAAAAAGTCAATGGAACTGTCTCAGAATAAAGGCAAACATGAATGAACTGCTTCTGGTAATAACAAACCTATCACCGGCAGTTGTTTGGATCCAGGAAACGTCCCTTAAGCAAAATGAATATCAAAGAATACCATCAATACAACTACATACATAACACTGGGCTTCGAGCATCAGGCAGTACATTGACTCTAGTTAGGTATGATGTACCTCAAAGTAAAATAAAATTATCTACTACTTTACAGACAACTGCTGTTAAAGTGACTTTACACAGGCCAATAAACATCTGAATGAACAAGCAAGTGTAGCTAAAATTTGTAAAATCATAAGGCAACTGCCTGCCCCTTTTATGATAGTAGGGGTCTTTAATTGTCACATCACCATGTGGGGTTATAAAGACACAAGCTAAAAGGGAAGGACATAAGTAACAATAATTTATAACAGTGATTTATGCATTTATAATGATAAAACCCCAACTTAGATAAATCCATTTTCTGGGTGATCCATCAATTTGTATGGATTTCTCTTGGAAGGAACTGGCAGTCACGTGTGGTAGTGTTCACTTGCCAATCATCCTACAAAACTCGGAACATAATGACTTTTGGAAATTAGGTGGAGTGAACTGAGAAGCAGTTAAAAATCAATGTTTTGAAAAAATAGTTGAAGGAAAACATATCAAGGACTTAAAATCCTCATCTCTATAAGCCAAAAAATACATTACAAAAAATTCAACAGAAAGGTTCAATGATAAATGTAAAAAAGTCATCAGTCTAAGAATAGCAAATCTGAGTAAAAGCACAGAAAATAATTAAAGAAACCAAAAGAAGAATGCTGGAAAAACTATGTCAACAGATTCAATTCTGCTACAAAAACAAAATCTGTCTGGAATATGATAAAGAAAATAGCAGGCAAATACCAAACAATCGCTGTATAAGATCTCGTTAAATAACTTAAAAATAACCAGTAAAAAGTATATCACTGACTAACTAGCCAAAACAATCTCTAAAAATTCATCTGCCAAGAATAGTAGCCAACAATTTCTAAAGTTCAAACAAAAAGCAAAAAAAGGAAAAATAAACTTTAAATCAAATGATGCCAAGAGCTATAACCTACTATTCACTCTGGTGGAACTCAATGAATCTTTAAAGAAGACCTACAATACAGCTGTAGGCCCAGATAATATCCGTTATGAATTCATAAAATTGTTAGCCAACAAATCATTACAACTGTTATTAAAAATGTATAACAACATATGGAGAAATGACAACTTCCCAGAAATTTGGAGATAGTCATTCATCATCCCTATTACAAAACCTGGCAAGGATGATGCAGACCCTGAAAACTACAGAGTGATAACATTTACCAGTTGCCTGTATAAAACTATAGAGTGAATGGTAACTTGGTATCTGGAAACTAAAGGCTTAATCAGCAATTTCCAATGTGCTTTTAGAAAAAGAAGAAGCACCATGGACCACTTAATATGCCTAGAAACCTTTATAAGGGAAGCCTTCATTAAAAAGGAACATCTCACGGCAATCTTTTTTGACTTGAAAAAGACATCTAACATGACATAGAAATTTGGTATCTTGAAAGAACTGCAAAATCAAGAAAATGGGGTTCCACAAGGAAGCATTCTTTTGGTGACCCTTTTCTGCATTAAAATTAATTCTATAGTTAAAGGTCTAAGATCAGGAGTGAGATGCTCCCTATATGTCTATGATTTTTTAATAATGTACAGATCTTGACATATGTATATACCATAGAAAGACCACTCTATCCAATGCCTCAATAAAATGCACAAGTGGACCATGGAAAATGGTTTACTTTTTTCAACAAAAAAAACAAATATCTACATTTCTGCAAATTAAGGAAACTGCACCTTGAACCCTGTTTAAAATTAGACGGAGCAGAAATCCTAGTAGTGGAATAACACAAGTTCCTAGGCATAATCTTTCACAAAAAATTAACATTCATTCCCCCATCTAAAATATTTCAAACTAAAATGTAGTAATTCCTCCAACTTTTTGAATGGGGAGCAGATCGACAAACATTTATTATACGGATCACTACTTCAATAAAAACTGGTTTACACCAATTTCATATATGGGGCGGCCAAAAAATGATGCCTAAAATTACACAACACAATCTATCATCAATGTCTCAGACTAGTACTTGGGGTTTTAGGACAACTGCAGTGGAGAGCTTATACATAGAAGCTAATGAAACATTTCCATCTTTAACTACAGTACTATGTAAAAATAAAATCATGCCCAGCTAACCCAGCTTACAGCAGTACCTTTCAAACCTAATTGCCGTGATCTATTCCAACAAAAAGACAATACAATACAACTCTATGGACTCAGGATGAAATCCATTGCTGAAGAATTAGAGACCTCAGTTAAGCATACAAGAAATGACTACAGCCAGTATTCCACCATGGACAATCAAGCAAACCAAAGTCTTTCTAGAATTAAATAAACTCTCCAAAAAAAGTACCCACTCACATTCCTGGACAAGTTTCAGAGCATATTGGAAAACTACTCTAACCATACACCCAGCTATATAGACAGGTCAGAATGTGAGGACAAGATAGGATGTGCAGCAGTGAGCCAAAATATTACCAAAAAATGCCCCCCCCCCAAAGTTCTATTTTCACTGCAGAGGCTTATGCAGTAGAGCTAGCTCTCAATATGATTACACAGAGCAAACAAAAAATTCTTTTTATCTCTTCTAAAGGGAAAAAAAAACAACACCCCACTCATTATCAAACTATTATGCAAAATGAGCACTACTTACAAACATAAAGACATCAAATTAGGTTGGATTCCTAACCACATCAGAGTGGAAGGTAACGTTAAAGCAGACCTAACAGCCAAAGTAGTTTTAGATATGGATGTAGATTCAATGACCAAATCTCCATAGATGGACTTTAAGGAGATCATTAACAAATACATTTGAAAAGAATGACAATGGTACTTGGACAAGAATGCACAAAATACGCTCTTCACATTTCAGCCCAAAATAGGAGAATAGAAGTCATCTTTCAGAAAATCTTGAAAGGAAGAAGTAGTACTGGCCTGCTTACGCATTGGTCACACGAGATAAAACCCGCTTGTACTTGCTAAACAGTGAAGATCAACCAGTATGCTAAGCATATGAAATGGCATAAACTATTAAACATATGTTAACCAAGTGTTCAGACCTTGCTCTCTGAAGACAAAAATATATATAATATAAGCAGCATGTATGAGATCTTTGAGAAAGCAAAAGTGGGTGATATAATTTCTTAAAACAGTGGGCCTATACCAAAAAATATAAACCAAATGGGAATGTCAATAAAATCAATTTCTCTACAAACTGTATATCTGAAAAGAATACATCAATGAAACCAGACTCAACAAAAACCCCGCTTTACAAAAATATGTCAATGAAACCTGATTTACAAACAGATATCTTACAAAGAATACACATTGTATTCATATAAATCTATTGTAAAAAGATCTTGCTGGTATTAAATAACCCATTGAGATTGATATACCGTAAAACAAAACAAAACAAAACAAACCAGACACACACATTTCCTGTGTACTTATTTATATATTTTCTGTCCTATCTATACACTGAAGGGAGTATAGATAGGACAAAATCAATTTGTGTTAGCAAATGTGTAAATCAATTTAAGTTAGCAAATTTGTGAGTAATTACTTCTCTTTTAATAATCTATACAAATAAAATATTTATCTGCATTTAGAGAAAATTAGTTCCCGAGAAAAATGAACTGTTTAATAAAACACTTTCTTTACTCTTACATTTCTTAGACAGCACTCAGATACCTTTGTTTATTAAGTGATCATCTTGCTTTAACTTGGTCTTGAAATAGGCTTTGTCACTACCGTCTTTGTCATTCTCTTATTATCTTGTTTTCACTGTTCTATTAAATACATGCATTTTTTAGCATGAAAAGATATTGAGCAAAAAGTGATTTATATAATAACTCCACTCATCGGCCCTCGTCAATGGTAACCATATAATGTCAATGTATGAGTTGGTCTTTGCCAACAGCCACTGTTAATGTAGCCCTATCCGTCATGTTGGTCCTCATGTTTCTTCAGACCGCTGTAGTTACCATCTAACTGACTCTTCACTTGTTAGCGTGTGTCTCATTTGTCACTGGTATCCTGATGGTAGGCATGGTTCCACTCAGCTGGTGTTTGTCTGTTCACAACCATTCACTCCTCTGCCAGGTTGTGTTTTTTGATCTGAGTGGGTGAAAATGTTGCTGATGAAGCAAACTGAAGCAGTTCAACAGCTGGGAGCCACACAAAAATACTTTGGAATAAAGAATTAGCTCAGATTAAAAATGTAACAATGATTTGGTTTATATATGATTTATTGTATACAGTGGCTTTAACCCTTCACACTTGTTATAATCAAATGACACTGGAATCCCCTTTGGAGTATGCAGCTTGTTTTAGTAGTAACTTAAAGTTCTAAGTTCTGGCACAAGGTCTTGTTCAGTAGGTCTCAGCGAATGATGTGAATTCTAGTAGCAATAATGTGAAGACTCTCTAAGTTGTCCAGACCATCTACTTATATGGAGCTCTATGTCTGGCATGGGTCGGGTTGACTAGGGTCTCGGTTCAGTTGTCTTTCACCCTTAACATCAACCTTTTTCTAAAATTCCATATTCTTGAAATATATTTACTCAAGTGGTTTTTCAAATTTGGGATTGTTCAGCCCCATTTTGAAAATGGTCAGAGAAATCAAGACACCTCTTAACTCCAACTCACTTCATGTCCCATCTCACACCATCACTCCATATAGGCAGTGCTAATATCTCGCTCTCTTCCTTCTCCCACTTTCTCAGCAGCTAACCTCAGCACACTCCTAAAGCTGGTGTGACAAATTCAACTTCCAGATGGCATATTGAGAACAAAAGGTATTTTCAGTCATTAATCTTTTTTTATCAGTTTGTCCAATGCTGTAATTTCTCGATTGACCAGACCACTCAAGAATTGGGAAAGAAAATTATTCCCTTCCTCTCTAGGGATAAAAACAAAAGTTTATCTTTCCTCTATGCATTTTTACAATCAACAGCCCACACAGCATTTTTGTCCATGCTAACTCCAAAATAGTAATTAATTTTTCTTTATCACTTGTATCCAAAGGAATCTAATTCAATGTCTGTATATAAAAAAAATTTTCTAGACAAATGTCACAGAAATTATAATGATAAATATGTCAAGCTGTGGGGACACTTCTCTTTTGATGGAAACTAAATGTTTCTATTCCTGTCTTTTTATTCAGAGTGGTCTTTAAATGTTATTTCAGTGACCACCCAGATCTCTTTATTAATAATATGTTTTTTTTATCTGACATCTTCACACATATATTAATGGTCTCTGTCTCATCAGTGAGAAGTGGGGAAGGATGGGTAGTCTTGGTTTTGCTCAATCTTACTGAATTCTGTCTAGTTAAATTTGGGTTTGATTCTCCTTGGATTTATTTTAAAACATGATTTTTCAATGCATTTCATTATTAATTTTCTTCTCAACTTTTCAATCCATCTTCCTGCAAGTTTCAACAATTATCGAGTTAGTAGACACTTTCCTCTTCCTTCTTTCTTTTTTTTAATGTATTTTTTTTTATCAACCTTTGGGGATCCCAGTGTCACACCAGGAGTAATTAATGAATCATAGATACCACTGATAGCCTCAAAAATATAAAGGGAACAGATGAATTAAATGGTTCATTGGCTTTTATTTCAGTCATGAATTCTTTATCTCTGCTTTATTGAATCTCATTACATTGTTTCAAGACTTGTTTCATTGCATCACACTATTAAAACTTTTTAACAATGGCAGTGGCTTACTAGTAATAATAATAATAATGTAAAACCTAGAATTACCTTGGTTAGTGTCCAGGGTAGGTCCACCGGAGGTTAGAGCCTCTAGCTTTCTAACAATTGCCATCATATTATATATATATATATATATATATATATATATATAAATATATTCTGTTAACTGGGGCAAGAAAGGAATTTTAATGTCTCCAAAACAAAACTTCTCTCTATTAATCATTTGTGAAATGTCTTTCTTCCTCCAGGATAGTGACTCTCAGCTGACATGAAGTAGAAAGATTATATGGAATCCATTGGTAGGTTTACTGCTAAGAAAGTTGGTTCACTGTACTGTGCTAGACAACTTTTCTCTCCAGCATCTGTCTTACATATTTACAAGGGGGGACCCAAGAGTAACCGGATTTGGGTCATCTAATTTTATTCATTTATTGTTGCATGTTTATATTCTTATCACCTTCAAAGTATTCTCCATTTGAAGCAATGCAATGGTCCAGATGTGTTTTCCACTGTTTAAAGCAGTCCTCGAACTCTTGTGAAGTTATGTTTTTTAATGACTCCGTTGATTTCTTCTTAACCTCTTCCTCATTTGCAAAACATTTCTCCTTGAGGACTTTCTTCATTCAGAGGAACAAAAACAGTTGTAGGGGGCGAGATTGGGCGAATAGGAAGGGTGAGGAAGTGGAGTCATGCCCATTCTTGCTCAGAAACTGTCTCACATTCAAGGTGGTGTGCGCTGGTGCATTTTCGTGATGCAACCACCACCCTCCACTTTGCCACAGGTCAGGGCATTTTCGTCTCAGCTTGTCTCACAAACGCTTCAGGACTTCCAAGTAAAAAGCCTGGTTAACAGTTTGACCAGGAGGAACAAATTCTTTGTGGAGAATTCCTTTCATATCAAATAAACAAATCAGCATGATCTTGACATTGGACTTCACTTGACGCGTTTTTTGGGTTGTTTTGACGTTGGATGCTTCCACTGACTTGATTGCTGCTTTGTTTCCAGGTCATAGCCATAGCACCAGCTTTTATCACGAGTGATGGCCTTCAAAAAAAGGTCTGGATCAACTTCCAACTGTTCTTTCAGTTTATGACAGGCATCCTTTCAGCCATGGTAAAAATAAACGAAAAGGTCTGAAGCACTTCAAATCAAATGTGAACCACAGAGCTGTACGTCTTCGTACGATGACACCAGTTAGCACGCTGATGCCTGAGGGTTGCCTCAAATTGCATCTAGCAGTGGAAGCCTGAACTATTACGGGCTTGTCACACAGAAAACGATTCCGGTTACTTTTGGATCCCCTCTTGTATAAGTCTACCATTCATCCATGTTTTAAATATTGCTGCCATATATTGTTATGGTGTTCCTGCTATATATTTAGAGATTCTTGATGAAATCCAAAGAAGAATCAGTAAGATTAAGGGTCAGCTTCAGTCACTTTCCTACTGCCATAATGTATCTTGATACCTATTGCCTTTTCTATAAATATTTTTGTTGCAATTGTTTTCCTCCATGGTACCTAAACTTTATGAATTTAAGCGCAGTACTAGATTGGCAGTAAGGTCTCATCATTTCATAATTGAATTGGTAAAGATGAAACCTTAAGTCTTATACTAACAGTTTCTTTTCCTTTTTTTCCAGTTCCATGTTTTCTCACCAACTTTGACCTTCAAAAATTGAAATGCAATGTCAATTGTTATCTACTGTCTTCTTGATTTCTCTTCTATTGTTGTTTCTTCTTAATAATGTTTCTATTTTCTTTTATTCTTTCGCACTCAGTAACTCCTTTTGTCTTAGTGGTTTACTGCCTTGCATGGGTTGAAATAATTAAACATAATATATATATATATATATATATATATATATATATATATATATATATATATATATATATATATATATATTAACAGCACTATTCAGGTTTTGCTTAGCCATAGGTTCTCTGTAGCCAAGCAGTCAAAGCACATCAGATCTAATGACATTTTTTCCCTAGGGGAATACTGCCAGAGAATGCATATTTTTATAATAAGATTTCTCAAATATTCAGGCTGGTAGATGAAGATAAATATACTATTTAATAAATAAATAGAGCGTCTACTAAAATATGGCTATCCACTAAAAATAATGTTTAAGTAATAAAAATATTGGATTTATAAATGAAAATTCCATTCCTAAAATTGCTTTGCTTACATTAGGATACAAAACAGCAGACATATATGTCTCAAGAATCAAGAAAAATCCGTGTTTAACAGCACCCCCCTATATATATATAAATATATTGTGTGTGTGTGTCTGTGTGTCAAAGATGGATATTGCTTACGTGTTCACTGTACATGGTCAAACCCTTTAATGTCTAATTTTCGAATTTGGTCTGCCTATTTATTATACCCAGGGGAAAGTTTTAACGTATTTCTTTCTGTTCAGTCTAGTGAAAGAGATGGTCTATCATCTATCTGTTGTATGGAAATATCTTTTGTTGTAACTATTAACATTATTTGGTGTAACAATATCATTTCTCTTTTATTATTAATGTCTGGACATGAAAAACATTTCACTTAACACCTTTTTTCCCCTAAAAATAATTTTTCCATTTTTCATAATAGTTATTCACTGGAAAGTTACCAGGAACAAATAAAATTTATTTTGTTTTTCTTTTGTGCCCCTAATTGCTATTACAAAGTTAATGAAAATGAATCTTGATGCATGGGAATGGCAACAATTATAAAGTTATTACAAAAGAGACATTTCTTGGTTATCTATCTAATTCTTTCACCTTGGAATTAGATGTGATGTGGGACTATTTTGAAGACTATCTCTTCAAGAATATATATCAAGCAATTTTGTCTAACTTGATACTGGTAGAGACTTTTTGGCTCACTATCATAGTAATTTTAATGGTAATATTAGCTGTTTCCTTATAAAGAAACATTCGGCATTCATTGACTGTCACTGTCAGTTGAAATTTATAAAATCTTTCAATTAAACTTGCCCACTCAGAGAATGTTTTCTGTCAATAATAGAAGAACACATTTTACATAGTACATACCACAACCACACTCTCACGGAGACTCTTCTGCCACCTATTGGATGAGAGTGTCATCAGACAACACATTAATAAGCAGCATAAGGATTGTAGTAATATTAGACAGGTACTCACAAACAATACCAAAATACTAGTAAAATCAAACAGTAAAAACAGACATGATCCTTAAAGCCAGACTCATACAACAAAAATAATCATTTATAAATAAAAACAATTTTAATTTATGACCCCACATCTTCAAATGTATAATAAAATAAGAAGTAAACACATATACGTGTCACACCTTGCCTATGTCACAACACTCTTTGCCCACATTATTACACTCATGAGTTTTATGAAACTCACTATTTGTCTCTACCTATCCTAATGATGACTTAAGAAAGTTGAAAGATTGGACCATATTTCTTCCAAAAATGTCCATTGTCTTTAATAATGTTTGCTGCCTAAATACATGCACACACACACACACACACACACACACACACACACACACACACACACACACACACAGCAATTTTATCTTTGAAAATGGTGAACACAACAATATTTGTCTTGAAATAAACAACACCCTGATGCTGACATTGTGCTAATGTTGAAAGTACTCCGAATCAAATAATACGCATCAACAGAGACATTTTCTCTCTTCCTTTAATAATGACACCAAAAATCTTGTCTGTAAATATGAAAAGATACAAATGAAAATAAGTTGACAAAACTTGTCTAAATAATTCAATGAGACATGTCTCTCTCTCTCTCACTATATATATATATATATATTTTTTTTTTTTCATTAAATTTATAGACAGTTTTTTTATCTGTTATTGCAATTTAGCATCATCAGTAGATGAATAAAATCAAAGAAAATATATGCTTTATATTTCAAAACACATGGGAAATAAATTCCACACTTAAAACATTTTTTAGAATTTGTGTCTGAATTTCTGGTATGAGGAGTTATTATTTAGAATATTTACCTTTACAGTGGGCACAACAATCAAAAGATGAGGATAATAGTTTGAATGTAATAGTGTAATAAATTTCCAGAATGTTTCTCCTTTTTTTTAGTAACTTTTAGTTACAGTGATGCTTAAACTTCATCTGATGAGACAGAAATTAGACAAGAAAGATGAAAAATGACCTTGGAAGCTATTTTACCTAAAGAATTGCCCAGAAACCTTACCGGTAATTATTTCGGGGACATGTGATTCAGGAAAAAGAGTGTCTCCTTAGATTTGGGAGAGTTTTCAGATTATTACGTTTATTTGGGAATCCTGTTGCCATAGATAGATGGTAAAACAATAAATGGAAATCGAAATGGAATTGAGAACAGTAACAAAGAACTCACAAAAGAGCTTTGGAGAACAAGCAAAGGTAATTAATCCAAAATAAAGAGGAAAAGATCTGAGGGAAGCATTATGTCTGGTGCCTTGGCTCACATGATTGGTTCAGTGGAGAGGTAAAGAAAGGTACTGTGAGGGATGAAATGTTGCATTCAAGGAACAAGGTAATGTGGGGTAGATGGTGGAGAGGCAGGGTAAACAAAAGTGACAAGAAATGACTAAGTAAATAATAGGTGGCAGGTTGATTGTGGAGGCAAGTTACCAGCCAGTGTGAAGCATAGTAACAAAGCGCAGAGGAAATGGATCAAAAGGGTGCGCTTTAAAATGAAAGGGGAAAACATGGAGCTCACAGGCCGTGCAAGAGCGAGCATTCTCAAAGAAGGAAAAACACAAACCAAAAACCGAAAACATACTATAGAATAAAAAGAAGAAAAGCGTTACAATCATGACGGAAAACAGAAGAGAAAGAATGGAGAATATAACTCTAAGGGGAAATGTTTTGAAAGGAAAGTAAAAATGAAAAAAAAGAAAAATAAAGCAATGGAAACTTGGAGGAAACAACAAAATGATAAATGTTAAGAGGACAAACTTTGAAATGTCAAATGAAATAAATGTGAGCAGACTGTGATAGATAGATAGATAGATGTGAGCAGACTGGGATAGATAGATAGATAGATAGATGTGAGCAGACTGGGATAGATAGATAGATAGATAGATGTGAGCAGACTGGGATAGATAGATAGATAGATGTGAGCAGACTGAGATAGATAGATAGATGTGAGCAGACTGTGATAGATAGATAGATAGATGTGAGCAAACTGGGATAGATAGATGTGAGCAGACTTAGATAGATGTGAGCAGATTGGGATAGATAGATAGATAGATGTGAGCAGACTGGGATAGATAGATAGATGTGAGCAGACTGTGATAGATAGATAGATGTGAGCAAACTGGGATAGATAGATGTGAGCAGACTGAGATAGATAGATGTGAGCAGATTGGGATAGATAGATAGATGTGAGCAGACTGGGATAGATAGATGTGAGCAGACTGAAATAGAGAGATAGGTGTGAGCAGACTGAGATAAATAGAGTGAAATTTATAAAGTGAGATTGATAGACTGAACAGACTGACTGAAATTGATAGACCGAGATAGATAAATGGAATGGAGAGAGAGAGAGAGAGAGAGAGAGATAGGGAAGAATAGACTAAAATAGGTAGGTAGATATGAACAGACTGAGATACTGAAAAATCAGAGAAATGAATGAAGAACTGAATTAAAGGAAAACATGGGATTCTGGAGGAAAAGTAAAATCAAGAAGAAAAGAAAGGAAAGAAAAATTCAAAAAAATTAACAAGAAGAAGGAAAACTAAACAAAGTACAAGAGGTGAAATAAATGCAAAATATGTGAAAAAGAGAGCAAAATGAAAAAAATAATATCCAATGAATGAAAAAGATGATTGGAATAAAATCTGTGAATGAAAGAAGGAAAAATGAGATTGAAAGCAAGGCTAATGGAACTAAGGCAGTGGATATGAGAGGGGGGGTGTCTGTAAAGGGAGAAGGTAAAAAAGGGACTAAGAGATAAAAAGAGAGGAAAGAAAGAAAGAAAAAATCCCAGCAAATGTTGTAAGAGCAAAATGTTTTTTTCTTTTTGAAAGGAAAAGAATACTAGAAAGAAGAGTAAGGATGAAAAATAAAGGTGATTAATAATTTGAAATAAAAATAATAGTAAAAGCTGTCCAATATGGGGAAAGAAAAATAGGAAATGGTGTGGAACATAAAAAGGTAGAGAAAAAAAATCATTTCTATCACTAACAACAAAAATCACCCAAAATAGAACAATTGCATGGACAAAAAATGAAAAAAAAATTACTGAAAGTAACCTGACTCAATATCCCATAATATGTAAAAAAAAAAATGTCAAACATCTTAATATGATCTTTTGATTGACTGGATATTGCTTCACTGTCATCTCAACATTGATCGACCAGCCACTCAATCAATCAGTCATCAGAAGACAATTGACTCTGCTCTGGAGCAATGAGCATCAAAGGGTTTAACCTGAATCTTTGCTTTTACCAATTCCAGAAAAATCGGGTAATCTTGGCTTCAAGAAACAATCATAATTGAATTTCGCATCTTGAATTGTTAGTGCTTTTTACCCCACAATCTGTGTTCCTTCAGGCTTCTTTTGACTCTCATTTTTCAGAGCCAGCAGTGAAAATGAAAGGAATATTGCTTTCTTTGTAAAAAAAGAAAACATTTTTTTAATAAGGTCTTTCAAGAACAAGGCAAGGAAACAACTTAGTAAATTAAAACTTATAAAATCAATTGTTTAATAGATCAACTTCTTTTATGTGCCTTCTCCTGTGAGAGCACAATAGTTTATGGCTCGCCACAACTTCCTATCTTTTGTTGCTCTATGTAACGTTTGACTCTTTACTGTCCCTCTTTGTCCTTGTTCTTTAATCTGTTCTCACAACTGATATTATGAAAAATAAACAGCAATGCCACAAGATCTCTATACACCAAGACCACCATCTCTCTTTCACTCTTTAGATATCAACTGTTTAGCTCTATTTAGGTACATACAAAGCATCTGGTTAGCAAGGACAAATTACTGTTTTTAAACTACAAATTCCCCATGATTTCTCTTGAACACTCATATCTGCTTGAAGCATATCTTAATGTAAACCAATGACATCATATATTATGAAATGGACTTAATGGTGTAGTATGTCAGGCTATAGGATGGTTCTTTAAAGGATACAGGTTCAATTCCTGTTGGAGGACACATATTTTCTATGAAATTACTCAGAAATTCAGGCCAGTAAATGTTGTAAATACTGATTATTATAAACAGAGCATTTACTTAAATATTTGTAGCTATACAAATAACATATAAACAGAAATATATATAAAATCATGAAACTTCAAGCTGCAGTACAAATGTAGGTATATATATATATATATATATATATATATATATATATATATATATATATATATATATATATATAAAACCCTGCCTTATCATGAAGTTCTTCTGTGGCCTAATTGGTACCAGTAATTTTCAGGTATCAGAGTGATTTTCCTGATTGGAATGGAGGTATATTTTTCTTTATCTTGGATGGCTGATATTAATTTCACTGTTTAAGAAATTGAGAATGGATGTCAATTCAAACAGACATACCCAGTAAAAATAACTTTATAATAATACTGAATATATATATATATATATATATATATATATATATATATATATATATATATATAGGTTGCTGATTTGAATCAATCCACAACAAAGAGAAAGGCGAAAAAGATTTTTAAATATAAAAATATTAGATATTTTTATTTTCATGTTTTTATAATTAAAGTTTTCATAGTGTGTATGAGTATTTAACTTCTTTAAGTTTGTGTGATTTCTACTCATATATGCCTGAAAAAAGTGAAAAGGAGAAAGTGAAAAGGAAAGTGTAAGTGTCATGTAGCTTGGTGAGAAAGATTGATGAATGAATAAGTCATAGTGTTGTGAATCTGTTAGAGTATGTTGCTGCTCCTCCTAACTCCTTGCCTGGTCTAGAGACTTGGCTTATATACTCTTCAAAGGGATCACAAAGCATGGTTTTTATTGTCAGAATTAACAGCTGAAAAATGTTAAATATTATTTTCAAATGATTAAGTTATTAACTGAAAGGAGATGCAAATTCTCCAATTCAGAAATCATATTTTTGTTATTTAATGTTTTATTGTTTTGTTTATTTTATTGTTTTTGTGTTTATTTCTGTCTTTGCTCTGCAAATATATATATATATATATATATTATATATATATATATATAATGATATTAATTCAAAGTAGGCATTGAAATTGCATAATCATCATTGCAAACTAGGTGAACTTTAAAATATATTGAGTTTATCCCAGGTGAACTTTAAAATATATTGAGTGTATCTTACAGGTATTTGAAATCCATAAATTCCAATTCTCTCTTCCTTTTTTTCTCTTTCACAACTGTTATCTGTTTCTGACAATTATTTCTACGCCCCCATGAAATGAAAGAATTTAAAAAATGAAGTCTGATTATCCACAATAAACCATCAGAATGAAACTAAACTGCTTTCCTAATATCTGTTAAATGAACTGTTAGTTCCAATCCCCACTGTAAATGATTGCAAAACACTTTGTCCTATCCATCTTATAGGCAGAAACACACAAATGAATGCTGGGATTTTTTGCTAGCCAATAAAATAGGCCGGTCCTCAGTTTCATCTGACTCAGTCCCAGTCTGTCTTTTCTTGAAGTCAGAAGGCTATGTTTGCCTGCCTGAACTTGCTTTTGTGTGTCAACCCCAATTTTTAGTTTATGAACTTTTTGCTTTATTACTGTTAATTTGCCTTTCATATATTGTTTGCTTGCTTAATATTATATAGATTATACGGACAGAGCAAATAAGCAACAAGAAAGTTTTTTAAAAAATGACAACAGAAAGAACAAAATTTCAAAATCAGGAAAAGACAGCTAAAATTCTTAGGACATATTATGAGGAAGGAAGGCTTGAAAAACTTAACCCTCATGGAACATATTGAGGGCAAGAGTGATAGGGTAAAACCTCTTATATGACAAGCTTAATTTTTTTTAATCATTTCATCTCAAGCAAGGCAACAATGCCACTAGAACGCAGGCGGTTTACAGGGAGTGAAAGTGAATGAGAATGCGGAGATTGAAAATAGAGAGGATTGAAGAAAGGTCAAAAAGTAACAGGCTTCAAGAACAGTAGATGGCTGTTGGTTCCAATCCCCATGGAGAATGATTGCAAAAAACTTCCCCCCTTCATACTATATAGGCAGAAACACACAAATGCATGCTGGGATTTCTTCCTAGCCAATAAAATAAGCCGGTTCTCAGTTTCATCTGACTCAATCCTGGTCTGTCTTGAAGTCAGAATGCTACGTTCTTTTATCTGGACTTGTTCTTGTGTGTCAACCTCAATTCTTAGTTTGTGGACTTTTTGCCTTATTACTGTTGCTTTGCCTTATTTCTGTTAATTTGCTTGCTTGGTTTATATTAATATTATTTGCCCTGTTTTTTCTTTTCCTTGTTATTGTTTATTGCCAACTTTGTCAATTCTGTTTGTTGGGTAGTTCTGCCATTTATTGACATTCAACCATGGCCACTCACTCTACCTGAACAAACAACATTTCTGTGCAGCCGTCATCAATATTAGGAAAACTCAGACTCTACTAGAGTTCCTTTCTCTTCTTTCTTTCTGATTCTGGAAGCAAACATATAAATCTATATTGTTTGACATAAAAACGTGCAGTGTATGTGTCTGAATTACGTTAGATTAGATGTTTTTAATTTTTTTTTATGTGCTTACTTAATACTGTTTTCCTTCCTCAGGTATGTAGTGTATTCCGGAATACTGTTGAATGTTGTTCTGGAAGTTTTGATAACATTCAAAAACACAACAGACAACTATGAAAGGCCAAAACCTACAATGCCATAATGTTGTGAAAAAACAACAGTTTTAAAGAACTTTGTATGAATAAAACTACATAAAATATATAATAAATGTTGCTGATCTTATCCACAATATTTACTGGACACCTAATGTATTTGAGACTCCATATTCGTTGTATCAAATGGCTATTGAGGCTTATTCCCATACCACATCCAGACACTGGTCCCTGTATGATGACTGAAGTTAAGCAACACTTTTGTGTTTGTTATATTCTCTTACATGCAAATACTGTTGGGAAAGGTATGAATCTATCTCTTCTCCTCCCAACTATGGGTTAATTAGTAGGACTTGTATCACTAAACCATTGTTATGTAAAAAAATTCTTACAATCTAAAAATATTTTCTGTCTTTGAATAACCTGCAAAAGGTTGAAATTCTCTCATGCTCATTTTATTAAGTGACTGTAGATCAGAAATTTACAATCTCAATCTCAATCAGTGTAACTCCCACATGCTATAAGGAAACAAATAATATTACTATTGACAAAAATTGGGTTATTGATATGTAAATTTGATGTGACAGCTCAATGGTATAAGCCAATGTCATCCAGTTCATTTAGTCAAGGACACATGTGGCTGTTGATTCCATCAGGGGAACATTCACCCTGGCCATTCACTTCAGTCTAGGGAAACTTCTGCCTAGCAATGCCATGTCATCACCACACTGGCAGAGTATATATATAGCTATGGAGAACACTACATGGTGGTTGACCTTACAAGGTTTATCTGTCCTTAGTCTTGTTTTTAATCTGCCTGGATCTCTAGCCACCCTCCTTACCAGAAAAAGTCTGGTTTAGTTGCCAGTGACCTGACCATGCAGCAGCTAGTCCTGGGCTACATGGTACCAGTAACACTTGTAGAGAGATCATGCATAAAATATTGAATTAAAACTCAAAAAAAAAAAAAGCAGTGACTAAACAAAGAACAGATAATAGAAACTACATCACTTGAGGACTTCCAACAGCAGTAACAACTAAAATGTCTAGTAACTTGAAAAGAGAATAATGACAGAATAAAAAGGTTGACATTTCACGCTATAACAAACAAAAATCAAGGAAAGAAGGAAGCCCCCTTCAGTCTTAGAAAGAACAATAATAGTTACCTATTTCCTTGAAAAATGGTTTCAAGGGAAATTTTAATAATTTCAACCATAAACAGTACTAGCTGCTCAGTCAATGGATGTCGAATGTTTCCTTACAAGGAAACGGCTAATATTACTGTTACCATTATTCACTTGTCTAGTATCTGTACATTTGATAAAAACCCGATTAAAAAAAAATGAAATTGAAGTTCTGATAAATCAGTAAAAGTAAATCATCTTTTATTCCTGCGGTCAGTATCAAGTAAATAGAAGTTTTCAAAAAAATCATGAAAAATCTATAAAGATAAAAAAAAAAAAATCAGTGAATGGATTGAATGATGTGTCCTTGATAACATATTGCAGACTTTAGAATTGGAAGCCTCTCTTGAATCAAATACTGTCTGTCATAAGTGGCATCTGGGAAGTGCATTGTGGGTAAAACCGTTGGTTCATTTACCTGGGGTTATTTGTGCAAATTGTACATTGATAGCAGCAGCAGCAGCATGTGTATAGAATGTTCATTCCTACTTGTCTTCTTTTCCCCTCCCACATAAAGCCTAGTTTTTCAATTGGTTAAGGCCAGTGTATAGATCAGCATGTGTGTCTTCCGTGATTTCAGTAACAACATTGAATAGAAAATGCCTCAAGTTGTCTTGATTGTTGATGGAGAAATCAGTTATATAATGGAGAATTCATGTAGGCTTACCTTTATTTGTAAGGCTTCATTTTGATCATGTACAATTAACATTCCACAAACACATTATATGTATATGCTCATGTAAGTGTGTGTGTGTGTGTATATATAGATATATATATATATATATAGATAGATATATATATACATATATATATATATAATATTGCATAATTTTTTATTATATTTGTTTATTTTAAATACAAAAGAAAATTGTTGCTTTTGTTTTTTTTTAACAACAATTCTCATATAAAATATGGACCACCCCACCCTTATGATAATCCAATATATTTAGCATATTTAAATTACGTAATGGTCAGTCTCAATTCAGAACCTGAAGATCATGTTGTGCATGAAATCTGTGTAAAACAAAAAAAGTGTATATATATATATATATATATATATATATATATATATATAAAACTAACCTGGCCATTGGTCTCAAAAAGGACCTCCAATCTGTGGTTGACTGGGGCAAGAAATGGCTTGTAAACTTTAAGGCCTCAAAACCAAAACTGCTCCCTTTTATCAACCACAGAGAACCCTCCCTACCACCTATTAGAATGTCTGATGCTCAACTCCATTAGAGTGCCTGCTTGGTCTCACAAGTTCCGCTGACCTGAGATGGAACAAATGCATTGAATCAATAGCTTCATCTACCGCAAGGAAAGTTGGCTCTATGTGTCGCGCCAGAAAGTTTTTGTTGTTTGAGTCCTTCCTTTAAATCTATAAATCAACCATTCATCCTTGCATGGAATACTGCTGCCATATATGGTCTGGAGCCTCTGCTGTTCCTCTCAAGTCTCTGGAAAAAATCCAGAGATGGATATACAATGTGACTGGTCCTGATCTGGCATCTCATCTACAGTCACTTTGTTACAGATGTGCTGTTGCTTCACTTTGTCTTTTCTACAAATACTTTCATGGTAACTGCTCTGACAAGCTACTTTCGCTGGTTATCAAAATACATGAATTTAAGCATGCTACTACGTTGGCATCTCAGTCCCACCTTTTCACTGTTGAAACTGTTAAATGTAGCTGTCTTTTTTACTCAAATAGCTTCATGTCTTGCACTTCCCATATTTGGAACTCCCTTCCTCTTACTTGCTTCCCTGTAATCTTCATTTATTCAAATGCAATGTCAATCAACATCTTCAGATGCCTTGGTCTAATTCCCCATCCTTCTCTTCATCCTTTTACCTATTATGCTTCTTCACTCTTTCTCCCACTCTCTGTAACCCCTTGTGTGTATGTGGCACTCCTGCCTTGCTTGGAATGAAATGCTTAAAAACACACATATATAAATGTGTATAGGATGAATGTGAATAAAATTTGTCTCTTAGCTGATTGATGTTACCTTGAGCATCTCCATTCCAATTTTGTAGATGGACCTGTTTGTCCTCTCTTCGGTGGGTATCAGCAGTTTACTGCTTATATCTTTTCAATATTCTCTTTTTATACACATTTAAGACTGGTGTAAATTTTCTTCTTTTGTCTCTACGTTTGTACATGTGCTTGTCCACTATGCTTGTGTGTGCCCATCTTCATGGATGGGCATTGTTATCGTGTTGCTGCTGTTTTTGTAAGACTTGAAAAAGATCAAAAAATGATAAACAACTGAAATAAATTATTTATAAAAGCAGAAAAATCCAGGATAACCTATGAAATGGAAACCAACAATTACAATAAACTCATTGACAACGAAGTCACTAAATTTTACAAAATCACAAATAATGAAACAGCAAGTGATATAAACAAAGAAACTAAAAACATTGTCACTAAACTAAAATTAGACAATAGAATAAAACAATTAGCAAAAGTAGAACCATTTATTAAATTAGAAGACCATGAGGACAAATTTACGACAAAACCAACATGCAGATTGTTAAGCCCCACAAAAAGCAATATTGGGAAAATAAGAAAACAAATATCAGAAAAATATGCTCAAAACTAAGAAACATACTAAACATAAATCAATGGATAAATACTAAATCAATAATCAATTGGTTTAATGACATTAATAATAAAAAAAACTGTTCCTTTAGACAATTACACATAAAAGACTTCTGCCCATATATTAATAAACATACCCTAAACAATGCATTAAACTTAGCAAGACAATACATCAATATCCCCAATGAGGACATAAATATAATTAAACACTGCCGAAAATCAATATTATACCGCAATAAAAAATATGACTAAAAAGGCCAAAATAATAATGATAATGATAATAATAATAATAGTAATAATAATAGTATTGATAATAATTTTGACATAACAATGACTAGTGATGATGGCGCAGGAGTATAAAGAATAAATTGACAAATATATAAATATATAATCAATAAATTAACAAATATTATTAACAAGAAATAATAAAAACTTTCAAAACCCTACAATTTACAATAGATATAAAATCCAATCAAAAAAATACTAAATTTCTAGACATGATATTCAACCTAAACAACGCAACCTACAAACCATACAGAAAACCAAACAATAACCCAATATACATTAACAAAAATTTTACCCACCCCACCCCCGCAACATATTTAAACAATTTCCAGTAGTCTAAAAATAATCAATGAAAATAAAAAAAACAACATATGAATCATCCCTAAGAAACAGTGGATATCCAAACAAACCAAAATACAAAAATAAAAACAACAGAAAAAGAAATTTAATTTGGTTCAATCCCCACTATAACAATACAATAAAAATTAAAAATAGGAAAAAATATTTCTTCAAATTAATTGACAAACAATTTCCAAAAAATAGAAATTATCAAAAATTATAAACAAAAATACAATCAAAATTAATTACAGCTGCATGGATAACATGGAGAAAATAATAACTAAGCACAATAAAAAAAAAATACTCCACAAAACCATAATAATTACAACAACAATAACAATAACAGACAGCAAAATAACACAATTAAATATAACTGCATAAACAAACAAAATTGCCCACTAAACAATAAATGCTTAACCAATAACATAATATACAAAGTCTTTGTAAATAATAACATTACCACAGATGAAAAATTTACATATGAACCACAAAAAAATAAATTTAAAGAAAGATATTATAACCACAAAATCTCATATGAAAGAAAAAATACACAAACAATACAACCCTACCAAAATATATATGGAGTCAAAAAGAAAACAATACCTCCCCAAAATCAGATAGGAAATTATAACAAGAGTAGCCTCATTCAGTATTAACAGCAAAAATTGTAAATTATGCTTAGAGGAAAAATTAGCAATAATTAGTTTTAAAAATCAAAATAAAATCTTAAACAAACAAGAAAACTGAAATAATGGGCAAATGTAGGCATATGAATAAATATTTACTTTGCTATCTAAGCACTAACTAAAAATAAACAAATAAATGTAAATAAAATAAATATAACTTTAAAAAAATATAATACAAACTTTAAAAAATATAATATAGACTTAATTTATCAATAAACAAACAAATATTAAAGTATGCATATATGTGTACATGTACATATGTACACACACAAACACCAAAAATAGAACAAACTTAATCCACCATCTATAATTCTCAAAATGTGTGTGTGTGTGTGTAATCAGATGTTGTTTATGTGTTTCCACAGATTCCATCCGCTTTCGATGAATTTCTTTTGTTTGATAGATAATTCTTCCATGCTGGTTTTGAGTCTAAATTGTTGGCAACAATGGCTCTCCACTACTTCCTGTCCATTATAACTCTCAGCAACGTTTTACTGTTTACTCTCTGTTCTTGGATATATATCTTTCATAAAAACTTTAATAAAAGTAAATACCTTAAATTATTACAATTTTTGTCTTTATTTTCACCAGAAATTAAAGCAAACATTCGAACATTAGAACGGCTCATGATCAGACATAATAGACATTCATTGTCTGTTAGATTTAACAATATATATATATATATATATATATATATATATATATATATATATATATATATATATATAAAATATTTATTACCTAAGCATTAATACCAATTATTTATATAAAAATGTAAATAAACAGAATACAACTTCCCTAGAAAAAGAACTAAAATGCCCATTAACAAAAATAAGTAAGTAACTAAAAACGTGTCATAGAGGTGGATCAAGACCAGACTAAGTCGGCTACAGATAAAAAAAAAAAGATGAAGAAAAAGGGCAACCTGATGACGATTCACATCTGTGCAGATGGGTGCACGTGATTGCACAGACAAGCACAAACACAAAGAATACAGAAGAAAATTTACACCAGTGCTAAATGTGTATAAAAAGGAAAAATAGAAGCAGTAAATCGCTGATATCCCCTGAAGAGTGGACGGACTGGTCTGCCTAGAAAACACTGGAATCAGGATGCTGAAAGTAACATCAATCAGCTGACAAATTTTACTCCCATTAATCTTATCATCTTAACTAATAATCATACATGGTATTTAAGAATAAGTTTGATATTGAGCACATTATTGCAAAGACTGCTTGCCTTAAATGACTTTTTTCTCAATATCCCATTGAGTGTCAGCATGTTTGGCTTTATACTATCTTTGACATTGCTATGAAGGTTGAGTTATAAATAATAAATTATACTTTGTCAATTTTATTGTTCAAAAAATAAAGTACAAATTTTATTCAATCATATATTAACCATTATTTGAAATGATTTATTGCTACTCATCAGGCAGCTCTTCAATTTCTTTGGAGCAAAATTCTGCAGGTTTTGATTTGAAAAATTTTTCCACAAACTTTTCAATCTGGTTTTCATTAGAAAAAGCTTTTCCCCATGAAAGTGTTTTGCAGCAATCAGAAAAGGTAATAATTGATGCAAAGTCAGGTGTGTGTAGAACAGACCAATTGAGTTCCAAAGTGTTTTTATCCTTGCTGTATAATACAGCCTTGCATTATTATAGAGGAGATCAGTATTTTTCCTTAAATTTGCTGTGTATGCTATCACTGCATTACAAAAAGCAAGGTATATTAGTCTACTCCAAACTTATTCTTAAATACCATGTATGATTATTAGTTAAGATGATACATATGTCATTACAGTTAGTCTCCAAAAATGCAAATTACTTATAAATCAACCTAATAGTAAATATTTGCCTTCACATTATTCACAAATACTGACCCCCCCCACACCACTTCTTAGACTGTATCAGCAAAAAACAGTTTCTTATTATTTGTTCTATTATAAGAGATTGACAGATGTGGTAGCATTGATTTTTAGAAGGTAGCAGGAGGAAGGTGTTTAGGGGAATGCTTACTCACTTGTTGACTTAGCTTTCCATAATGGTGCCTTAGTCTCTCTATAAAATCTGGGTGCAGAGAGTATGCTGATGCTTCAAAATCTTCACAACCGTCTGCTGATTTTGTGCCTTTTTGGTCTTTTATCCAAAACTTAGATAAATACAATCCATCACTGTCAGAATTCAAGACCCACAATGTATGCTGACAAATTGCTTGCCATTCTGACCCAGCCTCCGCATTTTGTAACATAACCTCTTCATTTTCTTTTTCAAAATACATAGTAGCCTGTATTTTAAATAATTGTCATTGCAACTTCTAACTTATTCAACTCTCTCTTGCTATACCTCCAGAATCTGTGCCATATATACAAGACAAATGAAAGAAATATGATACAACATAACAAAACATACATTCAGGTATATGGTACAACAGTAAATAAACATTTACAACAACAATGAAAACATGGCAATTATTATTCCACCAACTCACATATTTGTCCCTCTCTTGCTATGCCTCCAGAAACAGTGCCATCAATACCTGCATAAACATATCAGGTGCAAACACCATTTCTATATTATCCTGGATGTTGTTATCATAAGTATCCTGCAAAGGTGATTCCTCAAGTTGGGTTGCGCCATTATGGTGGTGTTTCACTCTTTATGATGCCTGTTGCATGTGCACAAAATAGAATTTTTGAGAGCTAAGCTGGTTGCTGTTAGATGTGTTTGTTTTTTTTTTGTTTATTTGCCTAAAGGTGACTGGGTATTTTGAAATGTCGTACATTTTAGTCTTTAGGAAACAGAAATTTTCAATTTTATTTATTTCTTTTTAAAACAAGAATTCCTTTGTTGTTGTGGAGTACTGGAGCACCCCCACAAGATGGACTGATCTCAGAAGATAAATAGCACTCTCTCTTACAGAGAGAGAGAGTAGAAGTTGAACAGAACTGAGGTGAAGTTCACAATTAACTGTTATTCTAGTAGACTGTTTGCTCGACTGTTAGTACTGTATTATTCTTCAGAATAAATTACTACTACTTTTTATATGTGTATCGACTTATCCATTTCATGATACAACATTTATAAAGTTCATGGTTTATGTGTGTGTGTGTGTGTGCGCGTTGAGGGTGTTGTGGTCAGGAATGTGCACTCTCCAATATATCCACAGCTACACACTTTTTTAAAAATTTTACTTGAGGTCTACTACTTTTATATCTTAAAAATTAATTGGCTCAATTACACTTAAAAAGCACAGACTTAGTTCTTTATAAAACATTTCTGTAAGTGCATTAACTATGTTACTAATATTATTCTCTTGCTTACTCTTTTTGTCTTAATTATACATGACCTACACTCTACCAATAGTTGCCCTGTTCTTACTCTTCTTACTAGATTTATGTATACTAGTTTTAACCTGTGACAATTTCATGGTTTTTCTATTTGAAATTCCTGATGAAACTTAATTCTAAAGTTAATGATTGAATAAGCTCACGGTGAATTCTACAACAATATCCGTAGAAATTCCCCAATTGCATTGTTAAATATTTGAGCTTAACAACTTTAACAAAATCTTGCAATAACAATCACAAAAATGAATATTGGTTGTTATTTTAAGAAATCAAGGAGAACAAATGAAGATTTAAAATGGACAAGATTTTATATTTCACTGAAACAGATGTCAAACACTTCTATATTTCCTACTTTCTGTCATTTTCTGTCTGAAACCAAGTAGCATCTTTGATATTATTTTCTCAAATGGTCAAAATGGAATCATCCATTATCTATAAGGTATTGGCAGAACGTGATGGCCATGTGAACTAACGAAGGGAGAGACAATCACAATTATTATATGATACTCAGCACTTTCCCTTCCCTTCCCTAAATGCTGCTGGGGTGAAAAGTTAGCTGAATCATAATTGCTGTGATTATCATTCATCTATATCTACGAGGATAGATACCACATGTATATGCACTTTGTCATTATTGAATCACCATAATGTGCCTTGTTGACAACTGTGGTCCATGAACCCCCATGGGGTCTATGATTAACCTGAACTAGATCATCATCCTGAAACAACTGGAACTAAGTAGATCATGTCACACAGTACTTCTCTAGGATTAAACTAGAGATATCATGAGCTCAGTTAATGTACTGTGTCCAAGTTTTCTGTTACTATATATCATGGTAGCTAAAGAACACTAAACTGATTTTGTATGTGAACTATAATGGGATTTGTGCCAGTCACTTATCTTTTATCACAGACAATTCTAGCCAGATGCCTGTGGGCACAATCATGAAGAATTCATGGTTAACCTCTGTACTGTTCATTGGGGATAGTTATTTCATCAGCTATTCCAATGACACCATAGGAGTGGTGGAAGAGTGATGTCAAATATCCCTACAATTTTAGTAATGGAATATTCCGTCTATTTGGCAACTATGATTCATATCACTTAGCCAATGTTTGACTTGCCAGGTGTCAGAACACAAATGATATAGTTCTGGGCAATTCCTTGCATCAAGGTACGATGGTCCTACATTCTGCTTTTTAGCATGGCAGTGTGTCATTGTGTCACACTTTTTTGTGCAATTTTGGAATCATGCCGACCCCATGAACATTTCAGGCCAGGTCAGGACCCGCAATCCTGAAATTGTGGATTGTTTTTAGGATTCCACCATCTTCGTTTCTACTGATAAAAACAACTAAAGGGACACAACTCTTTAACTTTCAATAGCTAATGTTCATATGAAAAATTACTGTTCTCAAATTACAGTATTTCAAAATAAAATTGTCCATGTTTTCAACTTTACTCCTAGAGGTAACACATCATACCATTTTGGAATCACACTGACTCTGTGAGCAAATTAAAAACATTCCAGGCCAGATCCAGGCATCCAATCTTGAGATTCTGGATTCCCAAATTTTCAATACTGCAGTTGTTTTCAGTGCTTTTTTTTTTCTTTTATGTGATTTTTTACAACAAATTCTTTTGTACAATAACATTTTTTATAACTTGGAAATAAATTAAAGATTAAACGAAATTAATTGTGAAATCCAGCAATAGTCATCCATGAAATAAAAATAATTGTTTGTATGGAAAGTAAGGACCTACATACATCAAATTGTTTTTAAATTAATTAAGTGCCAGCAGAAGAATTACCATTGAACTTTTAATAGGTAAGCTTAAATATTAATGCAATACTTAAATGCAGCCATCAGTTTTGAGTTCTTCAGTAGTTTATCATTTCCTATCGCATCTACTCCTCACTACCTATTGTGATGATGGCCCAATCAAGAGCCCTTCACAGGAGCTAGCTTAAACACCACCTGATAGGGCAGCTTTTAAGCTTGTAACAAATATATAAGTAATTTGCCAAAATGGTGTCAACTTTGGAAATTCTGGGAGAGAAAGTTTTTAAGTCAAGAAGTCTTTGTAATTATAATGCTCAATATCAAGAGATAGAGCATTAATAATAATAATGAACGTTCAATCATGATAAGTAAACATATTCAATTGTATTTATCATATACATATTTCTTTAGGTATGTGCAATCATGACACAGCATGTGCAATAACTAACCAGTTCTAAATAAAACCTGGAAGAGATATCACTATACATGGTCAACAGAATAAGAACAATCATGGGTTAAATAAAGGATTCAACTTAAAATTACTTGAAGATTAATTAGATCAATAAGCACCTGATGAAGGCTGCAGAGCACAACAGTCAAAACGTTCTGATAGTCTGAGATTGAATAAATTGTAAGTAAAGGTAAATTTTTTCCTTGTAGAAATTCAGATGGAATTAATGACTTCTGTTGGGAATCTTCAAAATTGGTATCTGCAAAGTGCTTGATGCTGATGTAGCGATATCAGCTGATATCTTGTTAAGGACCCTATCTGCAATGCATCACAGAAATCACTTAATTATCTGTCCTGACAAAAAAAGGTCAGCTTAATGGAGTGGACCTCCTTAGAACCAGGTCAAAAAGAATGTCACTGAGCAAAGCTAGACACTGTGTTTTTAATGAATAACTTCCTTAGATAAAACTGACAAGACAAAGAATGATGTCTCTATAAGACTGGTCACTAGCAGCTGGACACAGAAAGACCCCCCCCCAATACACCTTACTTCTGCCTTGCTTGTCTACAGAAGGTTACAATCAATAACATTTGCCTACTGTTACAATCGGCTCATGGTCTTATTTTGTAGGTAATGATCTAGCCAAGGAATTATTTTCAAGCCACATGCATTTTTCTGGTCTTAGCTGTAATGTTACAACAAGTTCTTTTCTTGTCATATAAAATCCTTCCCCCATTCTCCTAAGAATTGTGATTTGATTAAATCTTCCAATATAATTGGGTCAGACAAAACTGAAGTCTAGCTAAATACACTTCCTGTCCTGCCTTCATTCTTATCAAAGGCATGCTGTCTGGATATGCAATATAAGCATTGCCTCTAGTATGTGAAATTATAAAGGGGAATTATTAACTATAAGTAAACATTTTTTATTATAGCATTCTAACTTAATGCATTAAATTCAATGTTTTATTCTGTAAACAGTTATTATTATCATAGATGTAATTCTTCTGTTTATTTCAACCTCAGCATTTTTATTATGATATCTTATTCACATGTTGTGGTTTGCTGCTTCAAACCACATCTGATAATGGATCATAACAGCAACAGATATTTTGCCTTTGCTTTGTTTTTCTTATATAAAAATTTTAGTGAAAATTATTGGAAATTTTTCTCTTGTGACATTAACAAATTACTAATTAAATTTTGTAAAATATGTAAAAATATATATAGCAGTTTCTTTATTTTCAGCACTCATTGTGCACTTTCTTATATATCCACTCACTTGTTACTTTATCCTCCCCTTATACTAGGCTGAAAATGTCTTTTGCTTTTAGAATTGTCTCAGTTTTTCTTGGCATGTATTTGATGATGTTCTGGAATCACTCTTTCAAAATATAGGTCTATGCTGTCTTTATGGCAACTTGCATTTCTTCTACACTGATTGGTTGAATATCTAGGATTTGAATTTCACTTTCCACAACATTCCAAAAGTACTCTCTGTTAACTGTGGAGGCCACTTTAACACATGCAGTCATATTTAATAGGTTGGCATGACCATGTTTAAATTCCTACATCCATTAAATTGCTCCGATGTCATTGGCTGATTAGAAATTTACATAAAAGAGCATTTGTTCACATGTAGTTAATTAAGAAGCTAGTGAGTGTGTATATCTCTTTCTTTTGTTTTTCTAAACAGCTTTCCTTTCTAAAGGTCAACTGATTGTCTCCACTGAGTCATTATGAGAGAGCAGGCACTTCATATAGATGATGTTGATACCTTATATTGTCATACTACCATTCCCATTCAATAATTCACTGTACCATTTTTTTCTGTTTCATTCTATTGTTATTTTGCCTGTCCATGCTCCTCCAAATAGGCAGGACAATATATGCATAAAGAATCAAAATATAAGAAAACGCCATACATAATTCTCATGACTATTTACATTGTTCAGACTGTTGTCTCCATCTTTATTGTCATATTGCTGATGTTTCGGCCGTTGTACGCTCTGGCTTCTTCAGGTGATATACATTGGAATTATGAACCGAACCCTTTATTTAGTTCACAGTGAATAAAAGTGTTGGTTGAAGTAATATAAAAATGACTCGACCCAAAGCGTTGTGAGTTCAATACCTGGCCACAGCAAAGGTGAACATAAACTTGGAGAGTTGAGTTACTTAAGGGAATTAACTGATAATTGAGATATCCAGAAAAGGTATGGATGTGGAACTGGAATAATCTCCCCCTGTGGATGAAATAAAGGGTTTGGTTTGAAATTCTAGCGTATATCACCTGAAGAAGGCCGGAACATACATTGGCTGAAACATTATGACTATGATAATAACAATCTGATTGATGTAAATAGTTACAACACCTCATCTCAGAAATATAGACAAATGATTCTCATATATATTAGTAAATATACGTCTTTTCCTTACTGGTAGCATAACTCGATCTTCAGGTGCTGAGCAGAGACTGACCATTTCATAATTTAAATTTTAATAATTATTTCTGGTTAACACAATGTTGGCACAGACCATATATTATATGGGGATAACTTTTTTATTTTTAAAAGAAAAAAAAATTTATATTTAAAATAAATGGGATTTATATTTTATATTTAAAATAAACAGTTGTTGTTTTTCTTTTTTTAATTTTGTATTTAAAATAAATGTACCAAAATAAATTATCAAGACATATACAAATAGGTAGAAAAAACTAATCATAGCTAATGGAGAAACATTCATATATAAAAAAATATATATATTTGCTCACCAGAAGATAAGTAAACAGAAGGAAATTAAACTCTGAGTCATGCTTCTGGTGAGGAAAAAAATGTATATTTATTAATGTATACTTAATAGCTGTGTTATATTTACATTGAGCACCATTTATTAACACCATTAATTCAATGTGCTATATATATATATATATATATATATATATTAATCATAGAGCTCCCTCTCTGCCTTCCATCAGCATAGCTGATGCTAACCTCCAGTAAAGTAAGACATTGCACCTACTTGGGCTAACATTCTCTGCTGACCTGAAGTGGAAAGACGATATTGCTAGGGTCAGATGCTAAGAACGTTGGTTCACTGTGTTGTGCTAGACAATTTTTCTTTCCAGAATTTATCTTACATATCAATAAATTTACCATTCATCCATGTTTAGAATATTGCTGCCACATATGGTCTGGTGCTCCTGCTATATATTTAGATTCTTGATAAAGTCCAAAGAAGAATCAGCAATATTATTGGTCCTGACCTGGCATCTCAGCTTCAGTCACTGTCCCATCAGTCTCAAATAATCACAACCTTTCTTACTCAAATAAAAGAATGCCACTTTGGATGATAAAGAAAGTAGTTGTGCATTGCAATTTTTGGACACAGACTTTTTTTTCCATTTTGGTTTACATCTCAGGATTTTTTGACTTTGAACTTGTGAGACTCATTTATGACCTTGGAATTATGACTCCAGCTTTTTTATTATTTCAGATCTGAACCTCCCCACTCCTATTTTCATCCACAATTATACTAAATTTTCACTCAATACAGGTAGAGGATTATATTCAAAATGGTAATACTAAGTGAGGTGTGTGATATAAATGGAACACAAGTATGTAGGACAAGGAGGAAAGATAGTAATTGACCCTGGATTGAAGTGGTCAAAACAGAAGTGCTTGGGAGAAGACCCTACACCCACCTCTTCCCATGAGTATCTCTTCTACAAAATGGTAGTTCTTGGGAAAACATTGTAGAACTTTCTTCTTACATTTGGAACACTGAGGAAATGAAAGTGAGATGACACGATGGAAGTGTCAGATCTTTATAGCAATGACTTCTTCTATATACCATGTCTCTTCAATATTTAGGTATCATGGCTCTCCACAAGATCCTGTCTTTTGTAGCTCTTAATAAAGTTTTTGCTATCTCTCCTAAGCCCTTTTCTGCCAACCATTTACATGAGCTTGTTAGGTTGGTTACATGCTGCTTTCCTCCATCCCTCTTGTTCTGTGTCAAGTTTTCTAAGACCTCTTTCCTCATGATATACTCTAAAAATTTCAAATATCACTTTTTGATGCTCAGTATAAGTGTCATTTTTTTACATTTTCTCTAGAACTTTATTGTTGCTCACGTATTCCATCTGTTCTCAGCATCCTGCTTTAGAATTTTATTTCTGTTACCTCATTTCTCTTCTTCATCTGTGATGAGATTGTCCAGCATTCGCTGCTATATAGGATGACTAATATTGCACTGCATTTGTAGTAAAGGTCTATAAACAAGTTTTATTAAATTCAACCTCCAAGGACTGTCTGTTTAATTTTCTATTGTATTTTTCCAGTTTTTGAATTTGTTGTTGCACATCAGAATCAAAATTGTGAAAAGTTCACGTCTTTTTTTTCTGTTTTTGTTTGCATATTTATGACTGCCTTGGTCATTTTCAGGAACTAAATGTCAGTATCGTAGAAAAGAGTTTGTTATCTACATCCTGGCATTTTGGGGGTAATGTTACATTCCAAATTTAAATATACATGTATCATATAAGTGACATCGTATATAGAATGGTTCATAGAGTTTATCAACACTGAAAATGAGTATATAAATATTTTATATGCATTTTTGAAACGTTATACTCATTTCAAAATGCAGTCTCTTGTGGTAAAAGAGATTTCACAGTGGTTGTTTCTTTGGTAAAATAATAACTTTGTGTATTTTGAATATTTCTATGCAGTGAGTGATTGAAGGTCTTTTAGTATTTATGCTAATTCTTATATTTTGTGATGTGATAATATATGCATAAATTAGAGTTTTGATAAGTGACATGTTAACTTTTCAGAGAGTGTGTTACTTATGTGACCCATGTAAAATCACCTTTTGAAGATCAAAAATGATGCATATCAAAAGCTTTTGGGTGCTTCAGACAAGCTCTGTGCATCATTGATCAAATCCTTCAAAAATCTGACAGATAAAACATCAGTAGTGGTTAGATATATCATTTCTAAATCAGAGTGCTTGTAATTGGGAGGACTCCAAAGTTTTATATCACCGGAGTAAGTAGGACTTTGGTCCACAGGCCACGTCTGTGATACCATTCAGGTCTGTTCTTTTTAAGGATCCAGATTGTATAATGAAATGCTGAACTGAACATTTCATGGATCTTCAGGATTGGATTGATGTGATCCTTGTTTAAGAGGAAAGGGTCAAACTGGGTGTGGAGTTAAGCAAGACATTCCTGAACCAACTTTATTCTCTGTCTTTTTTACTGTGGCTTTCATATGTGCTTTTCAGGATTGTGTACCTGTGTTTTTTTGCTGACTCATTTCAAGGCTAAATCAAAATGTTTCCAGTCAGTTATTCAAGAGTTACTCTATGCGGACCTGATAGCACATACCAAAAAGGACATGTAAGCACTGACTGTTTTTCAAGACCATGAGCATAAAAACACTAAGATTATGTATACATATGCACGGGGGAAATGCTATGTCAGGCCTAATGTCTTTGTTCAAGGTTGTTGATACTTGTCTATTTTGGAAGTACTTTCGTGAGAGTTTTTTTTTAAGCAATTCATCCCAAGCAAGGTGGGAGTGCTACTAGTATGCAAGGGAGAGAGAGTGTAAGTAAGGGAAAAGACTGGGTATAGAGGGGGGTGTTGAGGAAAGGATAAAAAGAATAAGGAAGGAGGATAGAAAGGAGTGGGGTCAAGGCAACCCAGCAAAGTCTTTGGTAATTGGAAAAACAGATCTGGTCAGACAGAGACCTTTTATTCAACACTAAGATCAGTGTGTCTGACTGCTCTCCTGTAATCTTCAGAGACGTGGACTATATATTGCCATCATGTCAAAACCTTGGAAAGATCTCATCAAAAGTGCCTGAAGTGTATCTTAAGCACCAAGTGGCTGTCTTCTACACAAGACAGAATTCTTCTGTAATCAGTGAAAACATCAAGGGAAGAGAAACTGCTCATTTGCAACTGCATTGGGCAGAGCATCTGGAAGCACATGTTTTATGGAGAGCTCACTTTTGGTAAGTGCCCCAGAAAAAATTTCAAGGATGTTGTTAAACCCAACCTGAAAAATCTTCAAATTAGTGTCAAAACCTGGCAAAAAGAGGCTGAGAAAAGGCCTGGTCGGAGAAAATTTATTTGATGTTTCCAATACTTTGAGGTCAATGAGGTTGAGTATTTGAAGTTGAAAAAAGCTTTTAGGAAAGGTGACATAGACCTTGATCCCTTGATCCCAGAAAGTATCCATTCTGAGCTTCCATGCAACGCTGACATGAAGCTTGTTCTATCTTGAATTGAATTTGATAGTTATCTAAGATTTCCTAAAAATCTGAAATCTGATGGTGACTATGTAAATGTAAATTCTTGACAGGCCTGCAGGATACTTATGTCAGTCTTGTGATAACATTTTCAGGTCTGTTGCTAGGCTGAAGCTGTACATGAGAGAGGAGATAGTCACTTTCAAGACTCTCAAAAAGCCTTTTGTATATCACATGTAAAAAGATTTCCAGGAGCGAGACTGGCTTGCAAAGTTATCTGTGGGCCCATGGAAGTTTAGCTCAATGTTGAAGAGATGGTCTTCTTCTGTAAAGAAGTGACAGTTATATGTCTCCATAAGAAATATAAAAAAAACCTCCTTGACTTTCACCATTGGGAAGATTTTCAAAAGAAACATCAGTAAACAACACAAATCCTACTAGCTCTCCTTGATCCTAGTATTTTAGAGTAAGCTCTTCAGCTTGACTTTTTCATATTATCTTATTTACTCTTTAAGGTCCTCAACAGGGCTATATTTAATTCAAGATGCAATGGTAGTTACATCAAAACAATATCAGGACTGGTTTGTGCAGCAAGCCAGAACAACTGCCCAATTTCTGATCTTATAGACTTTTCTGAGAGAGATGAAAATGAATCTCTCATTTTATGCCTACCATATGGTTAGTTGTTCCAATGTGCAGGTATAATCCTTCAGGTTTAAAGTGATACAGTCACCATCCTGTGATAAATATAAACCTAAATATTTGAAGGAATCACAAGACTCATTTCCATGAATTTTTCTCAATTGGATGATAACCTTTTTCTCAAAGGACTCCTTTCCTACCCAAAGAAATTCATCCACATGTACAACTAAAATTCCTATTAAATCTTGTGAATCATGCTAGAAAAATACAGCTACTTTATATACACTACTACAAAGTATCTTCACAAAAGTGTATTTCACCTTTTCATACCACTTCAAGGATGCATCTAGAAACCCATAAACACATTTATTCAAGAGCCAGATTTTTTTTCACATTAGCTTCCATTAGTGGTTGAAGATATGCTTCTCTTTGGATCAGTTCCTGCTCTGCAAAATCCAGCTTTAATATCTATAGAATGGATTATCCACTGTCTTTGTGCTATAATACATAAATTAAATCTGAGAGATTGCTTTCACAAGAAGTTTTTTGTATTTCATTTAAACATTCAAATCATTTGGCCTCAAGCCCATCTTTTCTTTGAATTTTATTATCTACTTCCTTTATGGTATATAACCATCTCGTGGAAATACATTTTTGACCTATGTCTTCCACTTCTTTACACACTTCATGATTCATGCAATTTTCCTGCTCCAACTGTTTTACATCACTAAAATCAACTTTATTAATATGGATCTCATCGGTAATTTGTATTTCACTTTGATCTTCGTTACCATCCAAGTGCTATTTTCCAGTGTACTGTTAAACTCATTGTCCGACTTTATCTCGGTTATGGACTTACAGAAAATAGATCGTATGTCAATGGATATTTCTTTTCCTCTTAATTCTTCAGGTTGTGTGTAATCTATATTGTACCAATTCTTCTTATTAGTAGAAACTTTACCAACCCTACTTATAACATTTACTTCTTTAAACACCAGTTGAACAGGAATCCTGAAACTGATCATTGTATTCTTTGCTAAAGATATTTTCTTATCATCATCCAGTTGGTATTTCATAATGCTGCAAACTTTTGGCTTGGAATTCTTGTCTTTTTCATCTTCACTACTTTCCCATTCATCTGTATTTGATGCACAATATTTATCTTCATTATCATTATTAACCTAATTAATTTTTAGGTTCACTTATGTTTTCAATTTTTGTTTTCAAATGTGTATTGGTTGCCCCACTTTCTTGATCGACATGATCTTGCTCTTTCAATATCCTACTTTCATGCCCTTATACATAGGAACCTCCATATCTAATAAAAGACCACCACAGTGTCCTGGCTAATGACCCAACCAGGTCCATGCCATTTATTATCCCTCAAATAATATACTTTTTTACCAGTCAAAAAGTTTTCTCCAGAGGGTCTTATCTGTTTATGTAAAGTATGTCATATCTTTTCAGATGATTCTGAAGCAATGAATGCTTTTTGAGCTTCATGTAAACCAGTCAAATTTTTTCCCATCATTTGATTGTCTCTTTATTTACTGACAGATGGGAGATTTGGATTTCTACAAAATACAATTTGGTATGGAATATATCCATGTACACTTAATAGGCAATTTTTATTGTTTATAGCCCAACAAATAGCTATCGTTCATGATAAGTTTGTGTTTTCTTTTATTTAATATAAAACTTCACTTAATGTGGCCTTGTGTCTTACAATTACACCATTAGACCAAGGACAATATAAAGCTGTGGTTTTGGCAGACATATTTAAATTTTCAGTCATTTCAGGGTAAATTTAAGAGTTAAAGGGTCATTTCTTGTATGATAGCAAATGCACTTGATCTCCTGAACTCATATACGATGTGAAATTAATAAAGATTACATGACAAATCCATTGTCACAACTTGGTAAAAATCACTTGCAAAAGAAAAGCCAATGATGGCCTTAGCTTTTAGCCTTCTAAATTTATGGCAACCAACACAATCTGTGCAAACCTTTCTTACAAGTGACTCAATATCTGCAATACATATTCCAGTACTTCATAAGAAGGTCAACAATCTGTCATAGAATGCATGTCTAAACTGTTTATGCAGTTTTAAAACTACATTATTTTTCTTCCAAAAGGCATTTTGCTATAAATCATCAGCATCTCTTCACTAATCTAATCCTTCCAATAAAAAATCATCTTTATTACCATTTCTAATATTTATTCAGTTAGTGTCCAGTTAATGTGAAATGAACATCATTTTTTCCAAACATAATGACACTATCATTGTTTAAATCCCAAAATAGTTTTTTTTTATTGTTTCAAGCATTTTTTGCTCAGTTATAATGGAATTCCACAAATTTCTCAATAAGACAGTTTAGAGAGCCAATTCTTGCTGGGAATCTCACATTTTGGTTAAGGCATGCAGTGACCCCATCCCCAAATTTGAAGTGTATGTGACTTTCACAGCAATGTACTTTCTGCTCTTCATCTGGAGACAGTGAGTGAATAAAGTTTAAAAGCCTATTTGAAACACACACAAGTTTAGAGCATGCAGGGTCAATGACGACTGTATTATATTCCTCCACCACAAACACAGACCAAGGAGACAAGCCTGAAGTTGTTGATGTCCTAACTACAATGTTGTTTCCAGCTTTAAAATATCAGATTGGTCTTCTGTCATGTGAACATTATGAAGTTTGTGTAGACAATCCTTAATCCTGTGGTATTTGGAATCCCAAAACCTGCACCTTGATATAAGTTCATTAAAAGATGGGTTTATTTTTCATAAATACCTGTTAACAGTCGCAATGTTGGATTTATCAGCACAAACTCAAGGAAAATATCTCCTTTGGTATAGGTGGCTATAAGCACCACTGTGAGTTATAAAGGCAGATTCCTTTTTAATATGGAATGACATGTCATCTTTTACAGATGTTTTGGTCCCCAAAATTTGATCTAACGCTGCTTTCATAGTCTCTCATTTTTAAGTCATGGCAAGCAGTTAAAGCCAACCGATGATCATTTTGGATAATTCTGGCATTATCAAAGATCTTGAATTTCTAATACAGCATCAGCAAGTATCATTTCATACATTTTACGCATGTATTTTTGCTCAAATAAGAACATATCATCAGCCATATTCATGTTTCTGTCTCTGTGGAACTTATCAAAATCCATATATACAGCATAGGACTGATCTATTTTGTTCTTTTCAAATAGTTTGTCCAGTTCTTCCAATAAATGATCAACACCATTGTCATTATTCAAATCCTTAGTCCATTTCAATGGCCACCTCTCAAGGTCTTTCATGAAGAGCATTAATACCAATGCCCTCTTCTGGTAGTAGTAGTAGTAGTAGTAATAAAGGATAATAATAGCATACTGAGCATATGGTATTCCCTTATGAGACTGGCTTTCATGACAGGTATATTGGACATTGTATATTTGTAACCCAGCATCAATTTGGGGTGCATGCTGCTCTCTCACGTAATAATAATAATAATCATCATCACCACTGCCACACCCACCCACCATCATGATTAGAATGGTTGTAGAGGTTTGGTTTGAAACCAAAAACTGTAGGGTTCAAAGCGTTCTAACAATATATTACTAAGTACAAATTTAAGTAATGGAGTTGTTTCTATACATTTTTTTTTACCAATGTTCACCCAATACAGGGATCAGGAGCCACTCAAGTTAGAGGGCTGCTGTGTGGTGCTGTATAACCTTAAGGAAGAGCAAGTGGTGAAGATAACAGCTAACTCTAGACTTGAAGAGGTCAAGTTTTAATTAGTGAATAACATTAGAAGTATAGTGTGGAAGTAAACTTTAGAAGGAATCACAAACCCTAACTCTAAACAGAAAACAAGTGATAAGCCTCTACTCCTGTTAAAAAGACCAAAGAGGAGTGTGAACTGGATGATAGGCAAACCTATCTACTCTGGTTGTGTATACTGATGAGACTATTGATCATTTAATATCAGGCTGCTCAACTTTAACATCAAAGAAATTCCAAAACAAATGTGATAGGAAAGGGTAATACTTTCATTGGAAGATATACCACCAATATCCTTAGCCTTACAGAAAAAAAAACAAACAAAAAAACAACACACCAATTTGAGAAAGTGATTATATTACTTTACTTTGAGACTTCACTATTTGTATCGACCGCACTATACAAGCTAACAGACCAGGTCGTCATAAAAGACTTCAAAGGTTTTATAGCTATCTTTTCGATATGATCATAGCTAAAATAAAAGCATTTTCTGTCAAAGAATTTGATACCCTCTCCAAATATAAGGATTTGAAAATAGAATTTAGAAGAATATGTGTATTTAAATACAAACAGTATTTGTAGGAGCACTAGGAGTAATTAAGATAATTACTGATAAAAACATTAAGAAACATTAAGAAAAATGTCCGAGAAAATCCATTTTTATCAGAAATAAAAAAAAAAAAGATTGTGTTAATGAATCTCCACTTCTCTCATACTTCTAAAGACAAATCTTTATTTCTTTTAGGTTTTATGTGAAAGAGTTGGAAAATGACTGCATTAAACAGCAAATCAAGTAGTAGTCATGGTTGTAAAAGAAGGCAGATCTTGCCATTGAAAAAATGTGGCATCCGAAAACTACTGTTACACCTGTAATAATTGGGGCACTGAAAGAAATAGAGACAAGAACATTCACAAGATCTCTGGTAGCCGCTGTTTATAAGCGATTCAAAAAATTGTTCAGTGTGGGACCACTCCTCGACTCGGGAGAGTCTTATTAATGTAAAGAAAATCTAAACATTGCGCATTTTAAGTATCACTTAATATCAGAATTTGGGAAAAAAAAGAGATTATAGTAGTAATAATCATCAATCATGAAACCATCTAATAATTATCAATGTGTGTTTATTTACATATTTCTTCCCATGTGGGAAAGGGGGTAATTTGATTTAGGTTAGTAAATTTCTTTCTTTCATTCTAACTTGAAGAAACTAGAGAAAGCAGACACTCTCAGCAAAACTTGTCATTCATAGATTTTCCACTTTGTCTCATCATCTTCACTTTTGTTTCAAAAACTATTATACATCCTACAAACACACATCATACCCTGTGTACTTATGTATATATTTCCTGTCTTATCTGTAGTGGAAAGAGAGGGAAATCAATTTCAGTTAGTAAATTCAATTTAAGAGTGATTACTTAGTCATTTTAATAATCTATACAAATAAAATATTTATCTGCATTTAGACAAAATTAATTCCCAAGAAAAATGAAGAGTTTAATTAAAGAGTTCCTTTACTTCTACATCTCTTAGATTCCAGTCTTATTTGTTCAAGCTTTTCATGTGAGGCATCAGATACATTTCTTTATTAATTGATTCAACTTTATCATCACCATCTTTATCATTCTGTTGCTAATCTTTTTCTCTCGAAATTTCCTGTTATATTAAACACATAAAATGTTTAACATGAAAAACTATTAAGCCAAAATTGATTTACATAATATTAGGCAGAATTAATCATTGATATTATTGAACACCTAAAAATATATAAAGGGAATGGGTTGTGTTCATTCAATTATGTGCAAATACCCATAGGTTAATTAGTAAGACTTGTATCAGTAAATCATTATTATATCAAAAAACAAATTCTTACTATCTAAAAATATTTTTTGATTTTAAATAACTTAAAGGGTTGATAAGCTGTAAAAAACCAAACAATCCATCATTAAAGGGAATGGATTAATTAAATGATTCATTTGTCTCTATTTTAGTTTTGAATTGTTTCTCTCTACTTTTTTTGAATCTCAATACATTGTTTTAAGACATCTCACTATCAAGACTTTCTAATAATTGCCATCATTTTTTATGGCATCGATATACTAGTTTATGTACGATAAACATCTGACATTTTTAGAATTTACATCATCTAAATTTAACATTTGATTTTTGTCTTGACTCTCTGGGAAGTGTTTTAACAGAGGACGGAAAGTGCAACACCAAAATCCAAAGATAGTGAAAAGATGCCTTTCAAAAGCTAAGGAATTGGAAAATTTTGTTAGAAATAAAGAAAAGAGTACTGAATTGTTATGTAATGTCAGTCCTCCTATATGCCAGTGAATGCTGGAAATCTTCTTGCAGATGAAGAAGAGACTTGAAGCAACAGAAATTTGGTTCTACAGAAGGATGCTTATTTCAACTTGGTCTTGAAATAGGCTTTATTGTCATTGCCATCTGTTGTTCTGTTGCTAATCTTTTTCTACTGAGATTGGATTCTTTGCTATTACTGATAAAAAAAACAAAAAAACTAGACACTGCCAGAGAGTGGATTTTCTTGATTCGGTTAACCCAAGAGTTGATATGAAAGAAAGTGAAAACATAGATAAATATCTTGACCTTGTCAATGTTCAGAAGAAGTCCTGGAACATGAATGCGACTGTCATGTCAGCTGTTATCAGAGCACTGTGAATTGTGTGAAGAGTGTTGAATTATTGAGGAATCTTGCTATCACTTAATCTCTAGTGTTGTATCCTACTTATTACAGACAATCAGAGAGAAGAGGCGAACTACAAAAACAATTCGTCGACATCCTCCTCCTCCCACTTGTCAATGGAAGAATCAAGTAGTGACCTTTCTTGTTTGTGAAAAAAAAAAAGAAAAGAAAAGTTGTTGCATTGTATTCTTTCCCCCCAGGCGCCATATTAGCGGAAGTGAAAATACAGACACGTGTGGAATGGCTGATTTGGATGCAAATCACTTCAGTTGCATATGCAAATTTCTTTGCCACTAACATTGCTTTTGAATGTGCAAAATTTTTCAGATGGTACTGCCAAAGAGTTAGTACTGGAAGCTACTGAACACCCAGACAAGTCGCATTTCAGTTAATTCCAGGTCAGAAAAATACATGGTGACTGCTTACACAAATTTCACTGAGAAAAAATGGTTTGGTAATTTAATGTATCTGATTGTGACCAATGTACCTTTTTCTTTTCTGTAAAAAGCATTTGACTTATTAATGATATTTTTATTTTTGAGGCGGTGCACATGAATTGGCTAATACTCTAATTAATATCAGATTTTATTTAGAAAACTATAATTAGTAACTGATTTAAAATTTTATAATTAATACCAGATTTTATGGTCAGCATTAATGGATGAATCTTGGGATCTTTTCTGTTAATTCACCCCAAAATAAAAAGAATTTCTATATTATTTCTATATTCACACCAAATTCTCCTTGTACGAGGCCCTTCCATTGTAGTTGGGTTGACCTTTGCAATTGCCCCAAATGTGGGCCATTCAGCTGTGCTGTTTCTAAGTGTGGGGTCTGCATTTGTGCTCACCCTGACAAACAAGCCAAAAACATTTTCTTTTTTTAAATTGTAAAAAAGATTCTTTGTAAGTACTTCCAATATCATTTGTACTTATGAAATAACTCTCTAATTTTTTGGTAATTTTTCATTCTGAGGGTTAGAGTTGTGAGGCAAGCTAAACAAATTTTTTTTTTAAATTTATAATTTCAAAAGAGTGCCAAAAATTTAATAAAAATCAAACAGACTTTGATTTAAAATTTATAAATTTTGTGGGTGAATTAATATTTGCAATAAGTAACTTTGCATTATTTGTGGCGTATTAACAGAAAAGGTCTTAATGTTGCATTTCTTTCAGTTCTGATTGGTTATAGAGAAATTAAAATTTGATTATAGAAGTATTACACATTCTGTGTGCTATTTGTAGAAAGAGGAAAAAAATAACATTAGAAATTCAATGTGTAAAACTAAGATCTCAAAGTAGATGATTTAAGCACCTTTGCCTGAAAATTAAAATTCTCAACCGTAAACAGATTTTGTCTAAAATGTGAGTGTTGTTTTTTCATTTTTAAGTTGATATATGTACCCCAAAATACGTTCTTTTCTGTGTGTATGCACACAAGTACACAAACAAATTTGACTGAGAAGATCATGGAAAATAAATAGTTCTCTGATTTCTCCCTGTCGATTTATGTCTGTGCTAAGATCTCATCCCACCCACCCCCAAATACATCAAAGATTGAACTGTAATGTCGGTGTTTTTAATGTTGATGGGAGCTTAACATCTCGAATTGTCTTCAGTCTGAATTGGCGGAGTTAGTGGCAACTGCTGCAGATAGAAAAAAGGATTACTGTCAATCGTGACACGTTTGCTTGGATGCAAAATGACAAAGACCTGCTTGACGAGGTGGAATGAACAACAAAACAATACTTTATGTTTCTCTTCCCTCCACCATGGTCTTCTCTCTTTCTCCCTGCATTTTCACTTCACTCTTTCTTTTTACGTCTTTCTCCCTTCAGCTCTCCATCTTTTACTTTGCACTCTTTCTCTTCATTTTTATTTCACTCTGTCTTTCATCTCTCTTTTTGCAACGGCTTACATCCACACTACGTTGAAACACCAGATCTCCTACAATCACTGAAGTTAAGCAACATCAAGCTTGATCAGTAACTAGATGGATAACTGATTGGAAATACAAGGTGTTGTAACCTTTGATAATGGCGTGGAATTGGTACTTGGAGAGCTGAAATCCAATTCCAGTTGGGTTTGTTGCATTCACTTACATGCAAATATCCTTGGGAAAGGCATGAATCCACCTCTTATAACTCAAGCTATGAATTAATTAGTGGAAATTGTATCAGTAAAAATCATCATCTCAAAAAAAAATGTTTCAATCTAAAATTATTTTCTGGCTTCAAATAACCTGCAAAAGGTTGATAAGCCATAAAAAACAATCAATCTAAATCTCTTTTTGCCTTTTCATTTCATCTTTACATCTTTCTATTTCACTATATTATTTTTCATAATTTTTCTTCTCTTTTTGTTTTAATGGCATGAATTTCAAAATGTTATCTTTCTTTACTGTATGTTTAAAATCAGTCTCCGGGTCATTGTTTGCTGTTGTTTCTGTCAGCATTCTTTGTTTTTAAAACACGTTTTTCTCAGTTTTTGCAATCTTTCATTTTTACCATTCCTCTTTCTCTATCACGTCTCTTTCTCTCTCCAATGGCCAATGACTGGCTTCTTTTTTTCTTCTATCGAAAAAATAAATCACCATATATGTTTGCATATCATATGACTTTTGAAGATTTAATTTTGAAGCTAATTTTAAGGGGGTTGCATCATACACGATTTTGTACTGCTGGCAAGTATGTATGATAAATAAAGAAATATAGATAATCAAAGAAAGTGTTGGTAAAAAGTTGGGGATCAGTTTTGTATTGTTCTTTACTATTAAACTCATCCCCCATTTCTTGGTCACTGTATATGCTATTCATTTAGGGTTTAAGTAACTTCCAAAAAATATTTGTATAGGTTGGTTTGTTATATATACCATATATGCTCGCATATCATGTAACTTTTGATGAGCTAATTTTGAAACATTTTAAGTGTGGAGGGGGTGCATCATACAGGAGATATAAATTAATGTATGTACTGCTGGCTACACTGTTGACCAAACTATATATTCATTTACTGTGGTCAAATTAGCTTCAAAATTAGGTCTTTAAAGGTCACATGATAAGCGAGTATATACAGTGTATATATATTTCTCTTTCTCCCAATTTGGTTGCACCTTCTTAAAAAGTTTGGCTTATGGCCATATCACATTGAAACACTGGTTCTCATATTATCACCAAAGTTAACCAACACTAAACCTGGTTAATACTTAGATGGGTAACGGCTCACAAATGTCATGAGCTAGAAACTTGGATGTGCAGGTGGTGTAATGATTAATGGCTTGGAATTGGAAATCTGAAAGCTAAGTTCTAATTCAAGTCAGGTTTGTTATATTCACTTATGTGCAAATACTGTTGAGAAAGTACGAATCCACCTCTTCTCCCCTCAGCTATGGGTTAATTAGTTGAACTTGTATCAGCAAATCATTATTATTTCCCCAAAATCCTTAGTATCTAAAAATATTTTCTGGCTTTATACTTTTCTGATCTTGCACATGCTACTCAGTGGGGTAAAAACTGGCCGGTTACATTCAAAGGCCAAGCTAGTTATGTTCCATCATCACCAATCAGACCACCAATCAAGATGAATGGATGTCCCCTTGGGGAGACCCTGTACCTTGACAGACTATTGGGCCTCAAATTTGCACTTCATCTCAAGTGAAACTTGTACATACCATCCACAGCTAGGGATTCAGGCAAAATAGTCGGTTCCCTCTAATAAATTCCCCTGAACCACTGATCTGCAGAACCGAATCCCTAAATGATGTTTCCTCAAGCACTGCAATCTTAACCTGTTGGAGGCAAGGGTTAACCGTAATCTTCCAATTCTATCTGTACAAATTACCCCCTAATGAAAATCTCTACCTCAAGTGACTCCTGCGCTTTGTTTTTCTTTTTACAGTTTTTCTTTTTACAATCTTATAAGGCTTGTTTCCATTGACCAAGTGAGCACTAAGATCACCTACCAAGATGGAAATTATCATTCAGTTGAAGGCCAACCTTCCCCTTGCTGATTTTAAAAACTGATAGGTTGTGTTTGATTTACCAGATTGACACTAAACAATCTTCCTATTTCCTTGAAGTTAGTATTTTAGAAAACTTTATCTTTTCCTTCTTTTTCTGTTTTCTCTCTAATCTTTACTTTTGATTTTTTTTTATTGTATCCTTTTCTCTGTGATAAATGATTGATATCGAATATGTGAAAAACAGTCAGTAGCATAATTCTGTTTATTTTCTTGTTGACATTTTACTTTTCTCATGTGAGCATTATCAAAACAATTTAAAAAATCTAAGGAACATTTGTTACTATGGCAACCCTCTATGTGTCTGTGTGTTTGATTTTATGAGAAAGAATTCCTTTTCACTCTTTCTTCTCCCTCTTTGTCTTTCTCAGTATATGTACTGCGTCATGAAACACCATCCGCTCTCTCTTCCTTTCTTACCGTTTTCTTTCCCTATGTATGCTTCTTTCTCTCTCTTTCCCATTTTCTCTCTCTTCATGTGCTTCATTGAGAAAGAATTCTTTCTCTCTTTCAAAGACATGAATCTATATTTTCACCCTCTGCCTATGGGTAAAATAATAGGGCAGACTGGAATTTTATCTTTAGTAGGAAAACCAGTCTAGGAGAAAAGAAGTCTGAATTCAAGACCAGCCTGAGAAGAAATGACAATGCCAGGCTATCTTACTTCAGATTAACCGTTTGAGATTGATATGCTATAAAACTTACTTGCTTGAGATATACACTTTACTGCTTTTGTAGGATGATGGATCAAGGTGTATATATATATATATATATATATATATATATATATATATATATATATATTCAAGTTTCATTAAATATGACAGACAAAGTGCTTTGATTAAGTTTTTATATAATTTTTCATGTAATCTTATAATATTTTCTTTTCAGTAGATAAATTATATAAAAACTGTCCAAATGTTTTTTTTCTAAGCACTTTCAGCTATACATTTAGCCATTTTCAAGGTTGAAATATATTAACTGTTAACTAGAAATAGTTTTGGGAGAAAATATAGACAAAAACTGTCCAACATTTGGATATATTTTTATTATGCTGTTCCTTGATCTAAACTTTAGGCTCAAATGAGCCATCATCAAAGTGGTTGTATGGACATTACAACAGAGATTTGTTTTGCCAGTGTATCATTCTTTATTTTAAATACGTGCTAGTTTCTTAATGATGCCAAAATGACAGTCTGCAAGTTGCAATCAAAAGCAACAGATTATGATGAAAGAAAAAAAAAAGAACTTGGTTAAAAAGAAAAAAAATGGATGCCACATGCTAGGATCACTTCCTCCTGACAAATCGACCATGGTGAGATTCAAATTCAGTTCTAATAGCCGGAAAGTGAATGTTCTAACCACTTAGCCACATGCCCATGCACTTGGCCACTGTCACAGAAAGGCTTCCAAGGGTAAGGGATACGAGTTCAAATGTTGCCAGTGTATCGTTCTTTATTTTAAATAAGTGCTAGTTTCTTAATGATGCCAAAATGACAGTCTGCAAGTTGCAATCAAAAGCAACAGATTATGATGAAAGAAAAAAAAAAGAACTTGGTTAAAAAGAAAAAAAATGGATGCCACATGCTAGGATCACTTCCTCCTGACAAATCGACCATGGTGAGATTCAAATTCAGTTCTAATAGCCGGAAAGTGAATGTTCTAACCACTTAGCCACATGCCCATGCACTTGGCCACTGTCACAGAAAGGCTTCCAAGGGTAAGGGATACGAGTTCAAATGTTGCCAGTGTATCGTTCTTTATTTTAAATAAGTGCTAGTTTCTTAATGATGCCAAAATGACAGTCTGCAAGTTGCAATCAAAAGCAACAGATTATGATGAAAGAAAAAAAAAAGAACTTGGTTAAAAAGAAAAAAAATGGATGCCACATGCTAGGATCACTTCCTCCTGACAAATCGACCATGGTGAGATTCAAATTCAGTTCTAATAGCCGGAAAGTGAATGTTCTAACCACTTAGCCACATGCCCATGCACTTGGCCACTGTCACAGAAAGGCTTCCAAGGGTAAGGGATACGAGTTGAAATGTTGCCAGTGTATCGTTCTTTATTTTAAATAAGTGCTACTTTCTTAATGATGCCAAAATGACAGTCTGCAAGTTGCAATCAAAAGCAACAGATTATGATGAAAGAAAAAAAAAAGAACTTGGTTAAAAAGAAAAAAAATGGATGCCACATGCTAGGATCACTTCCTCCTGACAAATCGACCATGGTGAGATTCAAATTCAGTTCTAATAGCCGGAAAGTGAATGTTCTAACCACTTAGCCACATGCCCATGCACTTGGCCACTGTCACAGAAAGGCTTCCAAGGGTAAGGGATACGAGTTCAAATGTTGTCAGTGTATCGTTCTTTATTTTAAATAAGTGCTAGTTTCTTAATGATGCCAAAATGACAGTCTGCAAGTTGCAATCAAAAGCAACAGATTATGATGAAAGAAAAAAAAAGGACTTGATTAAAAAGAAAAAAAATGGATGCCACATGCTAGGATCACTTCCTCCTGACAAATCGACCATGGTGAGATTCAAATTCAGTTCTAATAGCCGGAAAGTGAATGTTCTAACCACTTAGCCACATGCCCATGCACTTGGCCACTGTCACAGAAAGGCTTCCAAGGGTAAGGGATACGAGTTCAAATGTTGCCAGTGTATCGTTCTTTATTTTAAATAAGTGCTAGTTTCTTAATGATGCCAAAATGACAGTCTGCAAGTTGCAATCAAAAGCAACAGATTATGATGAAAGAAAAAAAAAAGAACTTGGTTAAAAAGAAAAAAAATGGATGCCACATGCTAGGATCACTTCCTCCTGACAAATCGACCATGGTGAGATTCAAATTCAGTTCTAATAGCCGGAAAGTGAATGTTCTAACCACTTAGCCACATGCCCATGCACTTGGCCACTGTCACACAAAGGCTTCCAAGGGTAAGGGATACGAGTTCAAATGTTGCCAGTGTATCGTTCTTTATTTTAAATAAGTGCTAGTTTCTTAATGATGCCAAAATGACAGTCTGCAAGTTGCAATCAAAAGCAACAGATTATGATGAAAGAAAAAAAAAGGACTTGATTAAAAAGAAAAAAAATGGATGCCACATGCTAGGATCACTTCCTCCTGACAAATCGACCATGGTGAGATTCAAATTCAGTTCTAATAGCCGGAAAGTGAATGTTCTAACCACTTAGCCACATGCCCATGCACTTGGCCACTGTCACAGAAAGGCTTCCAAGGGTAAGGGATACGAGTTCAAATGTTGCCAGTGTATCGTTCTTTATTTTAAATAAGTGCTAGTTTCTTAATGATGCCAAAATGACAGTCTGCAAGTTGCAATCAAAAGCAACAGATTATGATGAAAGAAAAAAAAAGGACTTGATTAAAAAGAAAAAAAATGGATGCCACATGCTAGGATCACTTCCTCCTGACAAATCGACCATGGTGAGATTCAAATTCAGTTCTAATAGCCGGAAAGTGAATGTTCTAACCACTTAGCCACATGCCCATGCACTTGGCCACTGTCACAGAAAGGCTTCCAAGGGTAAGGGATACGAGTTCAAATGTTGCCAGTGTATCGTTCTTTATTTTAAATAAGTGCTAGTTTCTTAATGATGCCAAAATGACAGTCTGCAAGTTGCAATCAAAAGCAACAGATTATGATGAAAGAAAAAAAAAAGAACTTGGTTAAAAAGAAAAAAAATGGATGCCACATGCTAGGATCACTTCCTCCTGACAAATCGACCATGGTGAGATTCAAATTCAGTTCTAATAGCCGGAAAGTGAATGTTCTAACCACTTAGCCACATGCCCATGCACTTGGCCACTGTCACAGAAAGGCTTCCAAGGGTAAGGGATACGAGTTCAAATGTTGCCAGTGTATCGTTCTTTATTTTAAATAAGTGCTAGTTTCTTAATGATGCCAAAATGACAGTCTGCAAGTTGCAATCAAAAGCAACAGATTATGATGAAAGAAAAAAAAAGGACTTGATTAAAAAGAAAAAAAATGGATGCCACATGCTAGGATCACTTCCTCCTGACAAATCGACCATGGTGAGATTCAAATTCAGTTCTAATAGCCGGAAAGTGAATGTTCTAACCACTTAGCCACATGCCCATGCACTTGGCCACTGTCACAGAAAGGCTTCCAAGGGTAAGGGATACGAGTTCAAATGTTGCCAGTGTATCGTTCTTTATTTTAAATAAGTGCTACTTTCTTAATGATGCCAAAATGACAGTCTGCAAGTTGCAATCAAAAGCAACAGATTATGATGAAAGAAAAAAAAAGGACTTGATTAAAAAGAAAAAAAATGGATGCCACATGCTAGGATCACTTCCTCCTGACAAATCGACCATGGTGAGATTCAAATTCAGTTCTAATAGCCGGAAAGTGAATGTTCTAACCACTTAGCCACATGCCCATGCACTTGGCCACTGTCACAGAAAGGCTTCCAAGGGTAAGGGATACGAGTTCAAATGTTGCCAGTGTATCGTTCTTTATTTTAAATAAGTGCTACTTTCTTAATGATGCCAAAATGACAGTCTGCAAGTTGCAATCAAAAGCAACAGATTATGATGAAAGAAAAAAAAAGGACTTGATTAAAAAGAAAAAAAATGGATGCCACATGCTAGGATCACTTCCTCCTGACAAATCGACCATGGTGAGATTCAAATTCAGTTCTAATAGCCGGAAAGTGAATGTTCTAACCACTTAGCCACATGCCCATGCACTTGGCCACTGTCACAGAAAGGCTTCCAAGGGTAAGGGATACGAGTTCAAATGTTGCCAGTGTATCGTTCTTTATTTTAAATAAGTGCTACTTTCTTAATGATGCCAAAATGACAGTCTGCAAGTTGCAATCAAAAGCAACAGATTATGATGAAAGAAAAAAAAAGGACTTGATTAAAAAGAAAAAAAATGGATGCCACATGCTAGGATCACTTCCTCCTGACAAATCGACCATGGTGAGATTCAAATTCAGTTCTAATAGCCGGAAAGTGAATGTTCTAACCACTTAGCCACATGCCCATGCACTTGGCCACTGTCACAGAAAGGCTTCCAAGGGTAAGGGATACGAGTTCAAATGTTGCCAGTGTATCGTTCTTTATTTTAAATAAGTGCTACTTTCTTAATGATGCCAAAATGACAGTCTGCAAGTTGCAATCAAAAGCAACAGATTATGATGAAAGAAAAAAAAAGGACTTGATTAAAAAGAAAAAAAATGGATGCCACATGCTAGGATCACTTCCTCCTGACAAATCGACCATGGTGAGATTCAAATTCAGTTCTAATAGCCGGAAAGTGAATGTTCTAACCACTTAGCCACATGCCCATGCACTTGGCCACTGTCACAGAAAGGCTTCCAAGGGTAAGGGATACGAGTTCAAATGTTGCCAGTGTATCGTTCTTTATTTTAAATAAGTGCTAGTTTCTTAATGATGCCAAAATGACAGTCTGCAAGTTGCAATCAAAAGCAACAGATTATGATGAAAGAAAAAAAAAAGAACTTGGTTAAAAAGAAAAAAAATGGATGCCACATGCTAGGATCACTTCCTCCTGACAAATCGACCATGGTGAGATTCAAATTCAGTTCTAATAGCCGGAAAGTGAATGTTCTAACCACTTAGCCACATGCCCATGCACTTGGCCACTGTCACAGAAAGGCTTCCAAGGGTAAGGGATACGAGTTCAAATGTTGCCAGTGTATCGTTCTTTATTTTAAATAAGTGCTAGTTTCTTAATGATGCCAAAATGACAGTCTGCAAGTTGCAATCAAAAGCAACAGATTATGATGAAAGAAAAAAAAAGGACTTGATTAAAAAGAAAAAAAATGGATGCCACATGCTAGGATCACTTCCTCCTGACAAATCGACCATGGTGATATTCAAATTCAGTTCTAATAGCCGGAAAGTGAATGTTCTAACCACTTAGCCACATGCCCATGCACTTGGCCACTGTCACAGAAAGGCTTCCAAGGGTAAGGGATACGAGTTCAAATGTTGCCAGTGTATCGTTCTTTATTTTAAATAAGTGCTACTTTCTTAATGATGCCAAAATGACAGTCTGCAAGTTGCAATCAAAAGCAACAGATTATGATGAAAGAAAAAAAAAGGACTTGATTAAAAAGAAAAAAAATGGATGCCACATGCTAGGATCACTTCCTCCTGACAAATCGACCATGGTGAGATTCAAATTCAGTTCTAATAGCCGGAAAGTGAATGTTCTAACCACTTAGCCACATGCCCATGCACTTGGCCACTGTCACAGAAAGGCTTCCAGGGGTAAGGGATACGAGTTCAAATGTTGTCAGTGTATCGTTCTTTATTTTAAATAAGTGCTAGTTTCTTAATGATGCCAAAATGACAGTCTGCAAGTTGCAATCAAAAGCAACAGATTATGATGAAAGAAAAAAAAAGGACTTGATTAAAAAGAAAAAAAATGGATGCCACATGCTAGGATCACTTCCTCCTGACAAATCGACCATGGTGAGATTCAAATTCAGTTCTAATAGCCGGAAAGTGAATGTTCTAACCACTTAGCCACATGCCCATGCACTTGGCCACTGTCACAGAAAGGCTTCCAAGGGTAAGGGATACGAGTTCAAATGTTGCCAGTGTATCGTTCTTTATTTTAAATAAGTGCTACTTTCTTAATGATGCCAAAATGACAGTCTGCAAGTTGCAATCAAAAGCAACAGATTATGATGAAAGAAAAAAAAAGGACTTGATTAAAAAGAAAAAAAATGGATGCCACATGCTAGGATCACTTCCTCCTGACAAATCGACCATGGTGAGATTCAAATTCAGTTCTAATAGCCGGAAAGTGAATGTTCTAACCACTTAGCCACATGCCCATGCACTTGGCCACTGTCACAGAAAGGCTTCCAAGGGTAAGGGATACGAGTTCAAATGTTGCCAGTGTATCGTTCTTTATTTTAAATAAGTGCTACTTTCTTAATGATGCCAAAATGACAGTCTGCAAGTTGCAATCAAAAGCAACAGATTATGATGAAAGAAAAAAAAAGGACTTGATTAAAAAGAAAAAAAATGGATGCCACATGCTAGGATCACTTCCTCCTGACAAATCGACCATGGTGAGATTCAAATTCAGTTCTAATAGCCGGAAAGTGAATGTTCTAACCACTTAGCCACATGCCCATGCACTTGGCCACTGTCACAGAAAGGCTTCCAAGGGTAAGGGATACGAGTTCAAATGTTGCCAGTGTATCGTTCTTTATTTTAAATAAGTGCTACTTTCTTAATGATGCCAAAATGACAGTCTGCAAGTTGCAATCAAAAGCAACAGATTATGATGAAAGAAAAAAAAAGGACTTGATTAAAAAGAAAAAAAATGGATGCCACATGCTAGGATCACTTCCTCCTGACAAATCGACCATGGTGAGATTCAAATTCAGTTCTAATAGCCGGAAAGTGAATGTTCTAACCACTTAGCCACATGCCCATGCACTTGGCCACTGTCACAGAAAGGCTTCCAAGGGTAAGGGATACGAGTTCAAATGTTGCCAGTGTATCGTTCTTTATTTTAAATAAGTGCTAGTTTCTTAATGATGCCAAAATGACAGTCTGCAAGTTGCAATCAAAAGCAACAGATTATGATGAAAGAAAAAAAAAAGAACTTGGTTAAAAAGAAAAAAAATGGATGCCACATGCTAGGATCACTTCCTCCTGACAAATCGACCATGGTGATATTCAAATTCAGTTCTAATAGCCGGAAAGTGAATGTTCTAACCACTTAGCCACATGCCCATGCACTTGGCCACTGTCACAGAAAGGCTTCCAAGGGTAAGGGATACGAGTTCAAATGTTGCCAGTGTATCGTTCTTTATTTTAAATAAGTGCTACTTTCTTAATGATGCCAAAATGACAGTCTGCAAGTTGCAATCAAAAGCAACAGATTATGATGAAAGAAAAAAAAAGGACTTGATTAAAAAGAAAAAAAATGGATGCCACATGCTAGGATCACTTCCTCCTGACAAATCGACCATGGTGAGATTCAAATTCAGTTCTAATAGCCGGAAAGTGAATGTTCTAACCACTTAGCCACATGCCCATGCACTTGGCCACTGTCACAGAAAGGCTTCCAAGGGTAAGGGATACGAGTTCAAATGTTGCCAGTGTATCGTTCTTTATTTTAAATAAGTGCTACTTTCTTAATGATGCCAAAATGACAGTCTGCAAGTTGCAATCAAAAGCAACAGATTATGATGAAAGAAAAAAAAAGGACTTGATTAAAAAGAAAAAAATTGGATGCCACATGCTAGGATCACTTCCTCCTGACAAATCGACCATGGTGATATTCAAATTCAGTTCTAATAGCCGGAAAGTGAATGTTCTAACCACTTAGCCACATGCCCATGCACTTGGCCACTGTCACAGAAAGGCTTCCAAGGGTAAGGGATACGAGTTCAAATGTTGCCAGTGTATCGTTCTTTATTTTAAATAAGTGCTACTTTCTTAATGATGCCAAAATGACAGTCTGCAAGTTGCAATCAAAAGCAACAGATTATGATGAAAGAAAAAAAAAGGACTTGATTAAAAAGAAAAAAAATGGATGCCACATGCTAGGATCACTTCCTCCTGACAAATCGACCATGGTGATATTCAAATTCAGTTCTAATAGCCGGAAAGTGAATGTTCTAACCACTTAGCCACATGCCCATGCACTTGGCCACTGTCACAGAAAGGCTTCCAAGGGTAAGGGATACGAGTTCAAATGTTGCCAGTGTATCGTTCTTTATTTTAAATAAGTGCTACTTTCTTAATGATGCCAAAATGACAGTCTGCAAGTTGCAATCAAAAGCAACAGATTATGATGAAAGAAAAAAAAAGGACTTGATTAAAAAGAAAAAAAATGGATGCCACATGCTAGGATCACTTCCTCCTGACAAATCGACCATGGTGAGATTCAAATTCAGTTCTAATAGCCGGAAAGTGAATGTTCTAACCACTTAGCCACATGCCCATGCACTTGGCCACTGTCACAGAAAGGCTTCCAAGGGTAAGGGATACGAGTTCAAATGTTGCCAGTGTATCGTTCTTTATTTTAAATAAGTGCTACTTTCTTAATGATGCCAAAATGACAGTCTGCAAGTTGCAATCAAAAGCAACAGATTATGATGAAAGAAAAAAAAAGGACTTGATTAAAAAGAAAAAAATTGGATGCCACATGCTAGGATCACTTCCTCCTGACAAATCGACCCTGGTGAGATTCAAATTCAGTTCTAATAGCCGGAAAGTGAATGTTCTAACCACTTAGCCACATGCCCATGCACTTGGCCACTGTCACAGAAAGGCTTCCAAGGGTAAGGGATACGAGTTCAAATGTTGCCAGTGTATCGTTCTTTATTTTAAATAAGTGCTACTTTCTTAATGATGCCAAAATGACAGTCTGCAAGTTGCAATCAAAAGCAACAGATTATGATGAAAGAAAAAAAAAGGACTTGATTAAAAAGAAAAAAAATGGATGCCACATGCTAGGATCACTTCCTCCTGACAAATCGACCATGGTGATATTCAAATTCAGTTCTAATAGCCGGAAAGTGAATGTTCTAACCACTTAGCCACATGCCCATGCACTTGGCCACTGTCACAGAAAGGCTTCCAAGGGTAAGGGATACGAGTTCAAATGTTGTCAGTGTATCGTTCTTTATTTTAAATAAGTGCTAGTTTCTTAATGATGCCAAAATGACAGTCTGCAAGTTGCAATCAAAAGCAACAGATTATGATGAAAGAAAAAAAAAGGACTTGATTAAAAAGAAAAAAATTGGATGCCACATGCTAGGATCACTTCCTCCTGACAAATCGACCCTGGTGAGATTCAAATTCAGTTCTAATAGCCGGAAAGTGAATGTTCTAACCACTTAGCCACATGCCCATGCACTTGGCCACTGTCACAGAAAGGCTTCCAAGGGTAAGGGATACGAGTTCAAATGTTGCCAGTGTATCGTTCTTTATTTTAAATAAGTGCTACTTTCTTAATGATGCCAAAATGACAGTCTGCAAGTTGCAATCAAAAGCAACAGATTATGATGAAAGAAAAAAAAAGGACTTGATTAAAAAGAAAAAAATTGGATGCCACATGCTAGGATCACTTCCTCCTGACAAATCGACCCTGGTGAGATTCAAATTCAGTTCTAATAGCCGGAAAGTGAATGTTCTAACCACTTAGCCACATGCCCATGCACTTGGCCACTGTCACAGAAAGGCTTCCAAGGGTAAGGGATACGAGTTCAAATGTTGCCAGTGTATCGTTCTTTATTTTAAATAAGTGCTACTTTCTTAATGATGCCAAAATGACAGTCTGCAAGTTGCAATCAAAAGCAACAGATTATGATGAAAGAAAAAAAAAGGACTTGATTAAAAAGAAAAAAAATGGATGCCACCTGCTAGGATCACTTCCTCCTGACAAATCGACCATGGTGATATTCAAATTCAGTTCTAATAGCCGGAAAGTGAATGTTCTAACCACTTAGCCACATGCCCATGCACTTGGCCACTGTCACAGAAAGGCTTCCAAGGGTAAGGGATACGAGTTCAAATGTTGTCAGTGTATCGTTCTTTATTTTAAATAAGTGCTAGTTTCTTAATGATGCCAAAATGACAGTCTGCAAGTTGCAATCAAAAGCAACAGATTATGATGAAAGAAAAAAAAAGGACTTGATTAAAAAGAAAAAAAATGGATGCCACATGCTAGGATCACTTCCTCCTGACAAATCGACCATGGTGAGATTCAAATTCAGTTCTAATAGCCGGAAAGTGAATGTTCTAACCACTTAGCCACATGCCCATGCACTTGGCCACTGTCACAGAAAGGCTTCCAAGGGTAAGGGATACGAGTTCAAATGTTGTCAGTGTATCGTTCTTTATTTTAAATAAGTGCTACTTTCTTAATGATGCCAAAATGACAGTCTGCAAGTTGCAATCAAAAGCAACAGATTATGATGAAAGAAAAAAAAAGGACTTGATTAAAAAGAAAAAAAATGGATGCCACATGCTAGGATCACTTCCTCCTGACAAATCGACCATGGTGAGATTCAAATTCAGTTCTAATAGCCGGAAAGTGAATGTTCTAACCACTTAGCCACATGCCCATGCACTTGGCCACTGTCACAGAAAGGCTTCCAAGGGTAAGGGATACGAGTTCAAATGTTGCCAGTGTATCGTTCTTTATTTTAAATAAGTGCTACTTTCTTAATGATGCCAAAATGACAGTCTGCAAGTTGCAATCAAAAGCAACAGATTATGATGAAAGAAAAAAAAAGGACTTGATTAAAAAGAAAAAAAATGGATGCCACATGCTAGGATCACTTCCTCCTGACAAATCGACCCTGGTGAGATTCAAATTCAGTTCTAATAGCCGGAAAGTGAATGTTCTAACCACTTAGCCACATGCCCATGCACTTGGCCACTGTCACAGAAAGGCTTCCAAGGGTAAGGGATACGAGTTCAAATGTTGCCAGTGTATCGTTCTTTATTTTAAATAAGTGCTACTTTCTTAATGATGCCAAAATGACAGTCTGCAAGTTGCAATCAAAAGCAACAGATTATGATGAAAGAAAAAAAAAGGACTTGATTAAAAAGAAAAAAAATGGATGCCACATGCTAGGATCACTTCCTCCTGACAAATCGACCATGGTGAGATTCAAATTCAGTTCTAATAGCCGGAAAGTGAATGTTCTAACCACTTAGCCACATGCCCATGCACTTGGCCACTGTCACAGAAAGGCTTCCAAGGGTAAGGGATACGAGTTCAAATGTTGCCAGTGTATCGTTCTTTATTTTAAATAAGTGCTACTTTCTTAATGATGCCAAAATGACAGTCTGCAAGTTGCAATCAAAAGCAACAGATTATGATGAAAGAAAAAAAAAGGACTTGATTAAAAAGAAAAAAAATGGATGCCACATGCTAGGATCACTTCCTCCTGACAAATCGACCATGGTGAGATTCAAATTCAGTTCTAATAGCCGGAAAGTGAATGTTCTAACCACTTAGCCACATGCCCATGCACTTGGCCACTGTCACAGAAAGGCTTCCAAGGGTAAGGGATACGAGTTCAAATGTTGCCAGTGTATCGTTCTTTATTTTAAATAAGTGCTACTTTCTTAATGATGCCAAAATGACAGTCTGCAAGTTGCAATCAAAAGCAACAGATTATGATGAAAGAAAAAAAAAAGGACTTGATTAAAAAGAAAAAAAATGGATGCCACATGCTAGGATCACTTCCTCCTGACAAATCGACCATGGTGAGATTCAAATTCAGTTCTAATAGCCGGAAAGTGAATGTTCTAACCACTTAGCCACATGCCCATGCACTTGGCCACTGTCACAGAAAGGCTTCCAAGGGTAAGGGATACGAGTTCAAATGTTGCCAGTGTATCGTTCTTTATTTTAAATAAGTGCTACTTTCTTAATGATGCCAAAATGACAGTCTGCAAGTTGCAATCAAAAGCAACAGATTATGATGAAAGAAAAAAAAAGGACTTGATTAAAAAGAAAAAAAATGGATGCCACATGCTAGGATCACTTCCTCCTGACAAATCGACCATGGTGAGATTCAAATTCAGTTCTAATAGCCGGAAAGTGAATGTTCTAACCACTTAGCCACATGCCCATGCACTTGGCCACTGTCACAGAAAGGCTTCCAAGGGTAAGGGATACGAGTTCAAATGTTGCCAGTGTATCGTTCTTTATTTTAAATAAGTGCTACTTTCTTAATGATGCCAAAATGACAGTCTGCAAGTTGCAATCAAAAGCAACAGATTATGATGAAAGAAAAAAAAAGGACTTGATTAAAAAGAAAAAAAATGGATGCCACATGCTAGGATCACTTCCTCCTGACAAATCGACCATGGTGAGATTCAAATTCAGTTCTAATAGCCGGAAAGTGAATGTTCTAACCACTTAGCCACATGCCCATGCACTTGGCCACTGTCACAGAAAGGCTTCCAAGGGTAAGGGATACGAGTTCAAATGTTGTCAGTGTATCATTCTTTATTTTAAATAAGTGCTACTTTCTTAATGATGCCAAAATGACAGTCTGCAAGTTGCAATCAAAAGCAACAGATTATGATGAAAGAAAAAAAAAGGACTTGATTAAAAAGAAAAAAAATGGATGCCACATGCTAGGATCACTTCCTCCTGACAAATCGACCATGGTGAGATTCAAATTCAGTTCTAATAGCCGGAAAGTGAATGTTCTAACCACTTAGCCACATGCCCATGCACTTGGCCACTGTCACAGAAAGGCTTCCAAGGGTAAGGGATACGAGTTCAAATGTTGTCAGTGTATCATTCTTTATTTTAAATAAGTGCTACTTTCTTAATGATGCCAAAATGACAGTCTGCAAGTTGCAATCAAAAGCAACAGATTATGATGAAAGAAAAAAAAAGGACTTGATTAAAAAGAAAAAAAATGGATGCCACATGCTAGGATCACTTCCTCCTGACAAATCGACCATGGTGAGATTCAAATTCAGTTCTAATAGCCGGAAAGTGAATGTTCTAACCACTTAGCCACATGCCCATGCACTTGGCCACTGTCACAGAAAGGCTTCCAAGGGTAAGGGATACGAGTTCAAATGTTGTCAGTGTATCGTTCTTTATTTTAAATAAGTGCTACTTTCTTAATGATGCCAAAATGACAGTCTGCAAGTTGCAATCAAAAGCAACAGATTATGATGAAAGAAAAAAAAAGGACTTGATTAAAAAGAAAAAAAATGGATGCCACATGCTAGGATCACTTCCTCCTGACAAATCGACCATGGTGAGATTCAAATTCAGTTCTAATAGCCGGAAAGTGAATGTTCTAACCACTTAGCCACATGCCCATGCACTTGGCCACTGTCACAGAAAGGCTTCCAAGGGTAAGGGATACGAGTTCAAATGTTGCCAGTGTATCGTTCTTTATTTTAAATAAGTGCTACTTTCTTAATGATGCCAAAATGACAGTCTGCAAGTTGCAATCAAAAGCAACAGATTATGATGAAAGAAAAAAAAAGGACTTGATTAAAAAGAAAAAAAATGGATGCCACATGCTAGGATCACTTCCTCCTGACAAATCGACCATGGTGAGATTCAAATTCAGTTCTAATAGCCGGAAAGTGAATGTTCTAACCACTTAGCCACATGCCCATGCACTTGGCCACTGTCACAGAAAGGCTTCCAAGGGTAAGGGATACGAGTTCAAATGTTGTCAGTGTATCGTTCTTTATTTTAAATAAGTGCTAGTTTCTTAATGATGCCAAAATGACAGTCTGCAAGTTGCAATCAAAAGCAACAGATTATGATGAAAGAAAAAAAAAGGACTTGATTAAAAAGAAAAAAAATGGATGCCACATGCTAGGATCACTTCCTCCTGACAAATCGACCATGGTGAGATTCAAATTCAGTTCTAATAGCCGGAAAGTGAATGTTCTAACCACTTAGCCACATGCCCATGCACTTGGCCACTGTCACAGAAAGGCTTCCAAGGGTAAGGGATACGAGTTCAAATGTTGCCAGTGTATCGTTCTTTATTTTAAATAAGTGCTAGTTTCTTAATGATGCCAAAATGACAGTCTGCAAGTTGCAATCAAAAGCAACAGATTATGATGAAAGAAAAAAAAAGGACTTGATTAAAAAGAAAAAAAATGGATGCCACATGCTAGGATCACTTCCTCCTGACAAATCGACCATGGTGAGATTCAAATTCAGTTCTAATAGCCGGAAAGTGAATGTTCTAACCACTTAGCCACATGCCCATGCACTTGGCCACTGTCACAGAAAGGCTTCCAAGGGTAAGGGATACGAGTTCAAATGTTGCCAGTGTATCGTTCTTTATTTTAAATAAGTGCTACTTTCTTAATGATGCCAAAATGACAGTCTGCAAGTTGCAATCAAAAGCAACAGATTATGATGAAAGAAAAAAAAAGGACTTGATTAAAAAGAAAAAAAATGGATGCCACATGCTAGGATCACTTCCTCCTGACAAATCGACCATGGTGAGATTCAAATTCAGTTCTAATAGCCGGAAAGTGAATGTTCTAACCACTTAGCCACATGCCCATGCACTTGGCCACTGCCACAGAAAGGCTTCCAAGGGTAAGGGATACGAGTTCAAATGTTGCCAGTGTATCGTTCTTTATTTTAAATAAGTGCTACTTTCTTAATGATGCCAAAATGACAGTCTGCAAGTTGCAATCAAAAGCAACAGATTATGATGAAAGAAAAAAAAAGGACTTGATTAAAAAGAAAAAAAAATGGTTGCCACATGCTAGGATCACTTCCTCCTGACAAATCGACCATGGTGAGATTCAAATTCAGTTCTAATAGCCGGAAAGTGAATGTTCTAACCTATTAGCCACATGCCCATGCACTTGGCCACTGTCACAGAAAGGCTTCCAAGGGTAAGGGATACGAGTTCAAATGTTGCCAGTGTATCGTTCTTTATTTTAAATAAGTGCTACTTTCTTAATGATGCCAAAATGACAGTCTGCAAGTTGCAATCAAAAGCAACAGATTATGATGAAAGAAAAAAAAAGGACTTGATTAAAAAGAAAAAAAATGGATGCCACATGCTAGGATCACTTCCTCCTGACAAATCGACCATGGTGAGATTCAAATTCAGTTCTAATAGCCGGAAAGTGAATGTTCTAACCACTTAGCCACATGCCCATGCACTTGGCCACTGTCACAGAAAGGCTTCCAAGGGTAAGGGATACGAGTTCAAATGTTGCCAGTGTATCGTTCTTTATTTTAAATAAGTGCTACTTTCTTAATGATGCCAAAATGACAGTCTGCAAGTTGCAATCAAAAGCAACAGATTATGATGAAAGAAAAAAAAAGGACTTGATTAAAAAGAAAAAAAATGGATGCCACATGCTAGGATCACTTCCTCCTGACAAATCGACCATGGTGAGATTCAAATTCAGTTCTAATAGCCGGAAAGTGAATGTTCTAACCACTTAGCCACATGCCCATGCACTTGGCCACTGTCACAGAAAGGCTTCCAAGGGTAAGGGATACGAGTTCAAATGTTGTCAGTGTATCGTTCTTTATTTTAAATAAGTGCTAGTTTCTTAATGATGCCAAAATGACAGTCTGCAAGTTGCAATCAAAAGCAACAGATTATGATGAAAGAAAAAAAAAGGACTTGATTAAAAAGAAAAAAAATGGATGCCACATGCTAGGATCACTTCCTCCTGACAAATCGACCATGGTGAGATTCAAATTCAGTTCTAATAGCCGGAAAGTGAATGTTCTAACCACTTAGCCACATGCCCATGCACTTGGCCACTGTCACAGAAAGGCTTCCAAGGGTAAGGGATACGAGTTCAAATGTTGCCAGTGTATCGTTCTTTATTTTAAATAAGTGCTACTTTCTTAATGATGCCAAAATGACAGTCTGCAAGTTGCAATCAAAAGCAACAGATTATGATGAAAGAAAAAAAAAGGACTTGATTAAAAAGAAAAAAAATGGATGCCACATGCTAGGATCACTTCCTCCTGACAAATCGACCATGGTGAGATTCAAATTCAGTTCTAATAGCCGGAAAGTGAATGTTCTAACCACTTAGCCACATGCCCATGCACTTGGCCACTGTCACAGAAAGGCTTCCAAGGGTAAGGGATACGAGTTCAAATGTTGTCAGTGTATCGTTCTTTATTTTAAATAAGTGCTACTTTCTTAATGATGCCAAAATGACAGTCTGCAAGTTGGAATCAAAAGCAACAGATTATGATGAAAGAAAAAAAAAGGACTTGATTAAAAAGAAAAAAAATGGATGCCACATGCTAGGATCACTTCCTCCTGACAAATCGACCATGGTGAGATTCAAATTCAGTTCTAATAGCCGGAAAGTGAATGTTCTAACCACTTAGCCACATGCCCATGCACTTGTCCACTGTCACAGAAAGGCTTCCAAGGGTAAGGGATACGAGTTCAAATGTTGCCAGTGTATCGTTCTTTATTTTAAATAAGTGCTACTTTCTTAATGATGCCAAAATGACAGTCTGCAAGTTGCAATCAAAAGCAACAGATTATGATGAAAGAAAAAAAAAAGAACTTGGTTAAAAAGAAAAAAAATGGATGCCACATGCTAGGATCACTTCCTCCTGACAAATCGACCATGGTGAGATTCAAATTCAGTTCTAATAGCCGGAAAGTGAATGTTCTAACCACTTAGCCACATGCCCATGCACTTGGCCACTGTCACAGAAAGGCTTCCAAGGGTAAGGGATACGAGTTCAAATGTTGCCAGTGTATCGTTCTTTATTTTAAATAAGTGCTACTTTCTTAATGATGCCAAAATGACAGTCTGCAAGTTGCAATCAAAAGCAACAGATTATGATGAAAGAAAAAAAAAAGAACTTGGTTAAAAAGAAAAAAAATGGATGCCACATGCTAGGATCACTTCCTCCTGACAAATCGACCATGGTGAGATTCAAATTCAGTTCTAATAGCCGGAAAGTGAATGTTCTAACCACTTAGCCACATGCCCATGCACTTGGCCACTGTCACAGAAAGGCTTCCAAGGGTAAGGGATACGAGTTCAAATGTTGTCAGTGTATCGTTCTTTATTTTAAATAAGTGCTACTTTCTTAATGATGCCAAAATGACAGTCTGCAAGTTGCAATCAAAAGCAACAGATTATGATGAAAGAAAAAAAAAGGACTTGATTAAAAAGAAAAAAAATGGATGCCACATGCTAGGATCACTTCCTCCTGACAAATCGACCATGGTGAGATTCAAATTCAGTTCTAATAGCCGGAAAGTGAATGTTCTAACCACTTAGCCACATGCCCATGCACTTGGCCACTGTCACAGAAAGGCTTCCAAGGGTAAGGGATACGAGTTCAAATGTTGCCAGTGTATCGTTCTTTATTTTAAATAAGTGCTAGTTTCTTAATGATGCCAAAATGACAGTCTGCAAGTTGCAATCAAAAGCAACAGATTATGATGAAAGAAAAAAAAAGGACTTGATTAAAAAGAAAAAAAATGGATGCCACATGCTAGGATCACTTCCTCCTGACAAATCGACCATGGTGAGATTCAAATTCAGTTCTAATAGCCGGAAAGTGAATGTTCTAACCACTTAGCCACATGCCCATGCACTTGGCCACTGTCACAGAAAGGCTTCCAAGGGTAAGGGATACGAGTTCAAATGTTGCCAGTGTATCGTTCTTTATTTTAAATAAGTGCTACTTTCTTAATGATGCCAAAATGACAGTCTGCAAGTTGCAATCAAAAGCAACAGATTATGATGAAAGAAAAAAAAAAGAACTTGGTTAAAAAGAAAAAAAATGGATGCCACATGCTAGGATCACTTCCTCCTGACAAATCGACCATGGTGAGATTCAAATTCAGTTCTAATAGCCGGAAAGTGAATGTTCTAACCACTTAGCCACATGCCCATGCACTTGTCCACTGTCACAGAAAGGCTTCCAAGGGTAAGGGATACGAGTTCAAATGTTGCCAGTGTATCGTTCTTTATTTTAAATAAGTGCTACTTTCTTAATGATGCCAAAATGACAGTCTGCAAGTTGCAATCAAAAGCAACAGATTATGATGAAAGAAAAAAAAAAGAACTTGGTTAAAAAGAAAAAAAATGGATGCCACATGCTAGGATCACTTCCTCCTGACAAATCGACCATGGTGAGATTCAAATTCAGTTCTAATAGCCGGAAAGTGAATGTTCTAACCACTTAGCCACATGCCCATGCACTTGGCCACTGTCACAGAAAGGCTTCCAAGGGTAAGGGATACGAGTTCAAATGTTGCCAGTGTATCGTTCTTTATTTTAAATAAGTGCTACTTTCTTAATGATGCCAAAATGACAGTCTGCAAGTTGCAATCAAAAGCAACAGATTATGATGAAAGAAAAAAAAAGGACTTGATTAAAAAGAAAAAAAATGGATGCCACATGCTAGGATCACTTCCTCCTGACAAATCGACCATGGTGAGATTCAAATTCAGTTCTAATAGCCGGAAAGTGAATGTTCTAACCACTTAGCCACATGCCCATGCACTTGGCCACTGTCACAGAAAGGCTTCCAAGGGTAAGGGATACGAGTTCAAATGTTGCCAGTGTATCGTTCTTTATTTTAAATAAGTGCTAGTTTCTTAATGATGCCAAGATGACAGTCTGCAAGTTGCAATCAAAAGCAACAGATTATGATGAAAGAAAAAAAAAGGACTTGACTAAAAAGAAAAAAAATGGATGCCACATGCTAGGATCACTTCCTCCTGACAAATCGACCATGGTGAGATTCAAATTCAGTTCTAATAGCCGGAAAGTGAATGTTCTAACCACTTAGCCACATGCCCATGCACTTGGCCACTGTCACAGAAAGGCTTCCAAGGGTAAGGGATACGAGTTCAAATGTTGCCAGTGTATCGTTCTTTATTTTAAATAAGTGCTACTTTCTTAATGATGCCAAAATGACAGTCTGCAAGTTGCAATCAAAAGCAACAGATTATGATGAAAGAAAAAAAAAGGACTTGATTAAAAAGAAAAAAAATGGATGCCACATGCTAGGATCACTTCCTCCTGACAAATCGACCATGGTGAGATTCAAATTCAGTTCTAATAGCCGGAAAGTGAATGTTCTAACCACTTAGCCACATGCCCATGCACTTGGCCACTGTCACAGAAAGGCTTTCAAGGGTAAGGGATACGAGTTCAAATGTTGCCAGTGTATCGTTCTTTATTTTAAATAAGTGCTACTTTCTTAATGATGCCAAAATGACAGTCTGCAAGTTGCAATCAAAAGCAACAGATTATGATGAAAGAAAAAAAAAGGACTTGATTAAAAAGAAAAAAAATGGATGCCACATGCTAGGATCACTTCCTCCTGACAAATCGACCATGGTGAGATTCAAATTCAGTTCTAATAGCCGGAAAGTGAATGTTCTAACCACTTAGCCACATGCCCATGCACTTGGCCACTGTCACAGAAAGGCTTCCAAGGGTAAGGGATACGAGTTCAAATGTTGTCAGTGTATCGTTCTTTATTTTAAATAAGTGCTACTTTCTTAATGATGCCAAAATGACAGTCTGCAAGTTGCAATCAAAAGCAACAGATTATGATGAAAGAAAAAAAAAGGACTTGATTAAAAAGAAAAAAAATGGATGCCACATGCTAGGATCACTTCCTCCTGACAAATCGACCATGGTGAGATTCAAATTCAGTTCTAATAGCCGGAAAGTGAATGTTCTAACCACTTAGCCACATGCCCATGCACTTGGCCACTGTCACAGAAAGGCTTCCAAGGGTAAGGGATACGAGTTCAAATGTTGTCAGTGTATCGTTCTTTATTTTAAATAAGTGCTACTTTCTTAATGATGCCAAAATGACAGTCTGCAAGTTGCAATCAAAAGCAACAGATTATGATGAAAGAAAAAAAAAGGACTTGATTAAAAAGAAAAAAAATGGATGCCACATGCTAGGATCACTTCCTCCTGACAAATCGACCATGGTGAGATTCAAATTCAGTTCTAATAGCCGGAAAGTGAATGTTCTAACCACTTAGCCACATGCCCATGCACTTGGCCACTGTCACAGAAAGGCTTCCAAGGGTAAGGGATACGAGTTCAAATGTTGCCAGTGTATCGTTCTTTATTTTAAATAAGTGCTACTTTCTTAATGATGCCAAAATGACAGTCTGCAAGTTGCAATCAAAAGCAACAGATTATGATGAAAGAAAAAAAAAGGACTTGATTAAAAAGAAAAAAAATGGATGCCACATGCTAGGATCACTTCCTCCTGACAAATCGACCATGGTGAGATTCAAATTCAGTTCTAATAGCCGGAAAGTGAATGTTCTAACCACTTAGCCACATGCCCATGCACTTGGCCACTGTCACAGAAAGGCTTCCAAGGGTAAGGGATACGAGTTCAAATGTTGCCAGTGTATCGTTCTTTATTTTAAATAAGTGCTACTTTCTTAATGATGCCAAAATGACAGTCTGCAAGTTGCAATCAAAAGCAACAGATTATGATGAAAGAAAAAAAAAGGACTTGATTAAAAAGAAAAAAAATGGATGCCACATGCTAGGATCACTTCCTCCTGACAAATCGACCATGGTGAGATTCAAATTCAGTTCTAATAGCCGGAAAGTGAATGTTCTAACCACTTAGCCACATGCCCATGCACTTGGCCACTGTCACAGAAAGGCTTCCAAGGGTAAGGGATACGAGTTCAAATGTTGCCAGTGTATCGTTCTTTATTTTAAATAAGTGCTACTTTCTTAATGATGCCAAAATGACAGTCTGCAAGTTGCAATCAAAAGCAACAGATTATGATGAAAGAAAAAAAAAAGAACTTGGTTAAAAAGAAAAAAAATGGATGCCACATGCTAGGATCACTTCCTCCTGACAAATCGACCATGGTGAGATTCAAATTCAGTTCTAATAGCCGGAAAGTGAATGTTCTAACCACTTAGCCACATGCCCATGCACTTGGCCACTGTCACAGAAAGGCTTCCAAGGGTAAGGGATACGAGTTCAAATGTTGTCAGTGTATCGTTCTTTATTTTAAATAAGTGCTACTTTCTTAATGATGCCAAAATGACAGTCTGCAAGTTGCAATCAAAAGCAACAGATTATGATGAAAGAAAAAAAAAGGACTTGATTAAAAAGAAAAAAAATGGATGCCACATGCTAGGATCACTTCCTCCTGACAAATCGACCATGGTGAGATTCAAATTCAGTTCTAATAGCCGGAAAGTGAATGTTCTAACCACTTAGCCACATGCCCATGCACTTGGCCACTGTCACAGAAAGGCTTCCAAGGGTAAGGGATACGAGTTCAAATGTTGTCAGTGTATCGTTCTTTATTTTAAATAAGTGCTACTTTCTTAATGATGCCAAAATGACAGTCTGCAAGTTGCAATCAAAAGCAACAGATTATGATGAAAGAAAAAAAAAGGACTTGATTAAAAAGAAAAAAAATGGATGCCACATGCTAGGATCACTTCCTCCTGACAAATCGACCATGGTGAGATTCAAATTCAGTTCTAATAGCCGGAAAGTGAATGTTCTAACCACTTAGCCACATGCCCATGCACTTGGCCACTGTCACAGAAAGGCTTCCAAGGGTAAGGGATACGAGTTCAAATGTTGTCAGTGTATCGTTCTTTATTTTAAATAAGTGCTACTTTCTTAATGATGCCAAAATGACAGTCTGCAAGTTGCAATCAAAAGCAACAGATTATGATGAAAGAAAAAAAAAGGACTTGATTAAAAAGAAAAAAAATGGATGCCACATGCTAGGATCACTTCCTCCTGACAAATCGACCATGGTGAGATTCAAATTCAGTTCTAATAGCCGGAAAGTGAATGTTCTAACCACTTAGCCACATGCCCATGCACTTGGCCACTGTCACAGAAAGGCTTCCAAGGGTAAGGGATACGAGTTCAAATGTTGTCAGTGTATCGTTCTTTATTTTAAATAAGTGCTACTTTCTTAATGATGCCAAAATGACAGTCTGCAAGTTGCAATCAAAAGCAACAGATTATGATGAAAGAAAAAAAAAGGACTTGATTAAAAAGAAAAAAAATGGATGCCACATGCTAGGATCACTTCCTCCTGACAAATCGACCATGGTGAGATTCAAATTCAGTTCTAATAGCCGGAAAGTGAATGTTCTAACCACTTAGCCACATGCCCATGCACTTGTCCACTGTCACAGAAAGGCTTCCAAGGGTAAGGGATACGAGTTCAAATGTTGTCAGTGTATCGTTCTTTATTTTAAATAAGTGCTACTTTCTTAATGATGCCAAAATGACAGTCTGCAAGTTGCAATCAAAAGCAACAGATTATGATGAAAGAAAAAAAAAGGACTTGATTAAAAAGAAAAAAAATGGATGCCACATGCTAGGATCACTTCCTCCTGACAAATCGACCATGGTGAGATTCAAATTCAGTTCTAATAGCCGGAAAGTGAATGTTCTAACCACTTAGCCACATGCCCATGCACTTGGCCACTGTCACAGAAAGGCTTCCAAGGGTAAGGGATACGAGTTCAAATGTTGCCAGTGTATCGTTCTTTATTTTAAATAAGTGCTACTTTCTTAATGATGCCAAAATGACAGTCTGCAAGTTGCAATCAAAAGCAACAGATTATGATGAAAGAAAAAAAAAAGAACTTGGTTAAAAAGAAAAAAAATGGATGCCACATGCTAGGATCACTTCCTCCTGACAAATCGACCATGGTGAGATTCAAATTCAGTTCTAATAGCCGGAAAGTGAATGTTCTAACCACTTAGCCACATGCCCATGCACTTGGCCACTGTCACAGAAAGGCTTCCAAGGGTAAGGGATACGAGTTCAAATGTTGCCAGTGTATCGTTCTTTATTTTAAATAAGTGCTACTTTCTTAATGATGCCAAAATGACAGTCTGCAAGTTGCAATCAAAAGCAACAGATTATGATGAAAGAAAAAAAAAAGAACTTGGTTAAAAAGAAAAAAAATGGATGCCACATGCTAGGATCACTTCCTCCTGACAAATCGACCATGGTGAGATTCAAATTCAGTTCTAATAGCCGGAAAGTGAATGTTCTAACCACTTAGCCACATGCCCATGCACTTGGCCACTGTCACAGAAAGGCTTCCAAGGGTAAGGGATACGAGTTCAAATGTTGCCAGTGTATCGTTCTTTATTTTAAATAAGTGCTACTTTCTTAATGATGCCAAAATGACAGTCTGCAAGTTGCAATCAAAAGCAACAGATTATGATGAAAGAAAAAAAAAGGACTTGATTAAAAAGAAAAAAAATGGATGCCACATGCTAGGATCACTTCCTCCTGACAAATCGACCATGGTGAGATTCAAATTCAGTTCTAATAGCCGGAAAGTGAATGTTCTAACCACTTAGCCACATGCCCATGCACTTGGCCACTGTCACAGAAAGGCTTCCAAGGGTAAGGGATACGAGTTCAAATGTTGCCAGTGTATCGTTCTTTATTTTAAATAAGTGCTACTTTCTTAATGATGCCAAAATGACAGTCTGCAAGTTGCAATCAAAAGCAACAGATTATGATGAAAGAAAAAAAAAGGACTTGATTAAAAAGAAAAAAAATGGATGCCACATGCTAGGATCACTTCCTCCTGACAAATCGACCATGGTGAGATTCAAATTCAGTTCTAATAGCCGGAAAGTGAATGTTCTAACCACTTAGCCACATGCCCATGCACTTGGCCACTGTCACAGAAAGGCTTCCAAGGGTAAGGGATACGAGTTCAAATGTTGCCAGTGTATCGTTCTTTATTTTAAATAAGTGCTACTTTCTTAATGATGCCAAAATGACAGTCTGCAAGTTGCAATCAAAAGCAACAGATTATGATGAAAGAAAAAAAAAGGACTTGATTAAAAAGAAAAAAAATGGATGCCACATGCTAGGATCACTTCCTCCTGACAAATCGACCATGGTGAGATTCAACTTCAGTTCTAATAGCCGGAAAGTGAATGTTCTAACCACTTAGCCACATGCCCATGCACTTGGCCACTGTCACAGAAAGGCTTCCAAGGGTAAGGGATACGAGTTCAAATGTTGCCAGTGTATCGTTCTTTATTTTAAATAAGTGCTACTTTCTTAATGATGCCAAAATGACAGTCTGCAAGTTGCAATCAAAAGCAACAGATTATGATGAAAGAAAAAAAAAGGACTTGATTAAAAAGAAAAAAAATGGATGCCACATGCTAGGATCACTTCCTCCTGACAAATCGACCATGGTGAGATTCAAATTCAGTTCTAATAGCCGGAAAGTGAATGTTCTAACCACTTAGCCACATGCCCATGCACTTGGCCACTGTCACAGAAAGGCTTCCAAGGGTAAGGGATACGAGTTCAAATGTTGCCAGTGTATCGTTCTTTATTTTAAATAAGTGCTACTTTCTTAATGATGCCAAAATGACAGTCTGCAAGTTGCAATCAAAAGCAACAGATTATGATGAAAGAAAAAAAAAAGAACTTGGTTAAAAAAAGAAAGACCAAAATGATTTCTAAAAGTCTTCAACATTTGGTGAATTTGTATATTGACTGACAATTTTTCTAAAGCCATATAATAATATGAAAAACAGTTATTGCAAACTTCTTATCTTTTTATATATATATATATATATAGTTGCCTGACGATTGCACTAGCATGAAACAGACTGTCGCCTCTAAGTGCTGACTTCCATGTCCACTTTTATATTTACACACGCTCTATCTCTGATATTGAGCACTTTATCCCATAAATATAGCACACTTTAAGACTATATTTCTTCATATATATATATATATATATATATATAGTGTATAGGGGCAGCAGATCATTATTTAAACATATATTGTTAAATGTCACAGGCAGCAAATGTCTATTATGTTTGATTATGAGCCATTCTAAGCTTTGTATAGTGACTGTAGTTTCAGGAGAAAATAAAGACAAAAACATGGTTCTGTTGATAACATTTCTTTCTCTCATGTGGTCATATATGACATCATAAAATTGTGTTATGAATTTATGACATGCGTCTGCTATTCTGCAATTGTTATCATCACATAGCAAACTTCTATGTAAACATAACTCAAGGTCATCTTTAATGGTGAACATCTCTTTTGAAATATCCATATAACCACTTTGATGATAGCTCATGTGAGCCAAAAGCTTAGATCGAGGAACAGCATAATAAAAAATATCCAAATGTTGGACAGTTTTTGTTTTTATTTTCTTCCAAAACTAAAAACTAAAGCCACTATACAAAGCTTAGAACAGCTTATGATCAAACAAAATAGACATACATTGTCTGTTATATTTAACAATATATGTTTGAATATATATATATATATATATATATATATATATATATTCAAACATATATTGTTAAATATAACAGACAATTGATGTTTATGTATGTATGTATGTATGTATGTATGTGTGTATATATATATATATATATATATATATATATATATATATATATATATATATATAATACCAATTTGTAATTGGTAAGGATAATTCCAAGGAGGACATTAATCTAATGGGAGCTCAATGTAAGTTACAGAGCAATATATAATGATAAGTTAAGACAACACCTTAAAAATCCATATCGGTTATAATTCTTTTGTCTTAAAAACTTTCAGTCTGAATAGATGAATATAACAATATTCATGAAATAAATTATAACCTATATGGATTTTTAAGGGGTTGTCTTAATTTATCATTATATATATATATATATATATATATATATATATATATATATATATATATAATTTTTTATTATAATTTTCTAATTTTCAGATAATGTGTTGTGGATAAAGTTCATGCACAACTTTGAGCACAATACTCAACACCTTATGCAAAATTTGGAAAAATATAATAAAAAAATTGCCATACAGACCTTGGTTCTTTTTAATCAAACTTCTTTGGATGAATACTTGCTGCCTATATATATATATATATATATATATATATATATATAATAATAATACACTTTTCACTTAGCAGATTGATGCTACTATTAGCATCCAGATTCCAGAGTTTTGTAGACAGACCTGGGGATCACTCCATCCACTCATCAGGAAGGTATCAGCAATATATATATATATATATATATATATTCACAAAGAAGCCTGTTTCGCTGTATCACAGCTCATCAGTGTGGCTAGACATCCAATTGCTTCAAGCTGGGATTGATTTGGCATTAGTCAGAGACTCTATTCCTAAGCTGTTGATGCATGGCTGAGAAAGGGAATCTTTTAATGTTTTATATACGTGATGTATGTGAGATGTAGACATATACATTTATTAATTTTAATATCAACAAATACGCTTGTTAATTTAGTTATATCTGAAAATGAGAATTTTTATTTTTCATTACCAAATATTCATCATATGGATAACAAATTTAAGAAAATATAGAGCGTAATGTTTAATTTTCAAGATGTCTTTGTCTTAAACAGTGGCATAATAACTTGCATAAACTTATATCGATGGCAAACCTTCAGTTAATTTTCTTTTTGTTTTTCGTGTATCTTTTGTGGTAAAAATACCTTAATCTCAAACTGATAGGACAGATGCAATAAAATATTACTTTTCTCACAGAATATATTTAGTCAAGGAAAATATGTATGGTGTATAAGTAATACTTATTTTCTAACTAAAGTCGGTATTGGATGGATGGTTACTATTGTCAGTTTCTTACATGCAAAACACGTTATCTTCAAGTGTCCAAAATTGGCTCCTGACAGCTAATCTATTTATTTCCTCCTCAGCAAGCCCAAGATTTTAAGCCTCAGATGGCTCGCATATAGTGTACATACCAACCAAAATCGCTGTGTGTAGGGTAGAAATGCATGGCAAAAGAAGTTTGGTTCTTGAGGTATTGAATTCAACCAGTGTTTCTGTGTGCTTTGAATACAGAATTACTTCAAGTTGGAAATTCTCTTCTGAAGGTTATCTCTCATAACAAAGTATTGTTAATGATACCCCAAGCAAGGCATTAAAAGCCACTGAGACACAAGAAGCTGTTGAGTGTGAAAGAAACTGATAAAATGTTATTAAGAAGGAAGGACAATAAAATAACAGGATTTGGAAGAGACAGATGGTAATGTTGCATTTAAATTTTTGAAGATGATATTTGACAAGAAAGCAAGAAGCCAGAGGAGAGCATCACAAGAAAGCGAGAGAAGAAACTATTACCATAGAACTTACGATTACATCTGACAGTTTCAACAGTGAAACAATGAGACCTAAATGCCAATCTAGTACTTAGACATAACGTTATATCAATTACTGTTGGTCAATGTGGACGAGCAACCCTAAGCTCCTAATCCAAAATGTGTCTCTTACATTCTCATCTGTAATGTGTAGGTGACTGCCTCTCATACTGTTAAGATGGAGGTTATGATGTCTATCTTTTTCATCTAGCTATTTCCCATATATCTTATCCCAGGTGCAGCTAGGCCAATCATGTGGTTCTGCACTTGGCAACCACAAGGTTATCTCTAAGCAACACTGCATCTGGTTTCTCTGAAAGACACTGAGTACAATGTCTATTGTGGCATAGTCTAAGGTGAGATACATACTGCAGTATTTTCACGTGGTCATTGCTTTCCACCTGAATTTTCCCAAAGTTGATTATTTCAAAAGATAAATACATATTTTTGCAAGAGTATTAAATTTAATAAAAACAATAAAAACTGATATGTTAACCCAAGAAGAAAAAAATAATACAAAAAGAGATGTAAGAAAAAAATAAAATTACCATAATGTGTTAATATTGTAATACAATATGATAAAGAAAAAAAATCAGCCAAGCCAGTTTATTTGTCCTCTTTCATCAGAGCTCAGTAAAGGACAAGAAATGGGCACATTGACTAAAATGAGCAGCAAAACCAAATATTATAAAATAATAGAATATATAGCAATTACAGGCTAATTACATTTAAGCCTAACAACCATTCCTGCTTGCAAAGAGATGGCTGGTAGGACTTAATGTAAATTTATTCCCCAACTTCAAATGAATTAGCCTTCCTCGGTACTATTTGTTATATATCCTTTGATCTTGTGTTTGTTTTAATCGATGTGTGTTTTTTTTCATCATCTGATAAGAGAGGACGGATAAATCATTTTTTTCTTTGATATTCTACAGTACCATTGTACGGAAATCTTATTTTTTTCATTATTTCTTCTTCTTTTAACATGTCTGTTTTTATCACTTTAAATAAATTAATTAAACGAATGTCATGTAATACTTTGGTGTGTTTGATAGATAATGTGTCATGTCTGTCACAATGTTGTTCTTGTTAACCTTTTCTTGAGTCAAAACTGTTGATTTTCTCTGTTAAGGTCATGCTTTCAATCGTAAATGATTGATTTCTTTGTTACGGGTTGACTTGTCATTGTCAGGTGAGTGTGCCTAGAGGTTAACAACGACACAATACCAAGTGCAGAAGAGGACAGTGTGTGATTAGTGTCTGGTGGCACTGGTTTTATCTTCAACATGTTTGACAGAAACAAAGGACTTGTAGGTGTATTAGTAATTGTATAAATATTTATTCTGACATCTATTTACAAAATCGATTTATATATTTGCATGTAGGTACCTCATCATAGAGTAATTGTTAAATAGCTAGTCTCACGGACCATTACAGTCTTGTGGCTTTGTACCATATCAAATTAAGCTTAGTTTTTATATATATTGTGTATATTTAGGCAGCAATTTTTCATTGATGCATGTTTCATTAAATAATATAGACAATTTAAGTAAATGTTTAAATCCTATCTAAGCTTTTGGCTTACATAAGCCATTATCAAAGATGACAATTAGATTTCATTATGTTAAACAAAACACAGACGAAACAATAAGACGTGTGTATATGAGACGCGGAAGCGAAAATCGCATCGCAGCTCATGACGTCACACATGACCACATGTCCGTGTATTGTTTGATATATTGAAATGTAATTGTCATCTTTGATAATGGCTAATGTAAGCCAAAAGCTTAGATTGGATTTAAACATGTATCAATATGGTGATTTCCTTTCGTCTTTCAATGATAATGTGATTAAGCTTATCAGACAATATGAAACGAACTTACTTAAAATAAATAGACAAAACTTGTCTATATTATTTCATGAAACATGCATCAATATATATATATATATATGTTTTAATCAATTCACCTCAAGCATGGAAATAATGACACTAAGATGCAAGGGGCTACTGGGAGTGAATGAGAATGAAAATATTTTAGAAGGAACCAAAAACCCAATCCTAAACAGGAAAAAAGGGATAAACCTCTACTCCTGTTCAGAAAACAGGGGAGGAGTGTGAATTGGATGATAGGTGAACTTATCTATTCCTGTTGAGAAAAAAAATAGATAATAAATAAAAGTTTACGCGAAAAAAGAAGTATAGAATCAAAGTACATTTTATAAGGAACTGGAAATCCAATCATAGACAAGAATCAAAGGATTCATTTCTACTCCTGTTCAAAAAGGAGTGTGAACTGGGTGATATGCTACTTTTATTGTTTGTCCTGTATTGTATATTTGTGCAGCAACCTTTCTTTTATACATGTTTTATTAAATGTGGCAGAAAAGGAAAATCTTATGTTTTTCTAATGTTCATTGAATCTAATCCAATTTCTCTCGTCAGAAGGTGTTTCAGGGGCTAAAATTTATTGGAGGCTTTTAGCCCAGTGCAACAATAGTGTACTACTATTTAGAAGTGTGTATGAGTGGATCGCCCATTAATCAATGACACTGATAAGAAGATTAAGCAAGCACGAAAGGTGGTAATGGTGAACTGGCGAATTATCATCGGTGAGGTAGCATGTTGTCTACAGATTCGGATCACTAGCTCCTTGTTCCTCCTTTGTGCACACTGCTAGCAGAGTGGCCATGTTTACACTGTAACAGCACCAAGAAAACTGGTGTGATCAAAGCTCAAGCTTCAATCATGTCACCACAATAATACCAACTATAAGCACGCATGAGTGGAGGGTAATGGGACAAACCTAAAGATATGTTATGGTGAAAATGTGGATAATTTTTTTTTACTTACCCTTGTGTATATATATGTGTCTGTGTGTGTGTGTGAGTGATTTATGGGTGCATGGCTGAGAGGTTAGAAAGTCTGCTTTCTGACCATGATACCCAGGTTCAAATTTCAGCCTGATCAAGTTTGTTAGGAAAGTGACTTCTTGATGTTATCAGCTTGGGGGGGAGGTAATCCTAGCATGTGGAGAATCTTTGTAGTGCCTGTAAACTTGCTCACAGGTTGACCCAAGTATTATCAGTTGGTGGCCATTTTGGCTTCATGGCAATTGTTCTGATGAAGTTTCCTCTATGGTACCTAGACTTTATAAATTTAAGTGGACTACTAGATTGGCAGTAAGGTCTCATAATTTTGGTGTAAATGGCTAGATGTAACTGTAAGTTTTATGCTAACAGTTTCTTTTCTTGTACTTCTTGCTTGTGGAAATTTCTTCCAACTTCTTGCTTTCCAGTCAACTTTGATCTTCAAAAGTATTAATGTAGTGTGTTATAACTCACTTCTAACAATTATAATATTATGTCTCGCTTAGGCTATATATATATGTATCTAAAGAATAATGGATCTTTTATTAATCTGACATATTTTATCACTTTAAATGTTATTTTTAGTAAATACCTGTAGATGCTCTTTTTATTTTAAGCTGTTTTTTATTTTATATAATAGCCTGAATATTTAAAAAAATCTTATTAAAGAAAAATTTGCTGCTTTTACTAAGATTTCTTGAATATTCAGGCCAGTAGATAAAATACTGTTTAAAATAAATTAAGTGTCTACTCAGTTATGTGTCTCCACTAAAAATAATGTTTAAAGTGATAATATATATATATGTACCTTTGATTAAAAAACAATGAAAGTTCTTTGTTGATTATTTTTTTTAATTACTTCTCAATATTTCTAATCATTTTTTTGATATCAATAATAAAAACCTCTCATGTCTGAATACTTTCACCTAACACTAGTCATTTTCATAGACATTTGTTTTTTATTATGTCATGAGTTTAATTTTTTTTTAAATATTGCATTTCACATGTTGGATTTTATTGATTCATGCATTCATGTGGGAGTTTGCATCTATTTTTTTAAATAAAATATATTTAACATGTTGGGTCTGAGGTTTGATGTAATATTGTTAGTCTTTGGGTGATTGCTTTTTTTCTGCTCAGGGTCTCGTGTAATTGCAGTCATTTTTTGCTGATTATTTGGTATAGTACCTTTGTGTTGTTTATAATTTGTCTGATTTTGTGTTCTGGTTTTGTTTTCTGTTGATTGATGATATCTGTTTTAATGGAACTGTTGTTATATAAGTGGCATGTTAAATAATGTGATAATGTTGTAGTAGTGAGACCAAAAGAAGCATTCACCAATTGGGTGTTTGAATTCATAGACAACTTTGGTGGTTTGTTGGAGTTTGATTTTTGGCTGTGTCATTGATTATTATCAGATATATGATTCAGCCCAAATTTATTCATTTTTAACCCTGTGACCCACTCTGTAGAGTATAAAGTCACAGCCTCACCATACAAGGTTTTGCTGCTATTGTTTCTGTAGCAAGTAGGATTTTACAACGTGCAATTACCAGCCCCCATGCTCAATCAATTTTGAATTCAATGCTCTCCTTCTGCTGGGCTGGTTGCTATTAAAGGTTAGAGAGTGCAATTTCCCCTGCTGTTAACTCTAAATGGATGAATTCATAACTTTGAAAATATGTATCACGTTAAAAGAAACATAACTGCCTTGGTTAGAAATTGAACTTGCCAGTCCTGATTTCTTCACTGATAATTGCAATGGAGCATATACATCTAAATTCAGATTCATGGCCCTGCATGTGTAATTAAATTTTTTTTTTTTTTTCTAACTCAAATTGACATATCAAAAGAGTGGAAAAAAAACCACTACAAAAAAAGCGATATATTAAACTATATATTTTGTGTATGTTGTTTTGGAAAGTAACAGATGGATTTTAATTTTTGCTGATTTTCCAACAGCAAATATATAGTGACTTCAAGGAAGACAAGAAAATTGTGAAATATCACTTTTACAATATGGAGGAATCATCCAAGCATGATATTGAAAAGTATGTATTTGAATTCCAATACAAACTGTGCCTACAAGTGAAAAATTCTCAACTGTGCCGGGGTAGATATGAAATGTTTGAAAATGATAGATATATACAGTTTTAGGATATATAATATTGAAAATGTCAAAACAGAAAAGAAAGTTCTTTAATTAAAATGCATCAGAAAGTCCGCAGAGAAAACAATACGATTGACCCAATATTTTTTCTGCTTACAAAATGATTGGATGGCAGAATGCATAAACAGGAAATAACATTTATATATTAGGACTGATTATAATTTTTTTTTGACTCTTGATCACTCTTAAGGCTAAAGTGCGACTAGCCAGTATTTGTAATATATTAAAACTATATTGTATTTTATTATGTTGTATTATATTAAAGTAACCTTGAGTATTCACTTGCACAGTGTAACTTTCATTTTATTTGATGAAAATGAAACGATTGTCAGAAAGATATCCAACCTGTTTGCCTGTCATTGGGGAAAGAAATACTGGCTAGTCGCACTTTAGCTTTAAGAGTAAAAATGTAAAAATTAAAGATGATACATTTGAAGTTCTCATAAAATGGTTGTGTTTTCTTTATTTGTATAACCTATAATTGGGATCAAAAGACATTAATGTGTCTCTATGTGTAGATATGTGTTTATACCTACAATAATATATTTCATTAAAGTCATTTATCAGAATTGAACTCTAATGAATGTTTAATACATTTATTAAATAAATACATAATTTTCACTAAATGCAGAAATGCACACGCGCCCATATTGTGGACTCTCCTGTTGTAGATCGACATGGGTCATTTACTCATGCCTACCAGGGATCCTAAGCACAGCTAGGTGGTGGAAGGAAGTAAGAACGCCCTGCCAAACTGCCTTCGCCACGATACCTTACCCTATAGCGTATGAGGGTCAGGCCAACACATTTTCTAGAAACCAACATCCAGACAACCTGCACATATAATTTGATTATGTGTGGTGAACGTTTTGTGCAGAACCAACCACACTTTTTGAAGAGCCAAAATACAGGGACCTGGTGCACCATGTGCCACAAAGGTCCCCAAACCTCCACAGGTTTTAAATTCAGAGTTGTCCTTCTCTTAGACCAGTTGCCATCCAAGGCTATAGAGCCCAGTCTGTCCTCCTATTTACCCATAACTGGAGGGATAAGAAGAGGATTCAAACCTTTCCCAAGGGTATTAGCATGTAAGTGAATGTAATGGATTCAAATGGAATTCAAACTCAGCTCTCCGATTCCTCAATCTGAACTGCTATCTATTACTCCACCAAGTATCTATATATGTATATATGTGCGTGTGTCTTGGGTAGGCTGTAAAGCTTGGGTATATTTGGGTGGTATTCTATCAATGTCACCCATGATTTCTCTTAATTGGTAACTAACTTTCTGATGGTCTTATTGAACCTTTGTGTCTCCCTGATAATATTATGTTCTTGAATTTTCTCATAAATCTCTGGATCCCAGAGTTCCAATTCCAGTTGGGTTCATTATATCCACTTTTGTGCAAATACTCTTGGGAAAGGTATGAATCCACCTCTTCTCTCTCCCCAGCTATGGGTTAATTAGTAGGACTTGTATCAGTAAATCATTGTTATTTCCCCCAAAAAATCTTTCAGTCTAAAAATATTTTCTGGTTTTAAATAACCTGCAAAAGGTTGATAAGTCATAAAAAAAACAAATCAATTTAAATCTCTTTTTGCCGCATTCATTTTATCTTCATATCATTCTCTTTCACATTCTTTTTTTCGTTTTTCTTTTAGTTTTAATGGCTTGAATTTCAAAATGTTATTATAGATCTTTTTTTTTTCCTCCAATACACCCGTTAGAAAATACATCTTGATGCACACCAAAAAAAAAAGATATATTCACTTATTTATTTACATTTATTATTTAGGAAACCTATACAGACATTATTTTATGGATAAGTTTTATTGGATTGTTAGATAAATTTGTTCCTTCCAGTGTTATTTGAATTAACACACAAAATATTTTTATGGATTTTTGTAACACTGTTCTTTCTCTACAACTTTTGATAATCGTTTTCAATCATTGACAGATTTGTTAAAACCTAATGTTTACTTTATAAGAAAAATCCAAGATCAGTCAATATCTATTCAAAAGACAAGTGAACTTAGAAAAATTCCCAATATGCTTTCGCTATTTATAAATATTCTTACATTGTATTTGATTATCCAGTATTAATAATATAAAAGACAAAAAGAGTTAAAGTCTCTTGAACCAAATAATTAGTTGAAAAATTTGAAAAAATTAATTAAAATTCAGTGTATAATTAACCAAATAACCAAACAAAATGATAATAAATTCAGTTTGATCGTATTAACAGGAATATGAGTGTAACCAAAAATATGCCCCAGAATCTGAATATATTGATTTATGGGCTGTGTCCCTTCAACATGTGGATGATCATGGTTCACCACAACTTCCTGTTCCTTGTAATGCTCTTTGACTCTTTATATATCTGCTTGTCCCTGCTCTGCTTTCATACAGACTTATTAGGTTGGTTACTTGCAGCTTCTATCTGCCCATCATGCCTACAAATGTCCTGCGAGTATCAAATTTTCAAATCCCTCTTTCATCATTATGTGTCCCAAAAATCTTAACTGTTTCCAAATCTAAGTATAAGTGTCTTTTTGGTTTCCATTTTCTTTAAACCATCATTGTTTTTTACATGTCAAATCCATAGGTTTCCCAGCATCCATCTCTAGGACCGCATTTATGTTGTTTCGGATCACTTCATCTGTGAAGAGATTGTCCAATGTTTGATGCCATATAGGAGGACCTGATATGACATCAGAGCTGAGCAATGAAATTTTTCTGACTCTTAATATTTTGCTTAGCTTTGGAAGAAGGTGTGGTTGGAGAACTGAAGGAAAAAGCCAATAAAAAAAAAGACTTACTGTCGGCATAGAGACTTTGTAAATGTATTGAATATAAGACAATCCAAAGAAAAAAAATAAAGAGTGATGGCCGCTTATAAGGTGAATATTCAAGAACATTACATTCTCACAAATACAAAATTTTGCTGGTAACATGCAAATTTCTGATTGTTGAAAAGAATATAAAACTCACATTAGGGAAATATTTTAGATTCTATGATCATCGTATATTAAAGTGTGGGTTATCTGCAGTGGACAAAGGGTAAGAACACAAGAAATAGAGAAGAAGAAGTTTATTGTTGCCAAAGCAAACATCAAAGAACGAACAATAAAGACAGTGAAAGTGATTCTTTCACAAGTGAAACCAAACTAAAGAAGACATCTTTTGTTACTGCTGAGAACCTTTGGATTTCTGTGTCATATTTTCCATCACTTGTTATTAAACTATCCAGATCGTTCCGTTTTCATACCGGCTTCATCCTGATGCCTTGAAATTGAAACTTGCACCTTGATTTTTCTCTTTTTGTTTTATCAGCTTTGGAAAATGTAATTTCCTCTTGTGATTGTCTCACTTTCTGTTTTAATTTGTCAGACTATTGCATCAACATCTTTTGGTCATTTTTCTTCTGCTCTTCAAAATATGAGAAATCGCGGTTCTTCACTACTTCCATTCTGTCCTTGTTCTTGGTCATACTAACTCCTTTATAGGTTATAATCATTCCACTTGCTCAAATTTAGGTTACCTGTTGAATTTCTTTCAATTCACCCTATGAGTGTTCAATTCTTCAAGCCTTCTTTCCACATTCTGTGTTTCAAGTATTTCATCCGTCCCCCTTTGAGATTGTTGGCAACAGTATCCTTGCAGTTCCTATTCTCCTTAAAACTTCTTCATTTGTTTCACGTTCCATCCACGGTACTTTCACTATTCATTAGTAGAATCATATCTCAGTCATAGCAGTATTTACAATACTTTTAATTTTATTTTTTAATCCTTTAATACCTGTGTCTAATTTTCAGAAATGTTTCTTTTGCTACTTGTATGTGTTATTGAATTTCTATATAACATGCTATCATGTCTGTTCTTTTTGGTAATGGTAATATTATCCGTTTCCTTACAAAGGAACAATTGGCATTCATTGATCAAATAGTATTACTTTTAGTTGAAATTTATTAAATCTTTCTCTTAAAACAATTTTCCAGGAAAAAAGGTTTCTCAAGTTCAGTAGCTGTTATCACCTTTTCCAGTATTGCTGGGGGTGTCCTAACCTTTTATTTCCAATAGTGTGAATGTCATCATCTTGGTTATATCATTACTTTCGCTTTGATTTTCAGGTGATATCCATTTTAGTTGTTGAAAATTCTCAAGGGAAGTGATTTCTTTTATCTGGTACAGTTTTTTGTCATTCTGTAGAGACAGTCCACAATGTTCAAAGAAGCATGGTCTTTGCCAAGACACTTGGATTTCACTTACTCTAACCCATTTTTAACGAAGGATTTTAGAAAGTGGTTGTGTACAGCTGACAGTTTAGATATTTCTGAACAGGTTTGGCACTATGCATGACATCAAATATGAAAGTCTCAATCTGATGAGGCTATTTAAGATAGCTCAAGTTTGCAAGGTTAATGTTTTAGTTTTGTAGTAATTTGCTGTGTTGCCAAAATTACCTCTAGCACAGCCTATTCCATATTCAATTTCCTTTTCTCCTATACTAAATTTGTTATAACTGATCCAAAGATTAAGGTATTTATAGTGTTTGGTATGTACTAATTCCACTTCCAGAATTTTTCTGATGGATTCAGGGTAGGTGCTATCACTGCTTTTATTCCAATTCCAGATCATAGTTTCTGTTTTGGGTCACTTCTTAGGAGTGATATCCCCAATGTTTAACTCATATCTGCCCATTTTACACAACAACATTTCATTGGTCTTCTTACAATTAGGGAAGTTTGTATAAAGATCTTATTTGACTATCATTGTGACCTTGATAAATTTGCTTACTTTGATATTTTTTTTTTATAGAAAATTATTATTTACACTATTTACATTGTACTGTTGTCCTCATCTCTATTGTCACATTTGTGATATTTGGTCTTTGAGATTGTTCTAATTCCACATACCATGCCTTTTTTTGGATATCTCAGTATGAATTAATTTCTCTTTTTTTATTCTTTCTGACACCAAGATTTGTTCTCTCCACTGAGGCCAGGAAATGAACTCAAAACTCTTCGCCACTGGGCCATGCTTCCTTGGAAACAATTTGAATGAATTTTGGGGACTTATAAATCTAATGTCTCAGTTTATTTTTTTACCAGACCTCATATTACATCTTTTTTCATAGAAATTTATTGTTTAAACTGGAATTGCTGTTTTTACAGTTTCTTTTTTATATAATAGTATCTTTTCATTGAAATCTTTCATTTTTTACTGAAGCTTACACAACTTTTCTACTGTTTCTATTTATTTATTTATTTTGGTCGCAAATGCATCCGGGTATATTTTCTATACACTTCATGAAATGTTATTTGTTGATTAAAAATAATTACACATCATTAACTTTCACTTTTGCTTGATTATTTAGACAAATACAGAAAATCTTCAACTGAGCACTTTTCTATTTTCGGCATTTATGGATTCCAGCTAAGCTTCAAGCTAAGTAGAAATTGCCCAGAATATAAATTACACATTAGAGGAAAGTTCTGTTTCTGAAAAGACAAGAAGATATGGGTTTGAAAAATTTCTAAGTGAACATTTCAGTTTGGAAATCCAGGAAAAAGTTTAGCCAAAGCCATAAATCAGCTCTGGTGATTTAGAAAATGTTTTTTAAAAGTCCAAGAATTTTCAGTGTATGCATTGGAAGTATTTGAAATTGTTTGAAAGCAATTGACAAGAAAAAAAGAAGCTTGATAAATTGCTGAAATTTGCAGTGAATGAGTAAGAAACTGTCGGACATATGGAAACGCGTATTAATCATTTTGAATTTTATGAAATTGTTCAGTTGTGATGAAAAATAGATCTTACATCATAATTGGAAAATATTTGCCCTTGACTTAAATGCGGATGACAAATTCCAATGAATGTTCCTGAGTTCAATCCTAGAGTAGAGCAGTGAATGCACTATAGAATGTTGGGTGGAAAGGAATTGATTTGTTACTTGTTAGAAATTTAGTGCATGCAGATATGTAAATCAGTTAACCCTTTGAGCCTTGTGTTCCTGAACAATTTTAACTCTTTTTGCTTGAGGCAAAATTCACAAATAATTGGTATGTAATGTTTCACAGTAGACATAAAAATAGTTACAAGTGTTTACCCATCGTTCAACCGGTAGCTGGGCATTACATCATCTTTCTCTACCACTGGTAAAGTGGTGGTCAGGGCTCAAAGAGTTAATGCATAATTTATGATAAAAATTGAATGCATTTACTAACAATTTGTGTACATGCAAAATACTTGCAATTAGGAATCTATATATGTCCCAGCATTGCGTTAACCAGATATTTTTATTAAAATTTAAATTATGTAATGTTCATTCACTACTCAGTACCTGAAGATTGCATGGTGCAGGAAACTCCAAGTCATGCGTGAGGAATAATATGTATATTTATTAATAGCTCTGTTATATTACATAGAGCACTCTTTTATTAACACCAGCCCTCAATGTGCAATATCTTAAATCTCTATAGATGCACACATAAACCAGAGAACATTGCTGGTTTGTGACATTACTTTTTATGGCTGAGCAGCTACAGCTCACTGGATCAGCAATACACAGACCAGGAAACATTTGCACTGTTTTAAAAAAAATGGAAGTGGGAAAGTGACTGTGTAGCCAAGATGCCAGGTCAGGACCAATAACATTGTGGATTGTTCTTTGGATTTTATCAATGATCTCTAAATACATAACAGAAACACCAGATGTTACAGCAATATTCAATGCAAAGACAAATGGTAGACTTATAAATGTGTAAGATAGATTCTGATGAGAAAAATTGTTTAGCCCAACACAGAGAACCAAAATTCCTAGTAACAAACCTAGCAATTTATTCAAGATAATATTTGCAATTCATGTCAGTGCAAAACGTTAGTCTGAGAAGGTGCAATGAGTCAATGAGGATTAAGGAATCTTGGAGTTGGAAGCATATTTCAACTCATTATCTTGAAAGATCCAAATTTTATTTAAGACACAAGGGTGTTACTGAGTTTGAAAATTATGAGAAAAATGACATTCAAATGAGAGGCGAGTAAAAGAAGAGGAATTAAGAAAACAGAAGATGATGATTGACATTGCATTTCAATTTTTGAAGATCAAATTTGACTGGGAAGCAAGAAGCTGGAAGAAAGTTCAACAAGCAAGAAGTGCAAGAGATGAAACCGTTAACATAAAACTTACAGTTACATCTAGCCATTTCAACTCTAAATTAATGAGACCATTCCACCAATCTAGTACTGCACTTAAATTCATAAAGGAAAAAGCATTGGAACAATTACCATGAAAGTAATTATAGAAAAGACATCATGGATTTTATCAAAAATCTCTAATTATATATATATATATATATATATATATATATAAAGACAAAAAGAAAACTTTTCTTTACCAACACGTTTTTTTAAATATGAGAAAGCTCATAAATATTTTTCAGGCTAACTGTGAAAGTCAAGGTAAACTATGGAGGTTGCTAAGTGATGTTATTTAATGCTTAATAAATGAAAGTGAGTAAATATTGTTGATGAATTTTTTATTTCCTTGTTTTATTCAAATAATTTTGACTCTCATTATTATTGTCAAGAATGGCTGTGAACTCTCTTGCTTACCATCTTGATATCTCACCCTTTGTTGATAATGATTATAATTGTCAAAAGTCCTTGAATAGAATAAGAAAAATAAAAACCATTAACGTTAAAGTAATTTATTCATAACTTCAATTCTGATCTACAAATCAACCATTTACCCTTGCATGGAGTATTGCTGCCATATATACTCTGGTGCCCCTTATGTTTGTCTCAAGGTTCTTGATAAGATCCAGAGACAGATATGCAATGTAATTGGCCCTGATCTGGCATCTCGTCTGCAGTCCCTCTCTCACAGACATGTCATTGCCTCCTTCTGTCTTTTTTACAAATACTTTCATGATGACTGCTCCGAGGAGCTGCTTTTGCTGGTTCCCAAACTTCATGAATTTAAGCGTTCTACTAGGCTGGCATCTCGCTCACATCCTTTCACTGTCAAAACTGTTAAATGTAGCCATCTCTTCTACTCCAATAGCTTCATGTCTCACACCTCTCGCCTGTGGAAATCCCCCCCCTCTTCTTGTTTCCCTGATAGCTATAATCTCCAACTATTCAAATGTAATGTCAATCAACATCTCCAGATCTAATCCCTATCCTTCTCTTCATCCTCTATCACTCCTATTTGCTCTTGCTCCAACTCTCTGTAACCCCCTGTGTGCTAGTGGCTTCCCACCTTGCTTGGGGTGAAATGCTTAAAAAAAAAACCAAAACAATGTCTCATTTTGAAATTGGAAAGATATGATAAAAGGTTGAACAGACAGAACTTGTTGATAAAATTTGTTTGGAGATGTATGAACAGGAGGAAAGCATGTCTTTGGAGAAATGGCTAAAAGAATTTCATTATTAAAGCTAACTGTTGAGTTGAGAGATACAAATGACAGCTTCCTGAAAGCTTTGCAAGTACTGCTGGATAATATAAATTCTCTCAGACCATTGATAGAATTCATTAAGGGGAAGGAAGTTAACAATGAATTGACCTCTTCTTGCATATCCTGGTAACTTGTCCAGAGCAAATGCCTTCAAGGCATCTATTATGCGACAAACTGACATTTACTGGACAATACCTAAATATTGATTCAAACCAACAATACAATCAACACAAATGGATTGTTTGCTTGTGATAACACGAGTAAAACTAGTAAGTGGCAAGTCAGACATTTCTATCAATAAATGATGATCTATACACAAGGGAGCGCTTCTAAAAAACTCACCTACATACTACCATGAGTATCTGCCAGCAGAAGACAAGA
>OZ038495.1:95041617-95044117 GCA_964036315.1 Acanthosepion esculentum | reverse complement strand
ATCAGCAATTCATTGCTGATACTTCTCAATTTATATATATATATGTATATATATATATATATATATATATTAAAGGTAGTTATCAACTAAAAGTTGCAACTCTGCCAATATCAATCATCAAGCGAGCTGGAGAGACAGGCGACACACACACATATATATTTCATTAAATATGGCTGACAAGGAAGATTTAATTGATTTTTTATTAATTTTTCCAGCATCCTTACATTTTTCCATTTTCTAGAAGTAAGGGTGTACAAATACTAGTTCCATATCGTGCAACAAGTGAAGGCGCAGAATAAACGCTTCTATTCAAAACAAAACGAAAACAAATTACAAACAGTCAAACAACCCCAAAGACAAAACATCCTTGAAAATGGCTAAAGAAGTGACTGAAAGGCAGATGGTAAGTGTTTAGACATAGGAACCAAAATTGCATAATGACTGTTATTGTCACACCTGAAATGATTATTTGGGGCTGTAATGGACTTGTTGCATGACTCACGAAACTGACATGCCCAAAATGTCTGTATATATAAAAGCTTAGTATTGAACACTCTTTCACCTTAAATGTAGCAAAATGTAAACACACACTTATATATATATATATATATATATATATATATATATATATATATATATAGATATATATATATTTACACACACACACACATAGTGGATCATCAATTTAGCAGATTAATAGGGATGGGGAGGCACAGTGGAGTAATGGATAGCACCTCACACTGAGGAATCGGAAAGCTGAGTTTGAATTCCATTTGAATCCATTACATTCACTTACATGCTAATACCCTTGGGAAAGGTATGAATCCTCTTCTTCTCCCTCCAGCTATGAGAAAATAGCAGAACAAACCAAGTTCTATAGCCTTGAGTGGCAATTGGTCCATCGCAAAAAGAGATGGCAACCTATTGCAGGAAAAAATCTGCCTCGTCAGTCATGTATCAAAAGCTACATGATTGCCTAAGCATGTATCACGCATGGCACATGACTGACTGAATAGGGCTGAGGGTTATCCATTAATTTGCAGCACTTTTTTCATGGCCTAAAAACACTTAGTACTGTACAAAATTATTGAAAATAATGTAAATGTCTACATCAAACTTTACTTGAAGTTTTTCTTTACTCCTACATATGTCACTTACAGTTTGTTTTTTTCACACTCACATACTCTGGCCATGGAAACTCCTGATTCCAACTTCTTAATAAGTTCCAATTTGTCATCAATACTAAGATTAGTGTGTTTTCTCTTCTCACCTCTGTTACAATTGGATGCCATAGTGAAGGGCTTGACAAAAAACTATATCATATAGTGTACCAAAATCAGTACAAAATGTTTGTGAGACAATGCATGTGTGTACACAATGAGCCCTCAAGTAAACAACAGCAGCTATTCCTAGGACTACCATTTTCTGTCTGTTGATTGCACCAGTAAACAACAGTGGCCAATTCTGGAACTAATGGACTTTGCTCACTATGTGCAGGCTTTTTGAGTTCCAGCCAGACACTACCATTTCTTTGGAGTTTGTCCATTAAATCTGGAGTCCATTGGCGTCAGCAGTGTTAATTAGAGGTGTTACTAACACACACACACATGCACACAGTGGGGAGGAAACAAATTTGATTCCAAAATATTTTGATATGCTGTGGCATTCATTCTACCATCTATTACTGACATGTTGCCAGGACCTTTTGCAGAAAAACGTCCCCAAACCATGATGCTGCCACCACCAAATGTCACTGTTGGAACTGTGTTCTTTTGTTTGAAGGCGTCACCATCTTTTCTCTATATCCAAACAAATCAATTTTGGTTTCATCAGTCCATAATATTCTTTCCCAAATACAATTTTTTCTTATACTTATCATGTACGAATTTCAAGTTGGCATCTCTGCGTCTTTCCAATAGCAGTGGAGTTTTCCGAGTGGAGCATGACTTTGGATTGTTTCTATGAATTTCATTGCTTATTGTCCATTTAGTGATGCAGATTCCTGAAGAAAGCAAATCATTCTGCAACTCTTGATGAGTAACTATTGGATTTTCTTTCATTTGACACATACATTTCCTTGAAGATCTTGAAGAAATCTTCTGTGGAGCACCTGTTCTTTTTTGGTTTTCAACAGTTTTGAGTTTTTTATATCTTGCAATGAATGAACTAATGGTAGTAAATGGAAAATGCAGATTGTCTTAGATTTTCCTGTAACTTTTACTTTCTTTCCAGAGCTTAACAATCAGTAGTTTTTGTGAATTTGTTAATTCTTTACCTCTTGCCATGGTTATAATCTTTTTGCATGAATATCAATTATAAAATGTTCTGTTTGTATTTTTTAATCTAAAAATAATGACTGATAACATAATTGGAACATTCTAGAATATTTCACTTGAATAATCTAGAGTATTAAAGCAATTTAAAAGTTTAAAAACCTGAAATTTGCATTGTATGAATACTTTTTTCACCCATTAAAATGTATAAATGGGATTTATTTCTA
>OZ038495.1:95009117-95039117 GCA_964036315.1 Acanthosepion esculentum | reverse complement strand
GCACATATCTTTGTTGTACGGTTACATGACAAAAATTAATGGAAGTCAGGAGAATATAAAAGGTCATTCAATTAATAGATTTGAATAATTTTTAATTAAACTATTTAAATCAAGTGGAACCTGGTCTTCAGGCTGCAACTCTCTGAAGTTTTGAAATTTTGAATGCAATAAATTTTTAAAAAAATAATTAGAGATCTTGATCGGAATGAGCTCATTAAGTGAGGGTGAGGAAGGGTATCAGACCAAAAGTTTTAATCCTTTTATTCATGTTAATCAAAAATGGACATAAATTATATGATGCCAAACACCATTTCTTGTTGTTTGAAAATGTTACTGCATGCATTGCGTAGATATTCTTTATCTCCGAACATTTCAACATTGTTGGTTTCAATTCCAGACTTTCATTGTCTTTTATAGAGTTCCATTGCAATATTCTTTTGCTTCTATTTATACAATTTACATGTGGTCATTTGCTTCTTTATATGAAAACCACTTAAGAAAACAATAAAATGAAAGCCAGTTTGGCATAAGGCTATATTTCTGCAGTATTTGTTAAAGGTTACACTTTCTCTTAGGAAGTTTCAAAACAAATATTTGAGGATATATCAAGTTCTCTCTCATAATTTTGTTTTAGATGAAAATTCTTATAAATAAAATATGTAAAACATTTTTTAAAAAATGTTTTATTTTTTTTCTTTCTTGAACAAAAGCAAGAAACGGAAAATATTACAATATGGTGTTAATTTTGAGTTAATATATTAAAAGGGGATTAATACACTGAAACACTTATATTGAATCTTTGTCACCAGGGGTGTGTAGCAACCTCATTAACCCACTAATGCCCACTATCCTCAAAATGCATCAGTGGGCATTAATAAGTTATAGGGTTTTTGTGACGTACAGTGGCCGTTAATAATTAAGTATAACTCAAGACTTCAATGTTAAGATAAAACAGTATTTAATTACAACTGCAAATAAATAACAAGAACAAAAAGTAAAAGTCAACCAAATCCTAAATCAAAACCCAAATCACTGACACATAATAATTCACACTTATTCGACTGGATAGTTCCATTCAATAGTCACTCAATAATCACTCCAGTCAGCAGTCTGACACCGCTATTTATACACCTGGCAGAAAACATATATTCATAAGTCCAGAGTGTTAGGCTCGAACCTTGGTGTCAGTAGTTACTCACTTTCTTCCTACATGACAAGGGAGAAACCCATAATTTAATACATATATTTATTTGTTAACCTATAATTAATACTGGATTTTTTATTTGAATCCTTATACTTTATACTGGTTATTATGGTGGGCATTAATAGCTTAATACGGACAAATGGGGTAAAAGTAATTTTGTTTTTAGTATGTTTTTCTATTATTGTTAATAATTATTGACTTCTTTTTGCCACGAATACACACATAGTTACAATAACTGAATTCTTTGAGCAAATCTGTAAAATATTTCTAAGAGCAGTGTTTCTAAAGAAGCACTGCTTTTAGGAATATTTCTTCATTTCCAAGAAAAACAGTTTTACTAATTAAATAAAACAGGTATTTTATTTCACAAAAGTAGTAAATAGAATTTCTTAAGTTTTTACTTACCATATATACTCCTTTGTCTATATATTTTCTTCTCCTTTGTCTACATCTTTTCTTCTACATCTTTTTTCCTTAAATCATCATTTTTATCTGCATCTTCTTTGTCTACCATTTATTTTTCTTCCTTGTCTACATTGTTTCTTTTTTCCCTAAATAATCATCTTTGTTTGATTTCTTTCCTTCTTCCTTGTCTATATCTTTTCTTCTTCCTCGTCTACATCTTTTCTTCTTCCTCATCTACATCTTTTCTTCTTTGCCTACATCTTTTCTTCTTTGTTATCTACTTTTTCTTCCTTCTCTGCATTTTTTCTTTTTCCTTGTCTATATATTTTCTCTCTTTTTTCCTAAATTGTCTTCCTTGTCTAAATTTTTTCTTCTTCCTTGTCCATATCTGTTATCATTCTTTGACTACACCTTTTCTTCTTTTTTTCACTAAATTTTCTTCCTTGTGTGCATCATTCTTTTTTCCTTGTTTACATTTTTTTTCTTTGTTTAAATCTGACTACATCTTTTATTTTCTTTGTCTATATCTTTTCATCTTTTTTTCTAAATCGTCTTCTGTGTCAGCATCTTTCCTTCTTCCTTGTACAACTACATCTTATCTTCTTTGTCTACATCTTTTTTCTCTAAATCATCTTTTTTGTCTGTATCTTCTTCCTTGTCTACCATCTTTCCTTCCTCCTTTTCTTCTCCTTTGTGTATATTTCTTCTTTCTTGTCTACATCTTTTCTTCTTTGTCTGTATCTTTTCTTCATCTTTGTTTCATCTATATCTTTATACAAATGCAATACTTCATTTGAACGTTATACTTTTCTGCAACTTCTTTAAAAAAATTTTGATCATTTTAGTTTTCATTTTGAGTTCTTATGAATTGTATCTGCTCCACACAAGGTTATTCATTTAAAAAAATGATTGGTTGGTCTATTCACCAAACTTCTTGAGGTATATATGGCATCCATTGAATAATTTTATACTGTCTTTTATTATTTTTACCAACACTAACATTTTAGTGCATGCTATTTTAACATCTTAAAGCGATAAGCATGATTTTCCAGTTGATTTTTTCAACTTAGAAATAAACATCTTTCATTAGACAAAAGCATAAAATCACATATAAAGTTGTAAATGTTAGATTTCTATAGAATATTGAAAAATGCATACCGTCTCAGAGATTTTATCATAAATGCATAGGATATTGTACATGCAGATTTCGATCATATTTTTCTCATGATCTTTGTGAGATCGTTTCATAGTGTAGTTATGTTAATAAATGTCCTGGGTATGGTGATAAACTACATGCAACAGCAAGACCTCTGAATTGGAGATTGGAGGTTTTGTGGAACTACCACTTAATTGCTGTTGTTCCCAGGTCCACCCTAACCCGGAGTGGTAGCACCTGTTTAGGGTCCTAGCTACAGGTAAATAGTGAACAAAACAAAAACAAAACACTATGAAAGTATAAAAATACATTTTTATAGTAAAATTACCAGCAATACATTTTTACATAAAAAATTACCAACAATAAATATTTATAGTAAAGATGCCATCTATACATTTTATCTGTACCTGAAGATATAAATTTGTGTTCAAAATATTTAGATTTCAGCTTTAAATAACCCATAGAGTTTGATATGCCGCTAAACAAAATCAACCAACCAATTGTTAATAAAAATAATAAAAGATCCCCTGCTGTTATGTCAAATCTAGGCGTTCTGGATGATATAAAGTACATTACAAAGATAAGGAAATTAGCCTGCATGCAAATAATGTTAATTTTTAATCCCCAAAATTCAAACAGAATAGCAACAATGATGAAGACATTAGTCTGAATGTAAATAATGATACTTCTCTGCCAATCACAGAAATTCAGAGTGAATAAAAACAAAGATAAGATCATTAGTTTGAATATAAATAATGTAAATAATAACTCCTCCTTCCAGAAATTCAGAGAGAATAACAACAAAAATGAGGATATTAGTCTGAATGCAAATAATGATAACTCCTCATCCCAGAAATTCAGAGAGAATAACAACAAAGATGAAGATATTAGTCTGAATGTAAATAATGATAACTCCTCATCTCAGAATTTCAAAGAGAATAACAACAAAGATGAGGATATTAGTCTGAATGTAAATAATGATAATTCCTCATCCAAGAAATTCAGAGAGAAATATTCATTCATCAGGCTTAATATGTCTACCTTCATATTTTGATTCCTTTAAAAGGATGTGCAGACATTACTCAAGTGTTTGGATTTTTTTCAGTTGTAAACAATTTTTTTTACGGAAAAAGAACATTTTCACATTTTTAGTTTCTTTTTATCCGAAATGTTTTCGACCTGGAATGGTCAAGCTTATGTTGAAAATGTTGCACATTGGATGTGATTCAATATGTGTGGTGCATTGAATTGTCCAGTTATCATTATCTTGGTAACATTTCTCACAATTAGGAAAATTTCCTTGGAATCTCTGCTGTTTTGGAACCACAGATGGAAACAAAAATTTTCAGTTATGAAAATGATTAAAAATAAAATTGGGTTTGTGATTAACTGATCAAAATTTAAAGAATGCTCTACTTTTCTCGGTAACTAATTTAACTTGAACCATTAAAAACCCTGGCAAAACCAAAATAGAATAAAATGTATCATTTGGGGATGTAATTTTCAATTTATGTTTGTATTAAAACAGTAAATTCTAAAAAAAATAAAAATATTTCTATAAATATTTTGACTTTAATTGCTAGAAGTGCAAGATTTGTATGGCACATCTGCAAAAATTTGCTAAATGTCAGAGTTCAGATGAAACTTGAACTTAAATATTGACATTTCAAAATATAATACTTCAAGTGTTTTTTTTTTTTTATACTGGCACCTCCAGATGACAGTGTCTTTATTATTGCAATAGCAAAAGCTGTTTACAAATCAGCTGGTATAAGGTCAAACTCTGTGAAAGAACAGAATACACAAAAATAATTGGGAAACTCTAGACTTAAAGGCTCAGATTGAAAACACTTCTAATAGTAGTAAGGATTTAACCAAATATGCAACCATTTTTTATATATGACTATAAGATTCTACTGGTCATAAAGTGAGGAATTGGTTTTTCTATTGTTATTAAATAATAAATTGATCCCCTTCCTGAAATACTACATATTAATTTAATAATTTTTTTTTTTTTTTTAATAAAATTATCGTCTTTATTGAACAAAGTAACCAAACAAAAGTCATTGAAACAAAGCAAGTTCAGTCGACCAATGATGACAATTCCAGAACAACGTAACTATAAACAATTTTTTCTATCCTATGCCAGCCGCTATGATGGCGAAAGCATTACCTCGAACCAATGCCAGTGAGACATGCTGCAAGAGCCACTCCGTTAATTACAAAGAATATATTTAAAGACTCACATGTGAAAACCTTCTCGTGTTAGTAAGGATATAACAAAATCAGCCCACATTTTTTATGACTTGGCTAAACTAGAATTAGTCTACACTATTCTACTCAACCTAAGGTGGGGGATTAGTAATGAGCTGACCCCCTCCTTTAGAATTAAAACATTAATACAATAATTAGAAGTATATTTAAAGATTCACATATGAAATAACATAATAAAATTTGATATAATTTTTATGGCATAGTTAAAATAGTGCTAAGAGCCTACTAGGTACAAAGTGGGGGATCAATTTTCTATTGTTATTAAGTAATAAAGTGATTACCCCTGAATTATTACATCTTATTATAATAATTTGAAAAAATATATTTAAAATTAACATGTGTAATAATGTAGCCAGAAATAAGCATATAATACAAAAACTTTCCTTTTTTTTAATATCTCTTTATACTTTTGTTCACTCAATACAATAATTAATAGCCACTCAAGGTATAAGGTTATTGAATGAGGTTGTTTTATGAATGTAAGAATTATAGATTATGAGTATATGTAGGATAGTCAACCCAAGATGTGAAGAGGTTAAGATTGTAGTGATTGGGGAAGTATCCTCTCAAAAATATCCTCCGTGAAGCAATGACTTTTTGGAATAAGAATAGTTTGTATCTGTGCATATATTATGGTGTCAAGGACGAACTATGGAATGTAACACATCAGAATGTTTTCCATGGGAAAAGCCCTATGGAGAAAGGGTTAGAGAATGCAAAGAATATCATCACCCACGAAGCAGTATCAACCCATTTGAACTGGGAAGCAAAGATTGGGCACTCCAGCCCAGAAGGACACTATCAAGGCTGGAAAGTGAGGATTGGGCAGCTCCAGCCCAGATATGGCAGCAAAACTCCATTTTTGGTCTAATCTGACTCTTCTAATGAGGAAGCATGGTAGAAGGACTCTATCAAGGTTGGGAAGTGAGAATTGGGCAGCTCCAGCACAGATGTCTCAGCAATATTCCATTTTTGGTCTGTCCTGACTCCTGTAAAGTTCATCTTTACAGGAGTCAGGACAGACCATGGCAGAAGGACTCTACCAAGGCTGGAAAGAGAGGATTAGGCTGGTCCAGACCAGATATAGCAGCAATGCTCCATTTTTGGTCTAATCTAAAGCAATTGACCCATTTGCAAAGTCATTGTGACTGTTGAAAATCCTGGTTCAGCTCAGTGATGATGAAAATTACTAGCTTACTTTTAAAAATACTAAATGTTGCAAACCAGTTTTTTCTCTTATTTGACTGTTAGAGCTAGGTCAGATGAGGAATCGGCTGCCAGGCTCAGGGCATCAAGATTTTCAAAGTGATGTTGATGCTTGAAGCTTGTTGACCAGTTTCTGGTGGAGAAACTGATTCAATTGCTTTGGAAAATTCAAAGTAAATTGAATCTGCAGGCCTCTCTTTGTCAAAACCCTTAGTCCAGGTGTCAAGAACTTTGTCACATAATGTATTCTCTTAATGCAAATTGATGCTGACAGAGAATCCTTAGACTGTCTTCCTGAATGTGGTCTCTTGTTCTCTCCTGAATGGTGACCTCCATGACCTTACACACAATGCTTGTCAGGCTGCTAGGTATGGAGTTACAGGGCTTGTGGTCTACTCAGATTTCAATTTGGAAGTAACTGACTTCCTTCTCTTTGGCAATTTTCCTTCTTCTTTTATTGACTTTCCAAATAGGATGATTAGTGACTCTGTTAACTCCTTCCCCAACTTCTTTGGGATATGAGTATCCTAACTCTTTTGGAATACTCCCTCTGGGCTAGGTGATTTGTTATGATTGAGTTTCATGATTTCAAAAATGGAATTGTTTCTTACACGTGACTTGTGAGTTAATTGTCAAGATAAAAATCCAAAACTATTCATGCAGAAAATATAACCAATACACTTAAATATGGCCAGTATTTTTGGACAGTAGGGTTCATGTAAGTTTTCTTTGGATATTTTTACTGTTAAGGATTTTAAACAGATTCCTTTCTGATATGTGATACTAGAGTAAATTGTTTTGATAAAAACCCTTGCAGAAGATATAACTAATGAAGTAGCAAAATTACTTAAACATTAAAACTCTGTAGGTTACTATTTTTGTCAAGCAAAATGTTAGTCAAGTCAATGAAAGTTGAATTTTAATTTCTTGGTTGTGTAGTGATATCCTTCTATGGCAACATCTAAAACAATCTTGACTGAAATTGAGAGCCAGGCTACTGCAATTTCAAATATATAGAACTAATATATAAAACACTATTTTTTGAAGAGTTTCCATATGCAGTAAAAGGGGAAGTAATATTTGTAAATGATGCAGAGTGCTAAATGTTAAATATGGCTGACAGTTTTTGATCGTACTGGCTGTGATAGCTTTGTTTGGATATTTTTACTTTTAATGATTTAAAATGACAATTCTTTCTTACATGTGACAATAGATTTGATTGTTTTGATAAAAATCCTAGATTACTACCACAGAAAATATAACCAATGAAATTGTAAAATCGCTACCATTTTTTGTTGTTGTGAATCAAGTTAGTTTTCTTCAGGTATTTTTCCTTTTAATGATTTAAAAAGCTAAATTCTTTCTTGCAGGAGACTTAATTGTAGAGATAAAAATTTGAGATGAATCCTGCAGAAAATATAACCAATGAAACTTAAATATGGCAGTCATATTTTGATGGAATGGCCCATGTTAACTATCTTTTTCCTTTTAATAATTCAAAAAGCAAAGTTCTTTTTTACATGTGATAATAGTTAATTGTATTGATAAAAATCCTAGATTACTCATGCAGAAAATATAACCAATTGCAAAATTACTAAAATATCGCCATCATTTTTTAAAGTATGGGTAAACTAGTAAGGTGTAAGGGATGTATCATCAGTGGTAGCAACTTTGCAGTAAATCATTCAGCCCTACTTTATACAGGTGAACTCCAGTCAACATCATCAACCTGCCGGCTAAACTGTGTGAGGTTAGTCAGAAAGGTTTCCCAACCCGACTGGTGAAGGGGAACACTTCTCCCCAACTTCCTTGTACCAAGCAGCCATCAGTCGGGGCATAGGAGCTGTGCCTCAGAGGTCAATGTCTTCACTAGTGGGCAGAGGGAAATTCTGAGAGGAGAGACAGGGTAAACTCAACATCCCTGGTGCAAAAGGAACTAGCAAACCATTACACTATTCTGCCATGAATGTCGCTATTAACCACAACTACAACAGAAATAGGGGGATGATGACCATAGCAGCAGAAAATGCACTAATTGAATAAATGAATGAATGAAACAAGTATATATGTAATATACAGTAATATGTATTATCTTTTGTTAGATTTCTTCAGTTATTTGTATTCATAATGATTTAAAAAGCAAAATTCTTTCTTACATGTGAAAAGTAAATTGTATAGAAAAAAATCTTAGTTGCACAGAAAATATAACCGAAGCAGCTGAAAAATTACATTAATATGAGCCAACTACTTTATTATAAATTGTCAGGAAAATATTTGTGAATATACAAAGAATGTTGGAATGATGATCAGAATCACTTATAGTAATTATGCATTCTGGAAAAGTTGGATGATAAATCTTTTAATTACAATACTACCAGATAAGTTCCAATTCTACTCATCCTTTTTTTATCATCCCAGGCAATAGTGTAGCTAGAGGAATCAAGGGGATGGTCTGCCTTGGGTGATACTTTTATGGGGTGGCACTTTTGGGTCTGCTGTATAAGCCTGTATTGAAATAAAAGTGGTTTTAATTTCAAGGCATTACTCACAGTGAAAGGATCTTTTTTGATTCCATGTAACTAAAACCATGGCATATGCATTTAAGTGATTGTTATCTTAGCCAAACAGTAAACATTATCCAGTGATGTATTCAGGTCTGTGAAACCTGTGAATGGACCCAGGTTGCATTCTCTTAAAGCCACAGCACTATTGTGTGTGGGAGACACATTTTGTTGTTTGTTAGCCTATAAATTTCAGTTATTTTCCTTCTTTGAAAGTTTGTTTGAGGGCATCTGTTACTCTATTTTTCATCTTTTGTGCCTGTTAATAATTAATATCTATCTATCTATCTATCTATCTATCTATCTATCTATCTATCTATATATATATATATATATATATATATATATATATATATATATAAAGAAATATAGTCTTAAAGTGTGCTATATTTATGGGATAAAATGCTCAATATCAGAGATAGAGCGTGTGTAAATATAAAAGTGAACATAGAAGTCAACACTTAGAGGCGACAGTCTGTTTCATGCTAGTGCAATCGTCAGGCAACTAGCTGCCTGACGATTGCACTAGCATGAAACAGACTGTTACCTCTAAGTGTTGACTTCTATGTTCACTTTTATATTTATATATATATATATATATATATATATATATATATATATAATCACCCCATGCAAAGCAGTAAAGCCACTAAAACACAAGGGGTCAAAGGCTGTGTAAGAATTAGAAACGGAAACATTAATAATAAGTGGAAAGAGAAAAGAGTAATTAGGAGGATAGTAGATAACAATTGGCATTGCATTTAAATGTTTGCAGATTAAAGTTTGTTGGAAAGCATAGAGCTGGAAAGGAATTTCACAAGTGAGAAATGTGAGAAAAGAAACTGTTAGCATAGAATTTATGGCTACATCTAGCCAGCTCATCTGTAACTTGATGAGATCTCGAAATATAAGATGGAATCACTGTGCAATACATTGTATTTTTTGTTGTGGCAGGGAGTAGGTGGAGGGATGGTAAACTAAAAGGCTGCCCAAGATGGCAGACACTTTAGCTATGCAACTGATTCCAGGAACTGGCTATAAATTTGAATCTCTTTATATTTAATATTCAAGGATAATTTAATAAAATACAAAGCAATCAATTAGCAGAACATTTATTAGCTATGTAAAAATATTATGCTTATTTCCATAAACTTGGAAATTGTTTTTGCATCTATTAAGTTTTGATTTTTAAGTCAGAGATATATTTATTTGACATAAGACCAACATAAAAGGATTTTTTTAAGAGGACACTTAAATACAAGGTGTGACAGTTTAATTCCTGGAATGGCTCTGTGAAAGCAAAGTTTGCTCAACTAGTCAGCATTGGTTGCTGTCACCTTCAAGAGCCAGTTGAAATTTCTGTGACATAATGAAGAAAGAAGGGTTAGAAAATTTTACACTCACAAGACATAGAGCAGAAGGAGACGGTGAGTAATCTACCTAATGAGCTTTTGTAAATGGATAGCAGACCAGAGGAAAACAGATAGTAAAAGACAAATGTTGTGGATTGCTATAAAGAATAGGAAGGTGTGGAGAGCTATGGTTAAACATTATCTCTCCTACATAACCACATAAACTTACATCCTCCTCTTAAACTCATAGAGTATCATTTAATAACCCTCTATCTTGAGTGACTCTTAGGTCTTGTATTGGGTGCACATAAATGTAAAAAGAAAACAAACATCCTAAAATGTCACAGCACCTACAAGTTTTTGGGATCCAGTTTTACCATGACAGCATTTTACATGTTATATCAAGACTCCCCTTCTGAAGCTATGTAATATTGTAGTACCTTTGCTGGAAATATTCTTGGAACTCATCTTGCAGAAAACTTTTAAGAAATGTTGTCCCATATTAGCTGAATATCAGATATAATGGTAAATTGTTGTTCTAGCAGGGCATTTTCAGTTTGGGAAATAGCCAAAATATAACTAAGCCTGACAAATAAAATTGAAGACTAATGGTGTTGCTAGAGTGGGGTAGAGGGGGCGGCTTTTTATGGGGGTTACATCACTTTTGTATTTACTGTAGGCTATAAACCTGTATTGTAATAAATCATAAAGCATACTATATTTGACTATGTGACAGTGGGGTAGAGGGGCCGGCTTTTTATGGTGGGCATCACTTTTGTATTTACTGTAAGCTATAAACCTGTATAAGCTGTATTGTAATAAAAGTGGTTTTAATGTTGGGACAATACTTTCATTTGAAGGGTCTTTTTGATTTTGACTAACTTAAACTATGGCATATATATTGGCCTATCTATTGTCTATAGAGTGACAATTGACAGATGAAATAGTTTTTGAGAATGTCATTGAAGAATTTACCAATAAAAAAAAAACAAGAAAAGTTACTTTGTAGAAAACTGTAATTTTCATTTCAGAAATGAAGATGCTCCTAATGTTTGACACTCTGCCACCCCCTTATATGTCTTTTTGCTTTTTAACTGATAAAGTTTAAATATTTTTAGTGTTTGTTTAACACTTACTATATTTGACTATGTGAAAGTAATATTATAATGGTACACAAACTAGTTTATATATTATTATAAAATGGACTAAGTCAGGCAATTATTTAATATATATTCTGTTTATACAGTGTAACCCGGATATAAGAGAGTTGTCGGGACTGGAGAAGAAGTCTCTTATATCCGGGTTTCTTTTATATCCGGGTTTGGTCTATTATATATACATTAACACAGGCTTTAATTTGGGACAAGATAAAATCTCTCTTATATCCGAGTTTCTCTTATACCCGGGTCTCTTATATCCGGGTTAAACTGTACATTATTTTTATAGACACAAACATTGTGGAGAAGACTGTTCCTTTAAAATTTCAAAGTGCTACAAGTGTGGAATCGTTGGACATTAAAAGTCACACTGTAAAACTAAAGCAAGGAAAAATTCTCACAAAAAAATTTTGTACACAGCGTTGTGACAGAAAAATAATTACGGAAACCAAGGAAAATTTGTGGATGTGAAAATTAATAATGTGGATGTAAAAATGCAACTAGTCACTGGTAATGATATCACAATAATCAATGATGCCACATGGAAAGCAAATGGAAAACCTATATTAAAAAAGAACGTTGAAAATCACACATGGCATGTCGAGTAAGAAATTATTTTTTATTGTCAAAATGACTTGTAACATATCATTTAATAACAATTGTGTAAAAGCTAAGGCTTATGTGTTAAAAAAATACTACAAACTTATTTAGTATTGACTGGATGGAATTATTTGAATTGTGGAATTTATCTATAAATATTTATTGCAAAAATGTAAATGGACAAGCTACCAGTTTAAAAGAAACAGTGTGAAAATTTAAAGAAAGAAATGAAAATTTTTTCCAGCATTCTTTTGGATGAATTGGGTTTGTGTTCCAAAGTCAAAGTGGAATTTTAAGCAAAAAAATGGGTTGATGCCAGTGTTTGAACCAAAACACAAAAATACCGCTCACAGCACTGGATCATATCAACAAAGAGTTAGACAGACTTGACAAAATAGGTGTAATTGATAAGATTGACCATTCAAAATGGGCAGCACCTGCAGTCTATGTAAAGAAAAGATAATAAAATTTGTGTTTGTGCTAATTTTTTGACAGGATTAAACAAATGTTTAGAATCTCATAACTACCCATTATGAAGTCCAGAGGAAATTTTTGCAATATTAAATGGCAGAAAAGTTTTTTTGAAGCTGGATCTTTCTGAAGTGTATTTGCAAATACAGGTAGAAGAATATTTGGAGTTAATAAATATAAATATGCACAAAGGATTGTATAAGTTCAACCGATTTCCTTTTGGGATAAAAGTGGCTCTAGCTATATTTCAACAAGCTATGGATACTATGCTTGCAAATTGTGATTTTGCAGTTGTTTATCTGGATGATATATTAATTAAAGGTGTATCTATGGAACAACATCTTGTGCATGTAAAAAGAGCTTTTGAAAAAATACAAGAATATTGGTTCAAACTCAGTGATGAAAAGTGCAAACTGTTTTTGCCTAAATCAAGTACCTAGGACAATTAATTGATGAAAATTGTTGTCAGCCAGATCCGTTGAGGACAAGTGCAATTAAGAATATGCCTGCTCCAACAAATGTTAATAAATTACAAGTATTTCTGGGACTAGCAAACTATTATTAAATCTTTATACTTGATATGCAGAATTTGAGAAAACCACTGAACAATTTGCTTAAAAAGGTGTATAGTGAAACTGGACTGAAATCAAGAAAATCTACTGTTAATTATTTGAAAAAGGAATTCCTATGCATACAGTGACTGGATTATAATGCTATAGTACCATCTTATGATTTCGGGATGGAATACCAACCATCCAAACAATTAGGACATGCTAATAGTTTATCAAGATTGATGCCAAAAAATACTGAACCATTTGAGGACACTGTTATTAAAAAGTGAAGTAGAAATTATGCAATGCAAGAAATAAAAAGTAAAAGCAGAACAAGACATGTTTATTTCAAAAATAAAAATATGTCTAAAAGGAAGTAAGAAAGATTGATGATTTTTAGAACACAGTCCAGACTTGACAAAAGCAGATATGAAATGAATTTCATGGTGGACATTCGGAAATTTCAAGTATAAATTCTCTTATGAGAAGCTATCTATACTGGACCAAAATGGATCAACACATTGAAAAACTAGTAAAAGCCTGCAGGGGTTGTGCTCAGGCAGCAAGATTACCTACCATGAAATTACAGCCTTGCCAATGATAGACACTCCATGGTCAAGACTGCACATAGATTTCACAGGACCAATAACCAGATCACATTATCTTGTGGTAGTGGATAGCTTTACTAAGTGGCCTGAAATTTGTAAGTGCAAAAAACAACTTCCATGATTACAGTGAATTTTTTGCACGAACTGTTGGCAAGATATGGCATTCTGGATTGATGTTCGCAAGAAAAATTAAATTGGTGTTCAACAGGTTGTTACCAGGTTAAAAAACAAATAAAAATGGATAAGAAAAAGGACCAAAAATTTTTCAAATTTGGTGCAAAAGTGTTTTTCCGCGTATATAAAAATGTAAAAGAAATGTAGGAAGATGGCTTAATAAGGTCACAAATTGGAAAAATGATATTTATGGTAAAAGGAAAAAAATGGGAACACAAAAGGCATTGGAATCAATGAAAGAAAAGGTTTACTAAAGAAAGGCCTGAAAAAAAAGAAGAACCTATACAAGTACTGTATGATACTTTTGATATACCAATGTACTAAGAATTCATGATAATTGTTCTGATGAGCTTTCGGTACCGAGACTTTATGAATTTAAACACAGTAATAGATTGGTAGCTAGGTCTCATCATTTTACAGTTGAAATGGTTAGATGTAACTATAAGTTATATGTTAATAGTTTTGTGGCAAGCGTGTGTCAATACAGACACAAAAAAGGCCTCAGATCATAATTGAACATGTTTGTCAACACCAGTTACATCTGGGTTTTCCCTGTTAGCAGTAGAACAGTTTGGCGTGTCTAGATATGGGCCTCTCTGCAACTAATCACAATCTGGGTCTTTGTAAGATGCCTCATGCCAATAAAAGCATGGGGAAAAACCAGCAGTTGGCTGTTGGCAAGAGAAGGTGTGTTATGAGGATGGTCCCTTGGGCATTTTTGTTCCTCAAGTTGCTGTGGATTCTGAGGCAGTGTTATTTTTGTTACCGCCTGTCTTTTTTCCCCTCTCTACCTATTATCCCCACTCCCCTTAGTTGCTTGGAGAGCAATCGGTTAGGTGTTTCCTCCAGTCTCAACACACTCTTGCCGTATATTACAACAAGTTTCTTCTCTTGCACTTCTCGCTTGTGGGACTCTCTTCTGGCTTCTTGCTTTCCAGTCAACTTTGATCTTCAAAAATCTAAATACAGTGTCAATCATTATCTTTTGTCTTCTTAATTTCTGTTCTTTTATTGGCTTCTCTTAATAATGTTTTCTTTTTCTTATATTCATATTCTTTCACACTCAGTAACCATTGCATCTTAGTGGCTTTATTGCCTTCCTTGTAGTAAAATGATTAAAAAGAATAGAATTGATTTCATGAAACTTAATTTGTATTTTTTTTAAAAAGTTGCAAACAATAAAATCATTTCAATGATGTTAGCAAACTGCAAGCTTTGTGATCTCTTTCACAATTTAAACACTGTGCTGTCAGCTAAAAACAAACCTCAATCAATGCAGTGCCTATAATATTATATATATATATATATATATATATATATATATATATATATATATATATATATATATATATATGTCAGATCAGATAGTGAAGAAAAAGTTTACATGAAAACACAGACTTTATTTATTTCATTTATTGCATTTAGATGCATAGAATCTGCAACGAAACAACAATGAAGAAAGTTTTAATCACTTGTGCACATGAAATTAATAAGTTACACACTGAACCAGAAATATAAACTATGACAACAAAATCCAGGAAGGTCGATGGGCACAAACTATACAAGTTGTATGATGCTACATGGGAAGGAACAGAAAAAATTAAATGCTGCTTTTTCTGTTGTCATAAAACGAGAGAGAAATAATTTTCCTTTTAAAAATTAGAACAATCTTTTACAAGAATTTTGCTACACAGTAAGTAGGTAATGGATAGTCAATATTTTCTTTCTGCTATTTCTAAAAGAAAAAAAAGAGTTTATGGTATTGGATACTAAGCATAATTTTGTCTTATTGCACTGTAAATTCAGGACTCAGCAAATGAGACGGGAAAAGAAAGATGAGGATAATAGTATTGTTTCTGAGATGACGAGTTATTGTTATTTACATTCAGACTATTGTCCTCATTTTTTTTATTATCACGTTTCAGCTGTTGTGTCTTCTGGTTTTCTTCAGGTGCTTGTTGATCCAGGTAAGGTTCAGGAAATTTTGAAACAGAATCCATGATTTAATCTATAGAGGTAGATATCCCTGGATATGGACAGCAGAATAAGAACACTCTAGCCTCATATATAAAATAAGAGGCTCACTTCAAAAAAAAGTTCTGTCTGTATTTCTGAGATGAGGTATTGTATCTATTTACACTATTTACATTGTTTGGACTGTTGTCCTTATCTTTATTGCCATATACACGACATTTTGGCTGTTGTACACTCCAGCTTTCTTCAGATGATAAACTGAACCCTTTATTTCATCCACTGAGGTAGATTGTTTTAGTTCCACATGCCATGCGTTTTCTGGATATTCTCTCAGATTGCACCTTAGTGGCTTTATTGCCTTCCTTGGAGTAAAATGATTAAAAAGAAAAAAACTGATTTCATGAAACTTAATTTGTATTTTATATGATATAACACTATATATTATTATATGTCAAGAAGAATTTTAGGGGAAATGTATTAAAAAATGTAAAAAGTTTTTGTGTTACATGTTTTGCTCCTGAGGACTTCATCAATACTAAATTTGTTATGTTGGTGTGACTACACATGCACATGAACAAGGGAGGGTGGCATATATATATATATATATATATATATATATATATATATATATATATATATATATATATATAGGCACAGTGGAGTAATGGATTGCAGCTTGGATTGAGAAATCAAAGAGCCAAGTTCCAATTTCTGTCAAGTTTATTACATTCATTTACAGGCTAATATCCTTGGGAAAGGCATGAATCCATCTCTTCCCTCCCTAACTATGGGTAAATGGCAAGGCAGACCGAGTCCTATAGCCTTGAGTGGGAAACGGTCTAGTAAAGGAAGGACAACTTTGAATTGAAAACTTGTAGAGGGTTGATTGGGTGCCTTGTGGCATACTGTGCACCATTCCTCAGTATTAAGCACTTCCAAAAAGTGTGGTTGGTTCTGCACAAGCTTTCACCACTATAATCAAATAATATATACAGGTACTCTGGTTGCTGGTTCTATGAACTGAGCTGATTGGCCGTCATATGTTGAAAACGACAGGAGAGTCTAGTATATGTGGGATGGTCATGTTGCAAGGATGAGGGATGACAGAATACCTATGCTTGTCATGTATAACCATCTTCACAGTGGACAAAGGACTGTTGGGTGGCCATGTCTCAGGTATAAAGACAATCAAGCTGTCAATGTGCCTCATACTAATTTTGAATGAGTTGCTCTGGATGAGAAATAACTGGAGATATTTGTACCAGAATGGTGTTGGATATTTCAAAATCAGATGTATTGACAGACTGAGAGACAATGACGAAAAATGTCAGCAAATATTCCTGTTGCTATGTCTTGAAATCTTTGCTGTTGTACAATATTGTGGACTTGTATGCAGGTCACTAGTAGAACTGAAATGTCACAAACATGAAAACGGAATGAAATTCTCGAATCCTCAGACGACGAAATTGACGTCAGAGTCAATCATATATATACAGAAAATTATTTTTTTAAATTCATACTTCAGGTTGGGTTAATAATATCCTACAAATTGAGAGCTCTTCCAATTAAAAACATTTCCATATGTTTAATGAAAAAGGAAAGTTGCATATATTTTCTACTATATAACTAATTAAACGAAGGCTAAGGTGGGATTTTCAAGGATTTATCTGGTTTCACAATACACTCTGCACATTTTACAGAAATCGTGACAAGAACACTTCTGTAGAAATTTGTTAAACTCATGACTTAAAAGTGACATTTTCTATTTCTGCCATATACACCAGGTTATATTTTTATCCACCTGTGTTGTGTTGTTACGGCTTGATATTCCACAGGGAGCCTCTACAGGAAGCATCCAGCTTTGAAGCTTATGCTGCATGAATAAACATCACATGAACTAATCTTTACTATTTCTAACACGTAATAGTTCTTACATTTGCATGCATATTTTATATACTAAATGTAACAATAATTACAGAGTGGTATTATTAATATAGTTTACACTGTCCTGTAATAATAGTTACATTTGCATACACATTTTATACACTGAATGTAACAATTATTATGGGACAGTGTTAGTAATCTGTTTTACTCTGTTCCATAATAGTTGTTACATTTGCATAGATATTTCATGCAGTAAATGTATCAAGTATTATGGGACAGAGTGAATATTATACCTATCTCTGTCCCATAATTCTTGCTACATTTTTTGTACATGTTTCATCATTTTCCATCCATTTTCCATTCCAAGTTGGTTAGGATTCTGCAGTTTATGTTAGAATGAACCCGTGCGTAAATACCCAGATATTAATATTCAAACTAATGTCCTCATCTTCAGCCTTCCTCAGGTGTGTATTGATCTGGATAAACTACAGGGAATTACAAACTGGACCCTTTATTTAATCTATAGGGGTAGACTGTTCTCGTTTCACTGCTCATGTCATGTTTTATTTAGTATGGTTCAGTTATTGCTTGTTCACTTCCACTGACTGTAAGTACACACTGCTTGACCCAGGGATTGAACTTTCAACCACTGTATAACCAGATTCACAAACTAATGCTTTTACCCTCTAGGCCATTACACTTTTAGGTTAACCACATCAATATATACCTGAGGAAGGGTGTAGGGCACAATGACTGAAACGATTTCATACAAATAACAAAGATGAGAACAACAGTCCAAATATAAATAGTGTAAATAATAACTCATCACCCAGAAATTTGGATAAAAAAAATCTTTAATATTTCTTTTAGCTATATTCTAAAATATAAGAATTCCTGTACTTTACATCTACTTGGAACACTCTCACTTCTTGTGATTCTACCTGGAACTCTCTTATTTCGTGATTCCAGGTGAGATTGAGACAAAGTTTTCTTAGTTTTTTATTTTGTGGATGTAGATGTTAGAGTTTCTGTTAATGCATGCTTTCCCCCAAAGCCATAGCATAAAAATAACTGAAGCAGTCTATGCCAGTTTAAATACTATCTGTTGCAGACACTGTTAGAATTATACACAGTGTGGATCCACTTCTAATAATGGGCCATAACAAAAATATATATATATATATATATATATATATATATATATATATATATATATATATATATATATGATCTTTCATGTTAAGTTAACTGTTGGCCGGGGCAATCCCAGGCCAAACATGGAAATATAAGTAGAGTGCTCAATACACTATTCTGAAAATAGAATATGTAGAGCAGATTAAAATTATAAAATGTGAAAATGTATACATTTAATCACTACCTAGGTTTCTATCATTAGGTGTCATCATGTCATTCTACCAACTGATGACACCTAATGGTAGAAACCTATGTAATGCTTAAAGGTATACATTTTAACATTTTATAATTTTTATATATATATATATATATATATATATATATATATATAATTACAGATATTTGATCAAATTATACATGCATACATGTTTCTTTGACTTTTCCACGTAGTTGATGGTGATCAGAAACCAGCTTGGTACATTTTTACTGCTCCGGGGTCAGTATTCAAAACCAGAGAGAGTTTCTAAATTGTCTGCCAATAGCGGACTGAAGCAGGGTTGGCATTGGCTCATCTATTGACCAATCAGAGGACACTGATTACATGCTGGTTACAACAGTACTGTGAAATGGATTGGCCATTTTCTTTATTTCTTAAAAGGTGCCATTAGATGTCATTTTTTCTCCAAAATCTTTTTACCTACTGTTATATAAAATTGGAATCTTGGGAGAGAGACTTCATTTTCTCTTTTGTTGTATCTTTGTTATATGCTTGTAAATTACATCAAAATGAATTGTAGACAATTTATAGTTCAATTTGTGTTTGTTCTTTTCTAAAATGAAAAAGGGAAAATTCTGAAAACTGAAGGAGAGTTGCACATCTGTAAATATGTTGGGCTGATGACCAACAGGTCTATAGATTGTAACTCTGTTATCAAAATGGAAAACTTTGTTTATATGTTATAAGTAATATAGGTCTTTTGATCCGAGGACATAACTTGTTTTAACAATTTATAGACATTTTTTATCAAATAATTCTTTTGCAGTTAATTCTAAAAGCCATATGAGAATATGAAATAAAGATCATTGTTATTATTAATAACTAGAAATATCTAAAAATTTCATGGTTTTCCTATTTGAATTTGCTGATGAACGTTAATTTTAAGTTCAGGATTGAATAAACTTATGGCAAATTTTATGACAATAAAATATCTGTAAAAATTCCCTTATTGCATTGTTAAATATTTGAGCTTAAAAAAAAAATGATCGCAATAACAATCATATATATGAATTTGGGTCATTAATTTAAGAATGAAGTGGGTACAAATGAAAAGATTTGAAATTGACAACTTATCCATTTCACTGAAACAGATGTTAAACATTTCTATATTCCATTGTTTTATTTTCTCTCTGAAAGCAAGTAGCATCTCTGATATGTCTTTTCCACCTTTCTACATGATGAAAATGGAATAGTCCATTATTTATGTGGTATTGGCAGGAGACATAGAACACTTCTAACACTTTCTTTCTTTTTTCTCACTGAAACAAAGTAGTATCTCTGATATGCCTTTTCCATCTTTAACTCAAAACGGAAGACTATTATTTATGAGGTATTGGGAGGGCATAACGGTCGTGCTAACTAGGGAAGTAAGGAACAAGCAGAAATATAAGATTCCTGATCACTTAGAATGAATGAAACATATCCTAAAAAGAATTTATTACTGAACAATACAAATGATGATGAATGAAAGAATAAATCTCAAATCCAATAACACTAAATGGAACTCAATAAAATGCTGCTTTAAAAAACATTAAATCTTTAACTTTCTGGAGTTGAGGTCAAATTTGCAGACTAGAAAATTTCTTCAATCCTTTCTTCATAGGCTTTTAATCTCATGACAATTGGCATTATTAATATTTTATAGAGAGTTCACTCGCAATGCGGAATAGGTTTCTGGAATTTGTGATATTCCTGTTTGTCTTTCAGTGTTTTCACACTCATCTACAATTTGCTATTCCTATAGAAAGTAGCAGTGATAGATTTACGGATAGTTTTTCCAAACCAAGTTCACTGACATGTGTATTGGTGTAAAAGACAAATACATAATTTTTATAATGTAATACCGTCTACACCTGACTACCATCCTATATTCCAATAACAGTTGATTGAAAGAGTTTACTCCTGGTTTCATTAGTTTTCCTTCTCAAAGATGTACTGCCTCCACCATAACTATGTAGTTCCATCCATCTCTGGCTGTGACAGGTTGTACGAGACTACAGCTTACCAGTAATAGGGATGGAACAAAAATAATGTTATCTATTAATTGTGACTTTAGAAGTCTGATTGTCACCTATTAGAATAAAGCTTACCCTTACCACATAGGGATTATACATAGGTAAGAAATACATATTAAGCAGTTCCTATATTGGTACACCAACTACAAAAAGTGAAAAAGTATCAAAATTACTTGGTAAAGAATTTTTACCTGACATTTAGCACTACCTTGGTCTCAGTTCAACTGGTATTACAGCTTAAAAAATTCCATAGGTTCTACCATTGGCGGTGTTGGCATCTTACTCAGTCCACTAAGCTATAAAATGCTCATGAAGACTGAGTTATTGAAATTGAACCTCAGTCATCATAGGTAGCTTCAACAGCAACTCTGTAATGACTATCATCTCCTGCTATTTACCAACAAATTCTAACAACAAAGGAAAGGTGACACTTCTGTCAATGCCTCTCTTCGCTTGTAAGACTAGTCTCAAACTATAACTTCCTGCTTATTGGTAGGGATAGGAATGCTCAGTTTGCTATCGGTGACATACACAAGTTTGCATATCATGTGTCCTGCAACAAAAATAGGCTCTTTCTCGAAGATTTTATGCAGGAAAATAATCTTTTATGTCTCACCACCAAATTTCTAAGTTCTAAGCAATGGATATTCATCTACTCCAATGGCATAAAGATCCAATTGGATCACATCTTTATAAACAAGAATTGGAAGAGCATTGCAATGAATTGTCAAACCTTGAACACATTTGAAGGAATACCTTCAGGCCATTGGATTGTCTCTTCCATCATCTGAATTAGCCTTAGAGCCAGTAAGACAGAGCAGTCTGCCTTCCTGCTGTCTGGCTGCTCTCTTCTACCAGTGAACAGTTATCTCAAAAACCAGTACGCCATTGTTGTTGGGAATAAGTTTGAAACACTACAAAGAGTGGAACCATCTCATAATACAACCTAGAATCATTTTGTTACTTCTCATGTCATACCTTTAAAATATAAGCAGCAGCAAGACATTCCTAAGGAATCAAATACCATTGCATCCCCAAAATTGCTAATTGGAAAGAAAAAGCTACCAGTACGCCATTGTTGTTGGGAATAAGTTTGAAACACTACAAAGAGTGGAACCATCTCATAATACAACCTAGAATCATTTTGTTACTTCTCATGTCATACCTTTAAAATATAAGCAGCAGCAAGACATTCCTAAGGAATCAAATACCATTGCATCCCCAAAATTGCTAATTGGAAAGAAAAAGCTACCGTAAGAAATTCAAATTCATCCCTTGAATCTATCCAAGACTTCAATGAGGCGCTTGCTCAACTCCAGTACTCTTATCAAGATCAACAAGCTGAATACATCCAGGAAAAAAATGGCTCATCAACTCTGCTGCTGTTAACAAGTGATTGGCTATTGCCTGAAAACTGTCAACGAGATCAGTGGTGGAAAATCATCAAATAAATCCAAGTTAAAGGCTAATAGTCAGGCTGAATAAATGGCAAGACCATTTTAAAAATCTCTTACCTGATATTTTATATACTGAGGTTGAAGAAATCATTAAACTAACTATATATATATATATATATATATATATATATATATATATATATATATATATATATATATATATATATGGATCATGTGGGATTAGGAAGTGGGGGAAAGGGAGAATTCCCTTCTTACCTCCAAATTTGCTTTACATTGACACACATACGCACTGACACACACACAAACACACACTTAAAAATGACAATTGTGTCAATTAATTCTAAATTTAAGGATTGGTAGAGAAAATTTTTGAGTTGTGTGGTGACATAAGTGAGGTCGCAATTTGTAATTTATACTTTTATTTATATTATTTAGTTTTTTATGCTTTTCTTTGTTTCTATGTTTTAATGTTTAGACTGAATTTTGATATAGTCTTTTTGGTCATAATGTGCTTTTATGCAACATAGAAGTAAATTTGCTTTCATTTCTGCTTTTGGAAATTATTTCCATTCTATAGTTTAGAATAGGTATGTCCAATATTTCGCTAAAAAGTGGTATACCTTGACGACAAAAGGTCCCCAAATTGATAAAACAATTTTTAACGTTTAAATATTTATGTTGTTATTAAAGAGGAAAGACCAAAGTATTTTCTGAATATTTTTTCAGATTTTTTAATCCTTCCTATAAATGTTAAAAATTTTATTAAAAATCTTGTTTTTTTTCGAGTCAAAAAATTTCGTAAAATCGAACTTATCGACATTTCTGTCGGAAAGATGATAGTTTGTTAGTTAAAAAATCATGAAAAATCAATTACACCTTTTTCTTTTGTTATCTTAGGAAATTTAGAATGATTAAAGTATACTTAATGTAATTTGAAAGAAACATTACTTACATTTTTAGCAGAAAATTTTTTAAGAGAGATATTTCCCACCAGGGTAGTCTATTTTCACAGGCGTTGATTGATGTACGTCAATATATTCACAACTTACGGTACTGAAATTTATTGTACGGTACCGCCAAAGTGATATAATTCGTTCTAATTTTAAGTGAATCTGGTTAGTAGATTTTTTTTTTAAAAATTCACTTTCAAATTTTTTTTTTTTTTTTTTTACCTTACGTTTGAGGAAGAATTCTGCACTGAAAATAACATTTAAATTATGAAAGAAAATCAAATTTTACAAGTAAAAATAAAACAGTAAAAAAAATACATTTTTTTAAATTGAGGTTTATTATTTCAGTCATGAAATATTTTTCTGAGAATATAAAAATTACATGAAACACCATTAATTGAAACGGGTTAACTTAATGAAATGAGATTTTATTTCTTTTTTATTAAGGCAGATTTTTTTCTATTTATTAATAATTATATGGCAGTAATATGAGTTTTATTTTATTTATTAATAAAATTAACATGCTAATAGCAGCTATGTTGGTTTTGTTTTGACTCGACAAGTATTTTTTAGTTTGAGTAGTAGCGAGCTAACTCCAGAAAATTTAAACTCCAAAAATCGTTTTAATTGATAATTTGTCGTGTGGATAATAATTCCAAAGTAATGTACAATGAATTTATGCATTCGATTTCAAACTTGAAAATTTGGGTGGACTTCCAAGGGCGTTTTTTTTTTTTTGTAATTGTAAATAGTCGATATTTTCTTTTATCCCACTATTCGATTATATTTGAATAGAAAAAGAAAAAAATTGAAAATAATATGACGATATTCAGAAAACTTGACAAGCGTTGTTTTCTTGTTACAAAGCCATTTCTGAAGTAAAAAAAACTTGCTTCTATCAAAGGAAACTACTCATGTGACATTATTTCAACAATGTGCATCCGTACTTTCGTTGTAGACGATTTTAAATACAATTTTGGAATATTAAAAATTATTTTAAAAATAATTATGGTTGTCAGATTTTAATAAGCTTTCAAATTTATGATCTTTAAAAAGTAGAGAACATAATATATCATTTCCATAAGGTTGCAGAAATAACTTAATGTATAAATATATAACAACCTTTTGTCATATTGTGTATTTAAAATTGAAAAAAAAAAGAAAATTAATGTAAAAATTTATTGTTCATCAAAAAATTTTTTTTCTTTCAGATAATAATTACCTTCGTATATATTATTCAGAAAAGCCATTAAAAACTTTCTTAATTAAATATTATCTTAGTTTTATTGGGTTTTGTATTTTTACAATTGAGGTAAAAGTTTGGACAATTTCGGACATTTTTTTAACAAAAAAATCGATGATTTAGATTTTTCAGAGTTTTGTGCATTTAATTAAAAAAAAAAATTGAGGTTGCAAATAAATTTTTTTTTGTGTTTTCATAAAATTAAGTTCGAGGGGGGTAACAGATATAAAAAAAAAATATTTATACCATGACTTTCAAAGAGACAAACATTTCTAAAATAAGTTCATTCATTTCTGAATAAGTTCTGAAGTTTTCATTAAAATCCAACAAGTAGTTAATTTTTACAAGAATTTCGAAATTAATGTGTCTTTCAACTGACAAAAAAACAACTAAAAAAAAACGCTAAAAAGGTCAAAATTGGACATACCTAGTTTAGAAGTTTATCTTGTTTTGGAAAGCTATTTTCTCCTCTAGGCAAAGGTTATATCATTTTGAGGTGTTGCTGTGTGTATATGTATTTATATAATATATAAAATTTCAGATAGAGTATATCTGTAAAAGGACAATATGAATAATTTTTCCTTTTGTCTTTATATATATATATATATATATATATATATATATATATATATATATATATATATATATATATGGTGGTTGCTACATGTTATCTGATGTGAGCCACCCACTCACATACATCACTTAATGATGGATTCCATCTCGTTTTGATATCCATGGCTCCTAAGATAACTCTTGTGACCAGCCAGCATTCATTTCATAATAATCAAGCATATATGACAGATAAACTCTGTATCCTTGATTGGATTTGCATGCCCTTAAACTCTCCTGTGTACCACCATGTGCTTCTTCAGTCCAGATTATGATTGCAATCCTCGTTGCAAACAAAACAAGTATTTTTGGCAGGTATTATCTATATAAATAGATAAATATATGCCTTTTTATAGATATTGATTCTCTACCATCTCCTCTTTGTTCTTCTTGATTTTTTTCTCTCTTATTTTGTGTGTATATATTCCTATGAAATTCATTTTAAGCCATCATATTCTGATGAGGATCTAAATAAACATTGACACACTCACAAAACCATGTGGTTGCCTTGTATAATTATTTAAAGCTGCTTAATGAACTTGATTTTTCCGCCAAAATATATTTTGATATATATCGATGATCATGTTAGCCTATTTCCTCACAGAGCCAAAATATTCTCAAAATAGAAAAATATAAATAAGGCTGAATGTAATATTATTATATTTTGAATCTTTATCATTGATAACGCTTTCTCATCACTGGAGTCTTTAAGTGACACGTTCAATTGATATGCTATGTTTTTATTTTATATAATTAGGCGATTATAATTATAGCGGTTGATAATTGACTCTCATATGACCAGCAGTCTCTGCAATTAAGAAACAAGAAATTCAGTAATTGATTTTATCACTGTCTAGTATTGCATTGATTCAAGTGGTTAACCATGGCCAATGTAAGAAGAAACCTGATTATAAATCAAATGAATTTAATAATGGAACTTTCTTAAAATGTCATCTATAAAGAAAATGATTTAAATACCTTGCGGTTGTCTTAATTATATAAACTAGCAAGAGCCATAAAAATTCAATAGAGATTTATAAAAATAACTAACCTATCGATTGTCCTTGGATAGAGCAGAATGTAACTATAAATAAAGTTTGTTCAGCTTGATTAGTGTTAATTAAAAATTATTATTTGTCTACCTCAAGTAACCATCTTTGGATGCCAAGATAGAAGACAAACAGCAATTTAAATTCAATAATCACCTGAATTGAAATCAATGAAGATTATTTCTTTTCTTCTTGCAGTAATAAATATGTACACATTATTTTTGTATTTTATTGCCTGTAATTTAGTTTTGGATGTGCAGTTCAAATAATGGTTATCAAGGCAGAAAGATGAAATTGGCATTCTGGGTTCAAATTCTGATTGAATCCTTTTCATTTGCTTACCACTGTTGCCCTGGGTTTAGTTTATTTTGTTTTATGGCATATAAACACCTCAATGGGTTATTTAATGCCGACAAGATCTTGAGGATAGGTTTGTATGAATAGAATATATATTCTTTGTAAAAAATCGGTCTGTAGATCAAGTTTCATTGAGGTATTTTGGTAAACAGGGTTTTTGTCAAGAGTCAAATGTATTGCTGGAAATATTTATTATAAAAATTTATTTTTATACTTTCATGGTGTTTTGTTTTTGTTTAGGTGTTAACTATTTGCCCATAGCTGGGATCCTAACAGGTGCTACCACCCAAAGTCATGGTGAACCTGGGGCCAACAGCAATTAAGTGGTGGTTTTATACTCCTCAGAACCTCCCAATCAGAAGCCTTGCTGTTGGATGTAGTTTATCGTCATACCCAGGACGTACGCTTTCCTTTAGAAAAGCAAGAATCCATCATCTTTCAGCTAAAAAATAACATTTTCATATTTGCTAACATATAAAATGAATATTTAAATAAAAAAAATAATTAATGCAAATATTACAGAGCATACAAAGCACTGATGTTATGACTCCAAGGCTAGACATCAAAGTTTGAAATGGGGAACTTGAGAGCTTGGATATTTTACAGTGTTCAGTTGCTATTGAAATATATCTTGTCAACCATGTGCCTTACAGACAGACAAATGTGCTATGTGCTAAAGATTTCCAAATAAATGTATGAATGTTGATCCAATCCAAAGATCTTTTGGATTATTGCAATCTATCTATCTATCTATCTATCTATCTATCTATCTATATATATATATATATATATATAATATGCCACATATAAAGTGGGTTATGTGTGGGGGTCATGAGAAATTAATGGAAGTGGGGGAAGAGGAGACTGACCTTCTAATCTCCAGATTTGATACACACACACACACACACATTAAAAATGACAATTTTTGTCAATTAATTTTAAATTTAAGAATAGGTAGAGACAATTTGTGAATTGTGTGGTGACATAAGTGAGGTCATAATCTATATATATAATACTCCATATATATATATATATATAAATTTTTTTTGTGTGTAACAATTAAAGGGCAGTGTGCAAAATTTTTACATGAGACACACAGAAGTCAAGACCCTATTCATGTCCACACACAAAAAGCTATCACGATGATAAACTACAAAGAGACTGTTCCAAACAATGGTGACACAGGTCACAGTAAGAACTAAATTCTTAATCTTTAACAGGCAATTCTTATATATATACATATGTGCGTGTGTGTTTTGTGAACTTCATCCAGACAATCCAGGAATTGATATCAGATATCAATATGATGGCAGACTTTTCAACCTAGTAGCCTTCAATCTAAATGTCTAATACACATGCAACAAATCTCAGAACTTCAATATGCTGATGACGATGCTGCTCTATGTCATTCAAAAGAAGAACTCCAACAATCGGTGAACAACTTTGCTATGGCCTACCATTATTTTGACCTTACAGAAAACTTCAAGAAAACCAAGGGACTTACACAGCCAGCTCCAAATACCATCAGATTTTGATATTACCATTTATGATACACCTCATGAACAAATGCAGTAGGCAGGTTTTTATCAAACAAGTCCCCTCAGAAAAGGATCTGGAACACAGAATTGGAGCTACATTTGGAAAGCTGATCAAACACGTCTTCAACAACAAAGATCTGAAGTTAACAAAAATTATGGTTGTCACTTCAACTTTTTAATTCTTTTATGCTCGTTATACCCCCTTAACACTTTTGTTTTTACCTTTTCTGATTCCATGTAGATAACTGCTGGACAACACACTAATATAAGCAATAGGCCAAATAAATCAATTCTTCAGGTGGAAAAGATGGGAGAATGCCCAAAACCTTCTTTTAAAAAAAAATTCAGTAATAATGCACCTCCACTGCTACCACATCTTTAAAGAGACTTCTAAGATTTTCTAAACATACGCTGCTTCTAATGTTTACATCAACCTCATAATACACTGCAGATAAATGCTAGCTTTGATTTTTCTTTTATGACTGAGCAAATCCTGAATTTGAGAAATTTCCAAATTTTGGCATCTGACCATTAACCAATATTAATTGTTTTTATGATATTTTCTTTCTTTTCGATTGAAGAGTTAATTTTTTTTCTGCACTTTCCAAGAGATATATCTGAAGTTTTAATATAATCTCATCTCTGATCTTAGATTTTCTTTTCATTCTGCCACGAGTTTTAACTTTTCTAAATAATATTCAAGTCGACATCATGCTGAAGGAAAGATGTGAAATTTTAGCTTGAAATCTACTGATAGAAAAAAAATGAAAGAAACTTGCCCATTGAATTATTTGATCTTTAAATTTGAAAGTGATCAAAGCCTCTTCAGTTTAAACTCATTTAAGTACATTCTTTCAATGAAACATTTCTTGAAGGATCTAATTTTGGTTGGTGCTAATTTTGTCTATAGGAACTGATATGAATGTCTTGTATTATCTGATTTCTCAGAAAATGAAACTTTGAAAATATATCTTTTTCTTTATATAATTCCTTTGCATTTGCTTCCCACTCTAAATTAAGATAGTCTTTTTTATTTTTCTTATTAGTCATCTGTCTTCAGATTCTTTCATTCCTTGGTTCATTTTTTTCTTGAACATCTCATCATCATCATCATCATCATCATAATCATCATCATCTCCTCTTTGAATGTTCCCATCATTAGTAATTGATGACTTATATTGGAGGGTAAGTGACAGTGAGTCTGATTAATATTCCAAAACTTTCTTCAGTTGTTTTATAACAGTGCTGTTATATGGATGGTTCCATCTATTCCTTTGATTCCCACTTCCTCCAACCATTTTCCTACACTTTTTCGGACTATTCCAGCACTCTGATAACAACTAGCATGACTGTCATCTTCATATTTCTCTGGCAAAGATGAGATACCTGTCTAACATTTCACACCTTTCTATTTACCTACCTCCCCACAATGCAAGATGTGGCACAAGGCCAGTTTTTAACATGGGGCATTCCGAGTCTGTAGGCTTGGGCAAAAATTGCCTATAGACTCAATATATATAGGGTCAGGTTTGTCTACCTCCCTAAACGAGAGACTACCCTTTGGCATAGCCTTGTCTGGGTTCCTTTCCACCCAGAGGCAGAGTGTTCAGTTTGAATTTCAGAGGATAGATTCTTATGGCCACATCATATTGAAACATTGGTTCCCATAAGATTGTTGAAGTTAAGCAATATCGAGCATGGTCAGTCCCTCGATCGGTGACCAGGTGCTGTAAGCTTGGATGTGTGGGTGGTGCAATGGATAATGGCTCAGAATTGTTAATTGGAAAGCTTAGTTCTAATTCCAGTTGGGTTCGTTATATTCACTTATTAGTA
>OZ038495.1:94971617-95004117 GCA_964036315.1 Acanthosepion esculentum | reverse complement strand
TGTGTTGGAGCTGCACAATCCTCACTTTCCAACCTTAGTAGAATTCAAAATTACTTGTGTAGTCTTTTGCAGGAATACTATTTCATTTTGCAGCCTTTTTCACACAGGCACAACATTGAAAGCAGATCACTACTTAAATTTTCATGGCAAATACTAAGCTGAGCTCCATTCTTTAGTTCCACCAGTTCAGACCTTTACCATTAGGACACATGTTAGTTCCCCAAGAACATCATAATCTTAACATCTTCAAATCAAGAGTCAATCATTATTTATTCTCCTTATCAACATAATCTTCACTCCTACTGCCTCCACTTATACACCTACCACACAACTCATTTATCATAACCATTTGGTGACTTATGGCCATATTAAGTTGAAACACTGTTCTTATACGATCACCAAAGTTAAGGAATGCCAAACCTTGATGGGTAACCATTTGGTGGTACCAGGTGCCGTAAGCTTGGATGTGCAGTTTGTGTAATGGATAATGGCTCAGAATTGGAAATTGGAGTGGAAGAGATGAGAAGACTTAAGTGAGGAAAAAGGACAATAAAAGAAAAGGTTTCAAGAAGACAGAGGGTATGGCATTTAAATTTTTGAAGATCGTAGGTTGCAGAGAAGCAGGATAACCAGATGAGTTCCACAGGTGAGACGTGTGAGAAAAGAAGTGATTAGAATAAAACCTATGGCTACATTTAACTGTTTTGGTCGTAAAACAAAAGGGACCTAGTAGCTAATCTAGTAGTACATTTAAATTCATACAGTTGTGGTTTCAAGGCAGAGAGCTCATTAGAATGACTGCTATGAAAATATTTATAGAAACAACAGAGGGGAACCCACATCATTGCATGGCAAAAATGACTGAAGTTGAAATACCAGATAAGGACCGATTACATTACAGACTCTATGGATTTTGTTGAGAATCTCAAGATATATAACACTAGACCATATATGGCAGCAATATGCAATGCTGTTGACAAGAAAAATTGTTTGTTACAACACAGTGAACCAACTTTCCTAGCAGCAGACCTAGTAATTACATTCAATATAATAATTCCACTTCATATCAGTGAGCCCAGGAAGGTGCAATTAGTTGCCCTGCTGGTTAGCATCAGCCATGCTGATAGAGGGCAGAAATGGTTGTCTATGATGATGAAAGGAGAGCAGTTTCATTTTGGAGGCTTTAAAATTACAAGTCATTCCTTCGCCCATTTCATATTATATTTTAACGTATATGAATCTCTCTTGAAATATTGATCCTTGTATCCAGATGAGATAATTTGAAGGTTCTCAATGCTGACTTCTGTGATGTGGCAATCTCATTCACCTATCCGAGACTATTAACTTTCAGTCAGATATTGAACATTGTATTGATTTCTATTGATTTGTATTCTCATCATCTTTGATTGACTGTTGACTCTAGGCAAATCATAGGGTAATACTTGTGGAAGTCTGTTTTTGATCAACCACCTTTGTGAAAATCAGTTAGTGTTTCATATTTGAATTAGCTAGAAATTGCTTTATCCAGCAATTTTATTTTTATATGTAATAAAAATGGGTCATTTACGATAATAAATTAATGTCCTCTTTATTAGTACCTCTTCGTTCACAGTGTTTGCATATTATGGTCTGTGTTTGCACAGTGTTTGCATATTATGGTCTGCCTACTTTTATTTATCTATCCTTATTTTGCCAGCAAATAATTGGTTGTCTTTATTTTAAATATTCATTATTTAGAAAAAACACAAGCAAGACATATATCAGTGTCCCATTTACTTATTTTGTTTTTTTTTTTAGAACAAAACGAAGTCTTGTTTCTGTGTTCATTTTTTTCTTCATCCATTGATAAATCAAAGAATTCTTTGATAGAAGCAGACAATAAATGAATGACAGACAATGTATGAATGATGCCATTCTCTTCTAAAATGGGTTGAATAATGTTGGGGATAAAATAACACAAAATGAATACAGAATCAGTTGAAAGTCAGTTTAATTATCACAATTTTCTAGATATATATGAATAATGTCTCTGTTTTTCCCATCTCTTGAGGATATGAGCAGATGCATTTCCCCACAATTTGATTTCTTTTACAGGTTTCAACAACACTTGCCACTGTATGACTCCACTTTGCGATATTTATTCCTTCGCTGAGTTCCAAATCCCATTAGATTTGTTATGTTAACTCTATGTGCAAATAGCTTCTCCCCCAGCTATAGATTAATCAGTAAGACTAATATTAATCACTAAATCATTATTATCTCAAAAATAAATTCTTACAATCTAAAAATATTTTCTGGCCTTAAATAACCTGCAGTCTATAGAGCATGTGTCATCACAGTGCTGCTGTATGGCAGTTAGACTTGGAAATTTTTGTAAAATATGTCAAGGGTGTAATGAAGTTTGGAGGAAACACCTAAATGAGAGCTCTCATAGCTGCTATGGGTTTAATAGACAGAGAAAGAAAATGAGATGTGAGGTAACAAAATGACAGAAGGCACAGTAACTTTAGGAACAAAATACCCACAGGATAAACTTCACCAAGTCTTGCCAACTGCTAACTTTTGATTTTCCCATCACAAACCTCTCACTGAAATTTTTCCCCTTTCATATAAATTAAATTTAAATTTGAACAAGAGAATGACTCCTAGGGTATTTGGATAAGTATATTAATTTTGATCAAAGGTGTCCCCAGGGGGCACAAATCCCCCATTGAATTTTTTTTACTATTTGATTTAAATTAAATTTAAATTTGACCAAGGGAATGATTCCTATCCAAAATATAGAAGGAGAAAACCAGAAGATGGAGGTCACATTGGCAAAATCATTGAGTAAATTGGAAATGCATCATTTTTCTCCACAAATTAAAACAATGATTTAAAATCAGTCTATTTTTATTTTAATCCTCTCAAATTCTTGGATCAACTTTTAATATTGATATTAAATTCATTAAGGTAGGCAGCATAGTTTTTTTTCATTTCTTTTATTTTACTAAATACTTTCAATCTCAAAAACAAAAAAATTTCAATTTAAGTATTTCAAAATATTGTTTCTGTACTCATAATTAAACTTATTTAGTGTTGGTTGTATTTTTCTTTTATAGAGGGCATCAAGAATTTGAGGCTTTTGTTTTTTATTTTCATGGTGGAGTGTAGTTGTATTGTCAATTAATATTTTTTTAAATCGTGAATGTGGACAAGAATGTTCCTTTAAATGTTGTGTAATAGAACTTCTAGATATATATGAATAATGTCTCTGTTTTTCCCATCTCTTGAGGATATGAGCAGATGCATTTCCCCACAATTTGATTTCTTTTACAGGTTTCAACAACACATATATATATATATATATATATATATATATATATAAATTTGTTTCCATTTCAGTTTGATTAAACTGCAAATAAATGTAAAAGGGAAAACATTTTTGAGAAAAAAGTGTTTCCCTGTTCAGCAAATCCATATTTGCAATGAGGCCTGTTTGTTTACATGCAAATAGTTTCAAATAAATCTCTAAAAATGATGACTGTACGAAGAAAAGCAGTCACAGTTGATCAGGTGGAACAGAACTTAGAATTCGTTTAATAAATTAACAGAGCAGAAAATATTTAATGGAATGTACTTGGAGAAAAAATGACTGTGCATGTCCTATGAGATAACTAATATTCTTCAATAAAATTGTGTGTGTGTGTGTGTATATATATATATATATATATATATATATATATATATATATATATATATATATATCCTCTCCTATATATATACATATATATATATATATATATATATATCCTCTCCTATATATATACATATATATACATATATATATATATATATATATATATATATATATATATATATATATATATATATATATATATATATCTCCTCTCATACATATATATATATATGTATGTATGTATGTATGTATGTATGAGAGGAGGAGGCATGGTAGAGTAATGGATAGAGGCTCATATTGAGGAATGGGAGAGCCGAGTTCGAATTCCAGTCAAATCCATTAATTCTCTTACATGCTAATACCCTTGGGAAGGGTGTGTATCCTCTTCTTCTCTCCCCAGCTATGAGTAAATAGCAGGACAGACCGGGTTCTATAGCCTTGGATAGCAACTGGTCTACTGCAGAAAGAAATGGCAACCTACTGCAGGAAAAGAAATCTGCCTTGTCAGTCATGTGTTGAAAGATACATGATCACCTAAGCATGTATCACACATGGCTCATAACTGACTGATATATGAGATAACAATATATATTTTCATATATCAAGAACAGTATTAGGGAAATTGCATGACAAAGTGGAAAAAGTTTACTTGTGATGCGTTTTGTTCTTCAGGACTGTTGTGTTGGTAGGACAAAACATGTACATGACAGAGTGGTTTTGGGAATTTTAGAATTTTTTTTATTTAGCCAAATTTATTTACGGTCTTTTTCTTTATCTTTCCATCACTTTTGTAAGTAGGTATTCATCACTGTGGTATTAGAAGATCTGCCAGGAATGGTGAAATGTTGTAAGAACTAGATAAAAAAAAAAATTGTAGACAAAAAAAAAAAATTCTAAAATCCATAGTACCCCTTTGTTGTGTTACCTCTTTTCTGAAAGATAAAGGGAGGGGTTTGAGAAAACACAAGGTCAGAATTAAAAATAGACTTGTGGATTTGTCTTGACCAACCAATTAAAAGTCAGATCTATGCTAAATAGAAAATTAATCTCAGATGATGGAGGTGGGGGAGTTACTAAACCGGAACTAAGGTCATCATTGACATTTTTTATTTTGTGGAAAACAAGTAAGCAACAAATATATTGTGATTGTAGACAAATATGACAACATTTTCACTTTTTCAAAGGACACTGAGGTGAGGGGTTAGAGGATAATCAGACATAAAGTTAATTTCAACAGAAAAAAAATTTTTTTTTAAATTTCAGATTCAGGAAACTTCTTAAAGAGACCTGTAGATAAAATTAAAAATATGGAATAATAATAATACCAACTGGATGGCAATACATAGCAATACTAAATCTGAATAAGCAAAATAATTACTCATAGAGGGAGGGCCATTATTTACTTATAAATTATGAACATAAGAAATGGTACTACCTAATTTTTAAAATTTAACTATATTGTAAGGTAAAAGATAAACTGTGTTGGCAGTTAATTCACTTCTTTGGTTTAACATATTTTTTGTCAGCAAATTGGATAATTTCCAGTTTTTCATGTAAGCATAATAAGCAAGGCTCATTTAAAGATCTGCAGGTTCCAGGTGTTTTTAGTATTTTCCATTTTATCATAGGGGTTTTGCTAACTTCTTTTAAGTCAAAAAATATTTAGAAAGGGATGTCACATTTTTGTAAGTGTTATTGGTGAAAGATGTGTTGATATCACCTAGTTTTAAAAGAATTCTTGGTACTCGCAATATAAAATTTTTTAACTGTTGGATTTTCTATAGTAGAAATAGTGCTTAGGTAAACAAGAGAGTTAGTTTGACATTGGTTTTGCAATGGGTATTTGTTAGAATTTCTACAATTACACTTGTTGGCATTATCGGTGTTTGTTGCTTTGGAATGGCTACCATTACTCAGATTTTTGTATTGGTTTAAAATTTTATGTTTTTTAATAATTTTTTCAAGATTATCTGTACAGCTATAGCTAAGTAGCTAAGTTTTAGTGTATTTCTCTTAAAAATTTTACTAAGTAGATCATTTCTGGGGAAGTGTTTATCAGTTAAATGGAGGTAACTGTTCTTTCTCTCATTTGGATATATATATATATATATATATATATATATATATATATATATATATATATAATATCCAGGTAAAATGAGAACAAATAGAGTATAATTCGACTGTCCATAACATTTAATCTAAAAGTGTGCTCAGTACAGAGTAGAGCTAAATATTATTTATTTTAGGGTATTAAAACAAAAGCATTAAAAGTCGCTAGTAATTTTTAACATGTTTTTGGTTTAATATCCTAAAATAAATAGTATATGTGTGGTACTTTTAAATTATTGCATCAGACACTTTTAATGATTTGTAGTATTTTCTTGTTATTTGAGTGATGTAAAATTGTAGTATTGTCATCTAATATCTGACTTCAACTAGTCGGCTCATTATAGCAATGTGATGGTAAATTACCCTTTCTTGTGAAAGTTGGCAAATAAATTGGGGAGAAGTTGATGTGGTCCTATTATGTAAATTTCACTGAAGGCCAGTGAGAGTCATTTTGCCTAAGATTTTTCATTTAATTTTCTCTGCAGTTTGGACCATCGTCCTGGTTTCCAGACAAAGTTTGAACATAAATTGTCCAATGTCTTCCAAACACTTAAGTTTTTCATAGACCATTATCAAAGATTTTTTTGATCATAAGTTTGTTTCTATAGAAATGCAATGTGCTTGAGTGTTCCCTCTTTATGCATCAATTTGTGTCATTGTGTCTTTCGGTTGTGAAAATATATGAAAGTAGATCATAAATTCCATAGTCTGCCATAGCTGAATCTTGCTTTGAAATTTTCCCAGTATATGTTTTTAAATGAGATGTATTGGGTTAGGTTCATTGAAAAGGAAGGAGATTATGTTTAAAAATACTTGTTTTGTAAAATGTGCTTTTTTCATCATTAGGCTACAAACTTATGTACCTACTTAAGTGATTAATGGAGAAGCATTGGGTTAAGTGCATTGACAAGGAATGAGATTATGTTGAAAAATAATTGTTGTATAAAATTAGGCTACAGATTTATTGATGTACCTACATATGTGACTAATGGAGAAGCATTGGGTTAGGTGCATTGAAAAGGAAGGAGATTATATTTAAAAATATTTGTTGTGTAAAATAAATGCTTTTTTCATCATTAGACTACAGACTTGTTGATGCACCTAAATATACCTACAATCTGCAAAAAATTAAATGTAATGTTCTTCTTGAACCCAGTTTGTTTATTGTTCTTTTCTTAATCCTGCCCATAAAGTTTTCTAATTGTCTTTCACTCCCTGTAGCCCCTGCATTCTCGTGGAATTATTGCCTTACTTGGTGTGAAATGACTTAAAAAACAAAACTGTATGTGATCAATAAAGAAACTTTGACAAGGATGACAAGTTGTTCAAAATAAATGCTTCAGACTTTTATATACTTATATATGATTTCCATACACTGATTCTAACTACATAAGAGTTTACAATTTTCTAAATTTTGTTTTGCTTCGGTAAATCCTTTTGACTAAAAAATACATTGAAGACGTATCTTGAACTCAGACAAACCATATCTGAATGAACATCATTTGCTATAAATAGATGAAGAGCTAAATTTTTACAAGGTGGAAAAATTGACAAAAAATAATAGAAGAGATTTTTTCTTAATTACAAACTCTCATACAACTTGTATGTGTCAGGACATGTCTCTGACATCTAACGATTTTTGCAACATGATAATGAGCCTACACACTGATAATCCCAATGTTACAAAATAATTACGTTTTCTCACAACGCTATTGATTGGATCAAAAACCGATCTCATGTATCTGCTAAAATATTCCATTGAAGAAGACAGTCGCAAAACATATTAATATGCACATATTTGACTTCATTTTTGTTCACAAGTAATTTCATCTCAAATAATTCTCTTCACAACCTTTTTCATTTTTGTCATTCAATCTATGTGCTCCCATGGCTCAAATCATCTTTCAAAGTGATTGGTCTTATATTTCTGCTATCAAAACATATCAGTCATATGAATGGCTATTTTGTTCAACTGACCATTTTATTGATGGCTCAGGCAAAAGCTTGTGCTGATCGCATATCAATTTTTGGCTGACGTATTTAGCTAATTAGTTTTGTGCAAATTGTTGGTCATCTATTGACTGTTCTCTATAAAAGTCAAAGAGTTCCACAAAATAAGGCTACTTAGTTGATCACTGTCTGAATTAGTGCCACTTATCAGGTTTACCTTTATTTGGAAGATTTTATTTTGATTTGTCCAATTAAGCTTTTATATATATATATATATATATATATATATATATATATATATATATATACACACACACACAGGAATGCATAGATATTGTATGTATATGTTCATATAAGTGTGTATGGGTACATATATATATATATATATATATATATATGTGTGTGTAGAACAAAAAGAAAAAGCTTTATCAATCAAACATGTTTTACATTTATTAAAGCTTTGCCAGAGATTGAGAGAAAACAGACAAAAAGACAAAAACTCTGGTATTTTCAGTTTTGTTTGGTTTGATTCACATTGGTCAGTTATTTATCATGTGCCTTAAAACTTTAGATAATTCTATATGTATGTAAGATTTTATGAACTTTTACAAACTTATGTACATATAGATTTCATTTCTAATGGATGACATCTTTATTCATGTGGTCTTATGCTACTGTGAGGACAATTTACCAGGTATACAATTTTCATCATTACACCTCTTAGTAGAACAAAGAATGATTGAATCAAATCCAAAATTCATCCAGAAATACCAAAAGGCAGGCATGCCAAACTTTGTCAAATGTCTTTGAGATACCCAAAGCAACAGCCTGGGCTTCACCATTCTTATCTAAAGATTCATAATCTCTTTCAGTAATAATCTTTAATTCATCAGCAGTTTTCTCTCAATCTGTGATAAAGCTTTAATAAAAGATTCTGATCTACATTTGATCTTTAGCTCATATATATTCAGGGTGTATCAAAAATCTCTATCTATAAAAGCAGGATGTGTTTGTGTGTGCACGGCCAGAATTTTTGACGGATTTACATGCACATGCTCCAAGTTACCGGGAAGGCCAAGACCAACTTCGCATTTCCCAACTCCCATCGATAGTGAAAATAATTCATATTTTCATGCTTCTACAGCAGTTTTCATGTAGTTTGCGGCCATTTTCTACTGGCCAGAGTGAGAGCCTATAGCTGGCTGCCACGAATAGGCAGGAAGATTCTATTGGCTAGCGTCAGAGCCAACAGCTGACTGACATGAATGTTAACTAGCATGCTAGCATGCAAAAAAAATCGATAGCTGCATTCGTCACAAGTGGGAAAAATTTAAATCTGCATGGCACTTTACTCCAATTGGCTCATTCGCTTGCTTAAACTCAACATTGATTCTGATTCCGCACAACTGGGTTGGCTGTGAAAAAATATTTGTTGTTAACATTCTTTTTTCATTCGGTTTTTCCAGTTACGAGTCCTTTTTTAAGGCTGATCGTTTTGTGATCATCTTGTTTAGTTCTTTTTTCGTAACAGATTTAATGTTTAGTATAGAGCTTAGAAAAAATATGCAGTGTGAGATAGGCAAGAAGTAAGGCATGTAGCAACATCAGCACGGCAAAGGGCACTCCTTTAAAGGCAAGGAAGGGCAAAAATATTTTAAGTCAAGTGATAGCGATTGCTGTATGAGTCGTACAGTTTTTGAATCAAGCATGGGCAATGCCGGGCCATGCTGCTCGTACTTTTATAAACTTTGGGGTAGATTCCTAACAACAAAGCAAGGACAAAAGTCCATATAAACATATGTCTGCAAATCCTACATTTTTGAGTTAATAAGTTTAAAGAAAGTTTACGGTAGATGGTGTTGTGTTGCCCTGTAGTCAAGGTTACATTTGTCATTCGTGTACATTTGTGGTTTCTGTCTTCAACGTTTAAACGTGTGTAGTCGTGAGTTAACTGAGAAGTGTTCTGTTTAACAGTGGCAGGATATTCACATCGTGAACAGGCAGGTATGATTTTTACATACACTGAATGGTAATGGACATGAGGCTGCCCTGCTGTCTCAGATTGCATTTCCAGACCGAAGGCAGCTAAGTTATCCAACTTTTGCTGCTGTTGATTGTCACATTGCTATGGATCAAGGAAGACAGATCCGCTTCTATGCCTGATCATGAAGAACATATTCTACAGGCTGTTGGAAATGATCCAGGTATCAGCACACATCAAGTGACTCTAGCATCTTATACATCTCATAGTACTGCATGGAGGGTACTTCAAGAGTAGTTCCTGTATCCGTATCATTGGTAACATGTACAGGTTTTTTCGCCCTCTGATTACTCACCACAAGAAAACTTTTCCAGTGGTTTATTACATAAACTACCAATCCATAGTTTGTCTCTTCAATCTTGTTTATGGATGAGGCAACATTTAGAAAAGGTGGAATAACAAATTTACACAACCAACATTTGTGGGGGGATCAGAATCCCCATCGTACAATACAGGCTAGACACCAGCACCTGTTTATGATTAATGTGTAGGCTGCAATTTTAGGTGACTCTCTGGTAGGTCCATATGTTCTCCCAGGAGCTGTCTGCAGGGACTATTTCAAACACATCTCCAGACCTGCTAGAGGATGTACCCCTGCTAATACAAAGCACATTTTAGTCACATTATTCGCGATGCACTGGTTGACATCATGAAAGATGGATAGGTAGGGGAGGACTGGTTCCATGGCCAGTACATCCTCCTGACCTCAATCCTTTGGATTTTTATCTATGGGGCCACTTAAAAAATTTGGTTTATGCAGCAGATATTAATAACGCAGAGATGGTTCATCAACATGTCATGGGTGCCTGCGAATTCATTCAACACTGTGTGGGAATATTTGAAAGGGTTTGCCAGTCAGTGATCCGACAGGTGAATGTGTGTGTAGAAGCAAATGGAGGAGTTATGAGTTGTTGTATTGAGGTACAACGATGGCCTTTTGGACATATATTTATATATAGGGACATTTTACCTTGTTTTGGTGTCAGGAACCCAACCGCAAAGTTTCTAAAAGTATTTTTGGATTGTATCTTGGATTATACATTTTTAACACCATCTACTGTAAACTTTAAACTTAATAACTCAAAAACGAAGGATTTGCAGACATATGTTTATATGAACTTTTGTACTTGTTTTGGGGTGAGGAACCTGTCCCCAAAATTTGTAAAAGTGTTTTTGATACACCTTGTGTGTATATACATATAGATAGATAGATAGAGTATCTTGCCGTTGGTAGTGCCTGAAGAGTGTCCACATGAAACTCTAAGTTGCAGAAAGGCAGTAATATCTGAGTATTTTTATTCTGATATATATAATGTGGTTGTCATAATCACCATCTAATACTGAGTATATAAAATAATTCTCTCATCTCTACCTTTGCACTGGACTAAGCCAATAAATTTAAAAGAATTTTTCCTTTTTGCCATCTTGCCATCAGTTTTCTTTATGCATAATAATTTTTGAGAAGCTATTATTAAAAATAGAAGTAATTTTAATTATCTGTCATATTAAAATTGTCATCTTCGTTTCAGTTTTGAAGCTAAATTTTTCTCCAAGAAGTAATTTGTTCCTAAATGGAATTCATCTCAACTAATAAGATGCCCACAGTCTGGTTTAGAAATTATTTCCTTCATTTATTGAATGTGTTCAGCAACCATTTTTCATTAACTACTATTTTGTAAAAGATTAGGTGATTCATCTTTGACTAACAAATGTATGGAACTCATGTTTTCTGGATCATTGATTTTGATGTCACAGTCACTCACCTCTATTGCACACAGAAACATGTTCATATGCATCCAAACACCTTCCCCCCATGTACCTGCACTCACTCCACATACATGCACCTCCACACATATACCCCCCTCCCATAAACCTTGCACATCCACATCCACCTACCCTTGTATCCAACTCCCCACATACTCACCCACACACAATGAGATAGAAAACAATTGCATTTTAAAAAGTGTTGAATCTTTTTTTTTTTTTAATCATTTCACCCCAAGCCACGCAATAAAGCCCCTAAGAAGCAAAGGGGGGCTGAGTGTGAGAGAACATGAGAGAAAAAAACATTAAGGAGAGAGAACAATAAAAGAACAGGGATTAAGAAAACAAAAGATAACGATTGATATTGCATTTATATTTTTGAAAATCAAAGGTGACTTGAAAGCAAGAAGCCAGAAGAGAGTTTCACAACTGTGAAAGAAGAAACTATTAGCATAGAACTTACAGTTACATTAAGCCATTTTAACTGTAAAATAGAACTATTATATATTTCTAATTTTGCAGAAATAATAAAATAATTCCTTGCTAAAGAATGAGACTTTGAACAAAATGAAGCATTTACCATTTATGCATACTTAAAATATCCAAAATTCATCAAAATGCAAAAGGGATTAGTTCAAGTGGTGAATTGCACATTGGAGACGTCAAAATCAATCAAATAGGGAAATTTAACTCTCTGGTTAAAAGACAACACAAAGTGGAACAGAGCTCTAAAGATTTGTAAGAATAGTGAATGATTCTTGACAGAAATTGTTAAAGTAATAAAAGATTGAAACCCCGCATTAGAAGCCAAGTTGTGAGTATTGGACTGGATGTCTACTTTCCAGTATGGTAATCAAAACAGGACAATGAAAACAAAGGTTAAGTGAGAAAGATGTGACACTACTCATGAATGTTGAGAATAACATGGACAGAGTCTTTGACAAATGTGGAAGTTTTAAAAATAATAGGAATTACAAGGAAACTGTTGCCAACAGTAAGGAAGGAGCAACTGCAATTCTTTGGATGCATAAGAAGGAAAGCTTGGAGAATTGGTCAATCACAAGTCAAGAAAAGCAGATAAAAGCAATGAGTAATGTACTAATAGTAATATAAGTTTTAGCAAAGTACCAGATAGAGAGAGAAAGTGCTTGTGTAAAAGGAGCAAGTATTTATGAGTGCAAAAGTGATAAGAAGCTGTGGAGAACCCTGATCACCCACATTCTGAAGTAGGCCTTGACGTTACAACTAATTGTGCTGTGTTGTAACCTACAAATCTATATATTAGTGGTTAAGAATTGTTACTATTTCAATCAAGAAATCAACTTACTAAGGTGAAAGTGTATAGAAAGTGCTTTGATTTCTAGAACACCCACAGTAATTTTACGTCAAGGTTCTTATAACATTTCACTTTTCTTGGTAGATCTTCTATTATCACAGTGCAGGATACAATAATAAATGTGATAAAGCAAATCATAACTAAATGAGACTGGCTTGACGCTTGACTGCATGTTCAGGCAAACCTGGAAAACAAAAACCCTGCTAAATTAAAAAAAAAATGAAGAGATTCAGTGTTTCAATATATTCAGCATTACCTGCTCGGGCAGAATTATAATGTGTGTTCACATTTTTACATCTCCCCCTCCTACACATACAGGGTTCAATGGGTAAATTGTTTCCATTTTTTTTTTTTTTTTTCACACATGTGCATTGTTTGTTTTTGATTTTGTCAACTGCACACTATAGAACAGTCAGAAAAAGAGCACTATGACACAATTCACTCTGCTGGAAACAGCATGCTGTACTGCTTGGCATCTGCACCAGAAACTCCAATACAAACATTTCAGAGTGTTTTAGTGTTGATATATGTATAGTGCAGAGGATTTGGAAAGAGTTTGATGTGTCTAATGGTGATTACAAAGGTGTTTGGAGTGATCACTAGGGATGCTGATATTATGCCTCCATTCATCTTCCCACAGGGCCTCAGACATGGAGGTCCACATCATGTGCATTGAGGAGATAGTGCTGCCCTGGGTCAAGAGGGTGGCTGCTGGAAGACCCTATGTCTGGCACCAGGACTCTGCACCATGCCACACAACAGGAGAGCCGAGTCATGACTGTTAAACAATTTCTGCAACTATATCACTCCTTACATCTGGCCACCTAACACCCCCACACTGCAACCCCCTTGATTATTATGTGTGTGGCACAGTTGAGTGAGAAACCAACAAAACTCCTTGTAATGCCAAAGATGAACAGAAGGCAAGGATTGTGGCAGCATTCACCAACAAGGAGACTGTCCAGAAGAATTACAGGAGATGCTGAAGTCATCTGGAGGCTGTAGTTGAAGCCAATGGTGATTTTATTGAATAAATTTACTCTTTAGTATTTCAAGATATTTTTGTGTAATTTTGGTAAATATATCTGTTAAAATGACATGCAGTGTTATTTTCATTTTTGCGTAATTAAGACGATAATTCATCCATTGCAACCTCTATATAATTCCATCAACAAAAACATTACTTTAGTCTAATGAAATCCTTCTAATGCTATTTACCAAGAGCTCCTTGATAAAATTCAATAAAGAATCAGCAATATTATTGGCCCTGATCTGGCATCTCAGCTTCAGCCACTTTCCCAACATTGTAAGGTTGCCTTCCTTTGCCTTTTCTATAAATACTTTCATGGTAATTGTTCAGATGTGCTCTTCATTATGGTGCCAAGATGCTTTGAATTTAAGTGGATTTGTAGGCTGGCAATGAGATCTCACCAATTTACAGTTGAACTGTAAATTCAATGCTAACAGTTTCTGACAAATTGTATTATTTAGATCTGACGTGCTCTCAATGACTGAGCTACAAAGAACTTAGCCAATCAGACAAGGCTGTATAGTGCCTTTAAATGGAATTCTTCTCATCATAGACTCAAAATTTTCATATCAGCTCAGTTTCGTATTCAAACATAAACAAAACTATTTTTTAAACAAGTAATGGATTTTTTATCACTTTAAACATTATTTTTAGTGGATACTCATATTTGAGTAGACGTTCCATTTATTTGTAAAACAGTATATTTATTAAACAGTATATTCATTTATTTTCATCTACCATCCAAAATGTACGAGAAAGCTTAAAAATTAAAGTGCCTTTAAACACATAATTTTCTCTGGCTCTTGAAATAGGCAGATCTGTTCAGTTTCATATCATAATGTAAACAAAGCAGATTGTAAAGAAAAGTGATGGATTTTTTATTTATTAACCCAACAGATTTTTATTACTTAAACATTATTTTTAGTGGATACTCATATTTGAGTAGACGTTCCATTTATTTGTAAAACAGTATATTTATTAAACAGTATATTCATTTATTTTCATCTACCATCCAGAATGTACGAGAAAGCTTATTATACAAAAATATTCACTCTCTGGCAGGATTTAGGCTGGTAGATAAAAATAAATATACTGTTTAATAAATAAATAGAGCATCTAGTGAAATATGAGTATCCACTAAAAATAATATTTAAGTAATAAAATTGAGTCCTATATAATATTTTGGTGTTATCTACTAAAATTTTAGTTCTACAACACCAAAATATTTTACATATCCTCATTTTTGTTGTTATTATCAGTCTGCGTGGTTGAAAACAAAATTGATGACAAGATTCTTGAAGGCTGAATTTGGTTCTCAGAAGGTTCTGAAAAGTGCAAGTGCATTGCCCTAAAGAAAGCTATTTTTTCTTGTTAATTATCATACGAAAATTGCTTTTCATTTACAGCTAACACATGATCAATAAAACGGACATTTCTTAAAACAAACATACAAATTACAGTAGGCATGCAAACTGCCAATCATCAGACAAATTATGGGGTCCTCTCTTTGGCATTTTCTTCACTTTGTTGATTTGTTCCATACCGTCTGACTGCTATAAGGGTTAGCTCTGAGTGTTTGTTTCTGGAGGAACATCCATAACTACTATCAATTATTCATGAGCACTTGTAAGTATCATCATATTATTGGCTGAAACTCACACAATATATGGTAATGATAATATTAGACATGCAGCATTCATTGTCTGAACAGTTAGTGCTACTTGAGTCAAACTTTTCTTCTTTACTCCCTGGTTGCCAGACTGGGATCAAAGTGTAGTATCTGTTCCCGGATCGCTCGCTTAATGATTGCCTTTTGGCTGAGATTCGATCACTGATACATGCCTGGTACAGGGATTTGTCCCTGTGCCGGTAATATCGTGGCTACGTCTAGCTCTGACATACCAAGACCAGCTATGACCAGCTTGGACAAGCTAAGACCAGCTAAGACCACCGGTCCGAGTGGAAACACTCGGGTCAAACCCCTCCCTTTCCCCACGTTAAAAACCGACCTTGTGTCACAACCTGACTCAGTGGGGGGTCAAGTAGATACCAAGTGTAGTATCTGTTCTTTGATAGTAATATTAGGCATTCATTGACCAATCAGCCAATGAAATTTATAAAATCTTTCTCATAAAATAAGCCCACAGTCATTGTTCTTTCATGTATTGATGGCAGTTTCCTTCCTTTTTGTTTGAAGTAGTGTGGTATGTTAATTTCCCAGTTGTGTTATTATCTTCTCTTCAAGTTACTTGTGCTGTCCATTTTATTTGCTGCTTTTGATGTTGAAAGTCTTGAAGTTATTTGATACAGTTCTTAGTGAAGTCCACAAGGTTCAAAGAAGGATGGTCCTCACTAAGACCTACTGGCTTTATTTTGGGTTTTTTAACCATTGACCTGAGAAAGCTGTTGTATACAGCTGAGTTTAGATATTTGTGAATGAGTTTGGTACCATGCATGGTATTTATATAAAAATCTTGATCTGATGAGGCTGTTTAAGAATATGACTCTAGTTTTGATTTTGTAAGAACTTACTGTGTTAAGTGAACCTACATCAAGTAAAGTCTATTCTCTGTTCAATTTCCTTATACCCTGTACTAAACTTGTTATAACTTAAAGTACTTAAGTGGATGGGATAAGTTATAACAAATTTAGTACAGGAGATAAGAAAAATGAACAAAGAATAGGCTGTACTCGATTTAGGTTCATTTAACACTGCAAGTTGTTACAAAATCAAAACTACAAAGTGTTTAGTATTTACTAATTCCACATCCTGGATTTTCAAGATAGGTTCAGGTTATGTCCCATGATTGCTTTCATTCCAATTCCAGATCATAGTTTCTGTTTTGGAAACATTTACTTTGAGCCCTATTTCTTGATAAAGAAGTTTGATCTTTTTGTTCAAGATCATTCTTATCCCAACTATGAACACCTATGTCATCAGCATAGCCTACATTATCAGCAGTCCATTGGCCTTGAGAGAGAAAGAAGGATCTATTAGCTGATTCATTTGGGATGTGATATAGAATGCTTTAAGAATCAGTTCCCATCTTTTCACATATGTGCTTGTATATGTGCAGGACACAGTTGAAGAAAAGACTAAACATTTATATGATTTTGTGAACCAATACAATTGCTCTATTGATGCATTTAGTGGAAGATGATCTTTATTCATGTGGTCTCATGTTACTGTGAGGTCAACCTAATTTTCATCATTACATCTCTTACCAGAACAAAAGAATGATTGAATCAGATCCAAAATTCATCCAGAAATACCAAAATGCAGGCATGCCAAACACTGTCAAATGCCTTTGAGATATCCACCATTCTTATCTAAAGCTTGATATACTTTTTCTGCAATAATCATTAATACATCAGCAGTTGACCTAAAGAAGCAAAAACCACTTTGTTTATCTGAAAGAAGACCCTGCAAGGTGAGATGCTTAACCAATTCCAAGTTGATTATAGCCTCTAGTACTTTGCTAAAAAGAGGTAGAAGGCTAATAAGCCAATAGAATGATCAAACAGTTCACCTGAGTTCTTAAAGACTGGAATGCAGAAGAGGATTTCCAACAAGCAGGAAGGCACGAAGCAGCAAGTTATTTATTGTAGAGTTTAAAAAGAACAGGAGCCAGTTCAGGGAAAACATTTCTTAAGGACTATTGCAGGAATACCATCAAGTCCACATGCTTTGTGAGGATTCAGTATAGAGATGATAACTTAAACCATGAACAGAGATATATGCATATCATTCAATTCAAGTGATTCAACTCAGTTCAAAGTGCAAAGGTCAGGCAAAGGTACTTCAGATGAATCAAGAGTAGAATTTGAAGAGAATTTCCAAGCAAAGCATTCTGCTTTATCAAAAGAAAATGTTAACATCTCAAATTGAATGAAGAAAGGAGGGATAGAAGACTTACTCTTATTTAAGATTCTATTACAGCGCCACCAGTTTTCATGAGAACCAAACTCATTAGAGGCTATATGGTGTTTCATTCTGTCAGTGAATATTTTCTTTGGTAAATTACTTATGTGGACTATTTCCCTAATTGCTAAATTAATTAAAGGACAATTAATTTGCTGTTAATTAAATGAGCAAAAATATTGTGAGTAATTAATTTAGATAAGTAGGCAAGTTCCCATTCCACCTCAGTGGGATTGTTTCCACTAACTACACGTAATCATAAGGCACAAACATCTTGGTTGAATTTGTTATATATTCTGATATTGACAAAAGTTCTCAGAAAGGATGGGAAGCAATGGTGTGATTTGAGAGTTGGGGGGGTATATTTTTTACTGTTTGACTATATATATATATGTGGGTATGCCTGATGTCGTTATCATTTGTCTGGTCTGACCAGGTTTCTTAGTGGCTATTCTTACGTTTTTAATTTTTCAAGAAAATTCAGAAAAATAAATTAATTTTTAAATGATTTATTTAGAATGATACAAACAACAGGACAGAATCTGGATTCGTTATAAGAGTGGCTTCTGAAAAGGTCTTGGACTAACTTCTTTCCAAAGATTATAATCTCAATGACCAAACATCAGAATGTCGATTTCAGTGGGTCAGCAATTCCTTGTAAAAAAACAAAAAAAAACAGAAATTTTTTATTTATATTGTTTTGCTGTTACTATATTTTAATTCCTTAAATCTTTGTAGCTACATAAATAAGATTAATAATAATTAATAATTCATAAGATTAACCATCCATACACTCCATTCAGTAATAATAACAACATTGCAAAAATGACAGCTTTCTTGCTGAATTAGAAGATTATCATGTACATGTAAAATATTTTGTTCCCTGCTTAATATTCAAATGAATTCACTTCTGAAATTGAAATTCATTTATTTATGTTTATTAACTGATGTAATGGAATAACCAGTCACCCCCATGAATAATTATACTATAGGTAGTAAGTACCTGTAAAGTCAACTGTCTACAAGAGACTCAGTGAAGAGTGAGAAGACGCAAGCTCGTTCGACCTTCCAATTACAGGCACTCACTACTAGATTGACCTGTGTGTATAATTGTACTGTATTTCATATTGTACTGGTTGTGTACAATAAACCTTTCTTCTATTATCCACCTGGTGTTATGTATTTATTCCCTTAGCTCGGAATATAACAGTAACTGTATGAAAAAAATATTGGTAGATTTTATGCATTAATGTAATTCTAACATTTAAGAGTTCTCTCAAAGATTGTGTAGCGGAAGTGAAAGACAGGATGAATTGCCAGCTTCCTTCAATGAGGATGCTCCTCCAAGGGGATCAAAAAGACAATACTTGTGTTTCTGTATATGCAGGAGAGGATGGCTGGCACAAACCTGAGCATGTCTGTTTGCAAAAAATACGTGCTGCTGTTTGTTTCGTCTCTCATCGATTGTGTTCTGGCTGCAGAAAACAACTTTCAGATTGCCCAAAAATGTTGAAATGTTCATTTCTTGCATTAGAAAAAACAGACATTGTTACTTAGAGCAAAACAGGATAAGGACAATACTCTAAAGAAGTACTCTAATGATAATGTTAGGATAGTTCTCTAATGATGATGTTATTCTAAGATAACCTCCAGTTGCTGGAAAGATTCTTTAACATAATTTAGAAAAATCTCCCAGTGATGAATTAAACTTTTCTGAGGAATCCATACACTTAAAAGCTACAAAGAAAATGAAGACTTTGGAGCAAACTTGACAACAAGTAATGCTATAGAAAATCCCTCAAAAGTCAGATAATTGTATAGACAATAAGCCATGTAAAGCAAAAATCAAATTCTTATATTAACAATGTCTTCATCAGTAATCTGTCAACAATACAGGAGTGATGTAAACTAAGCAACAACAAAACTAGAAATAGAGAGTATCCAGTTGTTGGTCTATATTTTGACAATCATGTTTGGTATTGGGGAGTCTGTTCTGGTTCACCATTGACAGCAGATAGACTTGCCCGTCAAGTCCCAGTGCCATCTGTTCATATTACCAGCCATTGTAGATGAACAGTGGGTAGTAAGCCTCTCACTGTTCTCTCAATACTTCCATGGAAAGTTCTTGGAAAACTACATTTCTTGGTTTGGCCTCTTTTAACTTTCACCTTCACAGCTAGAACCAGCCATACCACTCACATTCTAACAAATCATCCATATTCCATTATTGAGAAGTAAGTTCTACTCAGACAGCTTCTTCCTGCAAACTATTGTGCTGTGGAACTGACTCCCAAGAAGATGTTCCCCTGATCACTGCTATCTTAAGCTGTTCAAGTCTAGGGTTAACTGTTATCTTCCACACACATATCCACATAAACTGTGTCTCTTACTCTGCAACCCTCTACTCCGAGTGGCTCTCGGGCCTTGTACAGGGCAAACATCATTGTAAAAAATTTGTAACTTAGGGAAGGTTACTGAATAGAATAATCACACAAAGGTTGTTAATGAACGATAATACTTAGGACAAGAACAACTCATATAAGATTCGCCAGAGGAGCATAGAAGACATAGTCAACTGTTAGAAGTGAGTCAAGTAAATTCCTCAATGAATCTCCAACTGCAAACTAACATACAGTATTTACTACTTTATTTATATGAATGGAGACATACCTATTATTGTCTGTAGGTATGCTACAAAAAAAAAAAGATGGAAGAGTTCATTTAAGAAATTGACATAGCAGACATTGTCTCAATTTTCTGTTACCTACCCAACCAGGAGAAACCCTGAATACCTATATATAATATAGGAAACTGGGTTCACATACACATTTCTCAACATGGCTTTTGTTTTTCATCAACATTACCTTGTGAGCATGCAGTAGGCCCTTTCCCAGCTTTTGGTGTACAACGCTGAGAACAAGACTGTAATCATTGGTCAATCAGTGGAAAGCTTGAGCAAGTTTCCAGTCGTTTTTTACAATATCAAAAAGTAACGAGACACCAATGTACAGAGATGATCCTGAAAGAGAATTATGATTTACAGTCTTGATGGATCTGGCTGCTACATTTTTTTTATTTTTCATTATCATCTATGGTGAGAAAGGCCAAAATGGGTTGCTTGTAGGTTTAGCAGAAGAATTATGGTCAGTGGGTATCTTTACTGGCAGTGAACTAAACTGTCATGTTATTTTTAGTAGAACTTAGACAGCACTTAAGTAATAAAACATGTTATAACACTGCTGATTTTAGATCAGTGTCCCAGGATGTATTCATGGTTGTTGTTATTGTTACAGTCTTGGTTTAGTTTCCTCTTTGTTTTTGATTTTTTTGTATTATCTCAACAGTGAGCACTGTAGAGTTTGTTCTTAGATACATGTTTGCTTCTTCCTCTTATTTCTTTTTGGGCAGACTTGGTATTAACATTTTCCCTTTACTTATTTGTTTATTCTCTCTCTCTCTCTCTCTCTCTCTCTCTCTCTCTATATATATATATATATATATATATATATATATATATATATATATAGATAGATAGATAGATATGTGTGTATTTATTTTTGTGAATCCAATGCTAGGTCAGCTGATAAGAAAATTGTTTCACTGTGTTTTGTGAGATAATTTTTCGCCCCAGAATCTATCTTACATATCTATAAGTCTACCATTCATCCATGCTTAGAATATTGCTGCCACATATGGTCTGGTGCCCCCACTATCTACCTTGAGCTTCTTGATAAAATCTAAAGAAGAATCAGCAAGATTATTGGCCTTGATCTGGCATCTCACCTTAAGTCACTTGCCCACTGCTGCAAGGTTACCTCTCTTTGCCTTTTCTGTAAATACTTTCATGGTAATTGTTTGGATAAGCTCTTTGCTATAGATTTTTCACATTGTAAATACACATTGGGGTTTAGATATTTTTAAATTGTTGTTTTATTCCCCTCCCCCATAGACAATGAATTGTACATATGGAGACTAGTTAGGACTTTCATAGAGACAATGTGGTATTATGGTGGATGTAGCAAGAATGGTAAGTAAGAATGTGTTGTTTTGGTGTTAGGAACAGTGTGGTATGTTTGGGTCAGTGATTGAAGCTAGCTAAGTTTAAATTTAACACAGATGAAGACTCAGAGAATGAGATATGAAGAAAAAAATATTTTTATTTTTGTGTTTTTGATTAATCAGGCTTCATATGCATTTGACTTGTTAAGCAGTGTCAGTATAATTTATGGCATTTCAAACTGAAGGAGAGATAACGCATCCTTTCTGGATTCCAAGCTTAACAGAAAAAAAAAGTAAATATTACTTTATGTATGTAAGTGTATCAATTCTAGTTTGTCTATATGGGATTCAGATTATGCATATTTGTAAGTGTGTTTATCTAGTAGGCATTATTTATGTTTGGTGGTTGTCTGCATGTTGATTTGGGGGACATTTTTATGTAAATATCAGTTGTGGTAAATAATATGTTAGAGTCTTTAAGAATGGATTTAATAAATGTTACTGATGTAATATAGTGTTTTTGACATGTATTTATAGTTGGTAAAATCTTTATCAGGATTCCCGCTAAGTATTTTTGACACAAAGAATTATTTTTTTTTTTTAATTGGGGTGGCATTTGTAAAATCAAAGTTATCGCCAGTTTTGTTCCCGTGTATTACAAACAAGCTTAAGGAGTTGTCCCAATATAGATCCCCTTTATGCCCATAGATACAACCTTTTAGATTTCAACATCTTGCCAATGTAAGTGTTTTTTACATTTCATGCATTTTTATCTGAGAAATCCCAGCATCTGAAGTCATATCTGATTTATTTTTCTTCTTAATTATATCCTAGTCTTGGAGGTGTTGGTAATGAGTTAAGGATAACTAATTTATTTTCAAATTTTGTAAATAGAATGTTAGATGGTCGGATTATGAATTTTGTGTTGCTAATGTTAGAAGTGTTATCAAAGAAACATTTTTTTCTTATTACAGTAAACATTATTTTTTAGTGGGTAAACATGTTTGAGTTGCAATCCCTGTTTTTTTTTTATTTTTGTAAACAGGGAAATTAATAACAACTGACCTAGATCAAAAAGTCATACTAATTACACTTTTAAAAAAAATAGAAAACAGGAACTCAAATATTGGTACCTACTAAAAATAATTTTTATTGTAATAAGAAATAATGTGAGATGAAAAATCCTTTAAAGTTGCAGTCAGTGTTTATTAAGGGAAAAGATATCATCATGCTCAGGAACATGGTATTGTTGATGTTGTCACTAAAGCATCTTGGGAGGAAAAGAGAGATGAGACAGACAGAGGGAGAGACCATAAGTGTCTCATTATTATAGCTGCTTGATAGTGTCCTCTGATGACTTTTTGTTGAAACCAGGTAAGCTACATGGGGTAACCTATAATGTGACACACACACACACACACACATTTTTTTATTGAAATTGGAGTGGATTTGAATAGTGAAATTAAATCAGAGCATTTTATTTACTGATGGGGAAATCTGATCTAGGGCAGAAGTTGTACCCATTGAATCTGGGTCATCAGAAGACAATGGAAATGGTTGAAATAATTTTTATCGATTAAAAATTGAAGTAAGCTAGAAGGAACTTTGGAATTCCACTCCCTTGTTCGGTTAGGACCGAGTAGACACTCCAACCCAGAGAGTAAGACACTGGAGGTTGAGGGGCCGTGGTGAAAGTGCTAAACTGGTGGCCGTGACCAGGATAGACCCGTGGGAATTGCCACAGCTGTCTGAAAGAGGAGAGAAGGTTGCATTTGTTTTGTCCAGTCGGGCACAACTAAGACCACAAAGGACTCTAGTCTTTGGACTATATTGGTCTGAAAGGGACATAAGGAGGAAAAGAGAAGGAAGCAAAAAAAGGAGGAAAAAGAAACAAAACATGGAGAGGCGGGCCTCAGGTAAGTCACTTTTTGGTTTCCTTTGTTCGCTCATTGCACTTAGATCTGCCAGTAATATTGTTGATCTTGTTTTGACTTTGTCAACTTTGTACGCAGTTGAAGCGCCACCACCATGTTAAGTATTTTTCCTTTCATTCTGTCATTGGTCTCTCCTCTCGTGGGAAAGTGGTAGTTGACAAGACGCTAGGATGAGCATAGCAGGATCAGACGCCACAGATGACCTTGGGGACATGGAAGTCCCTGAAATATCGATGGGTTTCAGGAGGCTGATAGGTAGCATGAAGCTACCTACTTATAAAGGAAACCCTGCGGATCTGCACGAATGGATTCTGTCCATTCAGAAGAAGCAGGTGATCTATGGCCTCTCAGACCAAGAAATGGTGCTCCTAGGTTATGATGCTGCATCGGGGCAGGTGTCCAAGTTCATAGGGGGGGGTACAAAGAAAACCCAGCCCTGACGTGGACCTAGCATAAATCTACTCTGGTGCGGCAATATGCAAGTGAGCGTACAGCCATTGAGGCAGTCAGGAAATTATTTTGGCTGCAGCAACAAGAAGGAGAGACTAATGAGGAATTGGGGGAAAGAATCGTGGGATTAGCAGCGTTAGCTTTTCCGGAGTTGGCGACTCAGGACAGTGGTTCTATTCAGGCCTTGTTGGCTGATGTGTATGTGGACGCACTGAGTGACAGGGACCTGAGGGGCGATGTTCTGAAGTGGGGACCGGTCAGCCTGTCCGCAGCCATAGAGGCAGCTTGGACCAGCGAACAACTCTGGGATAGAATAAGAGGGGGTGTAGGTAGGAACCCCCGGGGGCGTGGGGGGGGCAAAGTAGTGATGAAAAAGAATGACCGGGAGGAGATCCAGATACGGGAGCTGAAAGAAGAGGTGGAAGAGGACTGGAAGGCTGAGGCAGTCCCCAATAGGAGAGCCTGGGATCTGCATTATGGGTTTCACAAGCCCACACAGCTGTTTCGGGCTGGTGTGCTGGACAATGTAAGTATAGTAGGCATCAGGCCAGTGACTGCCCGACAAACTATGGAGGTGACCCAAGATCTTTGGGGCCAGACTGCATGACTTGTAGTGAGTTTGGACACAAGTCTCGGTGGTTTACAGCAGAGGGAGACCGTAAACTGGGGATAAAGCGAGTTAATATGCTGATGCCTCCTACCGAGAAAGAAAAGGGTCTGGGAAACGCAGATGGGTCACCCGTGAAAAAGTAAGAGGCAGGGTGGCCCCAGTGCAAGTAAGACCTCTGAGATGCTAGACATGTGGTGTGGTTGGGCACTTTTCGGACAGTTTTAAGGAGCGAAGGTGTTGGCACTGTGGAGGAGCGGGTCATCTGAGATGAACCTGTCCTCGCAGGAGAAAGATAGACCACACCAAACGGAACAACCCTAACTCAAATGGAGGGGAGAAATGGGTTGCTAGTCTGAGAAAAGAGAGTCATTCGAGCTCTTCCCCACCCAGGAGGGCCCCTAGACAGAAATTGGAGCCCCGAGTAAAAGGTGAATTCCTGTCCCACGTCTCGGTTGTCAAGAAAGTGGGAGAAAGGGAGAGAACATACAGGAAGGAGAAAGGCACAGGTATACCGTTTGCTGAAGGAAGGGCCAGACTTCACCTGTAATGTGTTGCTGGGAGACAAGAAGGTGAAGGCTCTTGTCGATACTGGAGCTTCAGTGTCACTGGTTAGCTCCAAGGTTTTTAGACAGTTGGGACTGAAAACAAAGCTTAGTCCCGTCGATCTACTAGTAAGTCAGGCTGATAGTAGCAGGATGAGGATAGAGGGTATGACATGGCTATCTTTCCAATTGGCAAGAACCAGAGGTAAACTTAAAGTTTATGCGGCACCTGATTTGTGTGGTGAGCTAATTTTGGGGAGTGACTAGCTTAGGCAGAATAAGGCACAGATTCGTTTTGACCCTCCCACCCTCACATTGGACTGGGTAGGGATACTGTTGGGAGAGGATAATTATGAACAATTGGCAGTGGTGGCCCAGACAGATATAAAGCTTCCCCCTAGAACTACTGTATCTGGGAAGGGAAAAATTATAACAGAAGGAGTGCTGAACAGTGACCTGTACCGAGTGGTCTCTACTGATAGGTATGATAATAGTGAAGGGGAAATAATCGTGTGTGATTCGTTGGTGAAGAGTTCGGGGACTGTTCCCTTACTGTTAACCAATACTGCCAATAAAACTATTAAAATAAAGCAGGGAGAGGAGCTGGCACAGGCGTGCCCAGTGAGAGAAGTCGAACAGGTGAGAGTATGGAATGAGAATAGGCCTGGGAATAAGACAGGTAGCAATGAAATAAGGGATGAAGACATAACAGATCCTGAGCATTATAGGAGGATATTGAGGGGGTTGCTGAACGGTAATTGGGAGGTTATAGTCATTACGGATAAGGAACTGGGACAGCATGCATTCAAGGCTCTAAAGGACCAGCTGACAGATGTACCCCTGTTGGCCTACCCAGATCTGAGTAAGCCCATGGTACTGTACACCAATGCTAGTGATAAGTGCATTGGGGTAGTTCTTACACAAGCATATCCTGATAAGGATGGACCAGTAGCGAGTGTGCCTGAGGAAGTGCCAATCTATTTTCTGTCTCATCAGCTCTCCGAGACTCAGCAAAGGTGCCCAGTAATGGAAAAAGAGGCATTCGCCATTCTGTATACTGTGCAGAAATTACATTATTATTTGAATGGGGCTGTGTTTACCATTAAAACAGACCACAAACCCCTCAAATATTTGCTAGAGGTGGAGTGGACGAATAAGAAGGTACAACAGTGGGTATAGCTGCAGAATAGAATATTTGGCAGGGAAGGATAATACCTGTGCTGACCTGTTATCAAGGATTCCGAGGCAATTAGAGACCGAATCTGTCAGGTTGGGTCTGGGTGTGGATGATAAAGCATTCCAAATTAATGTGATCAATTCACAGACATTGAAGGAGAGATTTGGCTGGGAAGATCAGGAAATGAGTGAAACGGAGATTGTTTCCGACTCCCACTGGAGAGATATTATTAGGCAAGACCAAGAGGATAGTGAGATAGCAACTATCAGGTAGAGGCAGGGCGTACCTTCAAATATATAGTGCACAATGGAGTGTTGTATTACCTTTCAGGAATAGATGAAGAAGTAAATTTAAAGATGGTGATACCTGAGAAGTTGAGAAATTCTAGACCAGTCCTATAGGAGGTTAGGACAGCTGGGAATTGATAAGGCATATGGATTAATAATGAGAAATTACTACTGGCCTAAGTTGTTTAATGATGTTGTGAAACATGTAAAAAAATGTGTAACATGCCTCATACAGAGTTGAAGGAGTAGGGTTGCCCCAGTATTAGAAACGGATGTTCCGAATTATCCATTTCAGAAAGTAAGCGTGGATATTTCCGGTCCCTATGGAGAAACACATAGAGGTAATCTTTACATAGTGAGTTTTGAGGACTGGCTGACGAATTGGCCTGAGGCATTTGCCATACCGGATAAGAAGGCACGAACGGTGTCAGATATAATACAGAATGAAATAATGGATCAGAGAATGTGAATCAGATTATGAGAGTGACGTTGGGAGAATTAAACATACAGCACATAACCACCTCTCCATATCACCCCCAAAGTAACTCTAAGGTAGAGAGATTTCATAAGACCCTCGCTGATGTGTTGGCTAAACTAACAGTGGATAATAGGGAAAATTGGGATTTATTCGTAACCCAAGCGTTAGCAGCTGTGAGATTCTCGACGAATGAGATGACAAAATTTTCCCCATATTACTTGAAATATGGCAGGGATGTAGTTTTACCTATAGACAATCTGTTACAACCTAGGAGGAAGTATTTAGGAGAGAATCATCACCAAATAGGTTTAGAACAACAGCATGTGAGGAGGAGAATTCAAAGAGCCCAGAAAAGGTGAAATGATAGGGTAAATAAAAATAGAGGAGAAGTTTCCTTCCAGATAGATGATCCAGTTTATTATAAAATACACATGAGAGAAGATAAATTGGACCAGAGATGGAGTCCATACTATAGGATTGTGGAGCAGATGGGTCCGGTTTCCTTTGTGATCTGGGACCAAATTGACTGGACAGGTAAAGAGAGTGCATGCGAATGATATAAAGCTAGCTGAAATAGGAGAATGGAAAGGAGCCAAAACAAAAACTCAACAGAAAAGGCTGAGGAAAACTACGTTGGTAGAACCTGAAAGGTTAGAGACTGAGAGTGAAAGTGAAGGGAGTGAGGAGATTGAAATTAGCCCAACTACCCTTCGAAGGCTGAGGGAGGTAAATTGGACCCCAGCGGGACATTCTGAGGAAGCAGGGATTGAGCCTAACCTTAGGGAAGAAGAAGAACTAAGTGAATGGGAAGAAGAGGATGAAATTTCGTTAGCTCAATTAAGTAAATTGTGGGCTGAAAAAGCACCTAATGTTGATGAGGAATTACCACTAAAACTGCAATTAAGTGGGGCATGCAACCCGAGCCCAAAGATTAAGTGAAATCAGTACAGTGGCTGTGGTGAATGAGTGACAGTCTGGGACTAACTGTGCGTTTATCATTGGTGCTGGTGAACTGTGTGGACGAGCATGCACGGCGCTGGTGGTGGTGTGGGTTGGTGCTTGAGGTATCGCTCTAAGATGTAACCACCCGATAAAAACAATAAGAGAATGATTGAGTAAGACAAATTATTCTCTCCATCTCCTTGCAGACATGGTCAAGAGGAGGCTCATAGTACTGATGATGCTAGTTGTGGTAGCTAATACCTGGGAACACAGTGAGAATACTGTATTTAAGAAGACTAGCAAAGTGATTATAACTAGATCAAAGTGGTTGATAACTTTGGTGATAAACCTGTAGCTGTATGAGAAGTTACTGGGTCAGTTGAAGACTAAAATGGACAAACTAGATACAGCCAGGACCCAAGTCAGTGGAGAATATTTACAGACTCCGGAATACCACCATATATTATACCCCTTAGCTCAAGAATCCCTAATACTTGAGAGACAATGGAAAGATATGAGTTACCATTTGAAAGGAATAAAGTTGTTATGGACCAGGCAAAGAGGGCAGTATTACCTATAATGGGAAAGGCATTAAGCGTGTTGTTTGGTACAGTCTCCGAAGGTGAAGTGAGAGTAATTAAGTGGAAATTAAAGGTGGTAGAACAGAGACAACAAGCAATGGCTCAGTCGGTTAGAGAGAGCGTATCTATACTCAATGTTACTTGGCTGGAATTGGCTAAGAATAGAGGGAGTATCAATGGGTTGATTTCTCACCTACAGGTTTTTAGAAAAGAAGTGATAAATGTAACCATATCTGTAACAACCAAATTACAGAAATTAGAGGGGTTTTTGATAAGGTATTTTCAATTATTAGCTATAATGAGTAAGGTATGTCAAACAAGTCACTCTTTAACGGTGTTGCTAGAGCATATGAGAGCACAATTAGACATGCTGTTTCTGGGACACCTGTCTCCGAGTATAATAACTCCAGAACGATTAAAGGAAGTACTACTGGAGATACAAGCTGAACTACCCCATCATCTTAGATTACATGTAGACCCTACCCAGCAATTATGGAGGTAATATAGTGCCTTGGGATGTACACCTTGTTGGAAGATGACAAATTGCTAGTGCTAGTGTTAGTTCCATTACTGGACAGAGATAGTACCTTTGAAATTTATCAGGTGATGAATCTTCCCCTTCCCTATCCAAAACTAAGGCTAAAGATAGGAGTGGTGGCTAGGTACAAGGTAGAGATGGAATTTGTTGCCCTAAACCTAGCCAGGACAAAGTTTATGCTATTAACAAAGGGAGAAGCAGAAAAATACAAGAATGATGCCTTAGGTACCTGTGGATCTGTAAGTCCAATTTACGTGATAGGTAGTCATAATCTGGTTTATTTAAGAAAAATAAGAAGGGAATTAGAGATCATTGTCAGGTAGAGGTGTTGGCTCATGTAATGTTACCTAAAGCAACCAGTGTCTCTGATGGAATTTGGGAAGTGGCCACACAAGAAGAGATCGAATTATCTAAGGTGTGTGAAGGGAAGCCCACCACTACAATAAGAGTTATTCTCCCTTTGTTTTTTGTAGAGCTACCCATTGGTTGTGGAGCTCATGGTCCATCTATCTCTTTTACCTCCATACTACCAAGCAGAAGAGAAGTTTGAAGAGAATGAGGCTTTGTTACAGCTGGTAGGAATGAATACCAGTGGATGGACGGGATTGTGGGAACCCATTGTAAAAGAGATTCCTAAGATGTCGTTAGAAAAGATGCCGGCGTTGTTAAAGCCAAACGATAAGATTGATCTTGGACGGTTGATGTCAGAGTTAGATAGGATAGGTATGCTGAATTCGGGCTGGAGAGAGAATTTGGTTGCTATAATCACCTGGCCGACCGTTGTGGGACCATTGTGGGAACTATACTAATGATAGTCGTGGCCTTGCTGGTTTGGTGGTGGTTGAAGAGGCGCGCGGTGTTGTCGACTGGGCAGAATAAACTGGCACGGGAGTGCATGAGTGAAGGAGGGATTCCAGTTAGTGCACTTTACAAAGGTAGGTCCGACCTGAGTGCATTGGTACCCCTAACTGATATTGAAGAAGAGTCCATGATTGTCATGGAAGGACCTGACCAACAAAAAATTCGACAAAGCCTGTTGTGAATTGGAGGGACAGATTTCCGAAATAAATTGAATTTTTTATTTTTAGTAATGAGACTGAAATGATTGGTAAGGAGTGTTGCGAACTCCAAGAAAAAAAAAAAAAGAAAGAACCCTCGAACTAGTGTACTATGTGAAAAGGTTCTGTTGCATGAGATCACCAAAACAGTGAACTTTAACCGGAAGTTGCATGTACATATGTATTGTAAGGACAATGAAAATGTAAATGGGTATAATGAGCGCTAAGAAGAACTGAGGACTCTACCTTTGCATGGTGGAAGAGACATATGTTTAAGTAGCCCCCTAGTAAGAAGCATGTTGGACTGGGTTTTCTCATATTTTGTTGATATGAAAGCTCATGTGTCATTTACCTTAAATGACAGATGGGTAGGGGAGGAAATGTGACAGAGAGAGAGACTGAGGAACACACACACACACACACACATGTATTTTTTTTTTATTGAAATTTGAGTAGATTTGAATAGCGAAATTAAATTAAAGCATTTTGTTTACTGATGGGAAATCTGATCTAGGGCAGAAGTTGTACCCATTGAATCTGGGTCATCAGAAGACAATGGAAAATTGTTGAAATAATTTTTATTGATAAAAAATTGAAACAGAGCTGAGTAAGCTAGAAGGAACTTTGGAATTCACATGATTTTGGTTGAAACAGCCAAAACCCCATGATAATCACGTGCGAAGTAGTAGGGCCAAGGGTCAGTTATAACCAGCCGGGTTTATTTATATAAACATGTAGTTATGCTGAAAAAGGCAGATTGGAGATAATTCTTGAAGAGAGAAGAGAGAATTGGCCCGGGCAAGCATTGGGAAGAGGAACGCCACTATAACTTTAAGCCCCGCACAGAAATCTTTATCCCTCCATCGCAAGAGTCATATCATTCTGAGACAATTTAACAACAAGTTAATCACTAACACTCTCTCTCTTTGTCTAGAATCCAGTGTATGAGTTTTTACGCTAAATACTTTTCTTTTCTGTAACCCGTTTCTTTTTTCTATTCTTTTCTGCTATATAAAAGACATTAACAATTCAACCATTGAATAGTTTTTTGTCCAGCTTTCTGCAGATATTAATTTTTTTTGCTGCATTCTAAATTTCTTAGCGCAGACTTCCCAGCCGTGTCTACATCTTCAGTCGTCTGTGAATGGACGGACATCACTTCTGCTTTCTGGATCAAACAAATTACAACATGGGCAGGAAGCAGGATTAAACCAGCGGACTGGTCAAATAATCTACAGATGCTCGGTTAGGAATACTGACAATGTTTCATTATTTTCAAACATCTGTGAATTTTGATCAGCCCACAACCTTCAAGGGCGAAATCCTCTATCACTGATCATTGCTTTATTTTCAAAGCCGCTGTAATGCTCACTACTAATGAACTCTTTTACTTAATACCATATTGCTGTGAACTTAATAAGATTTAGTAGACCATGATTACTGGTGTGACATGAAACTCTGGAATCTGTCAGCGAGATAAGCTCATTGAATAGTTACTGATTAACTGAATATTGTCGTCTTAGTTATTATTGATGTTGAAAGGAAAGCCTATAACGAGGAAAGAAGGCATAGAAAATTTGACACTCACAAGACATATTCATGGAAAGAAGGACAGAAGAAAACAATGTATAACCTACCTAACAACCTTGTGTAAATGAATGGCGGAACACTTCAGAAGTGATAATAAAAAGTAAAATTAACAAAGTATAGGAAATTGTGGAGAGCCATAATCACCAATGTCCTGAAGGTAGATGGCACATAGAAGAAATTATCTATTGAGTACATTTTGGCGAAAATTCTGCTGGTCTTAAAATATATCAGAATATTGTTTAGAATATTGCTGCTACATTTGGTGCAGTGCTCCTTCTATTTATTCAGAGATTCTTGACAAAAGCCAAAGGAAAATCAGTGATATTATTGGTCCTGACCTGGCATCTTGGCTTCAGTCATTTTCCCACTGTTGCAAAGATGCTTCTTTGTGCATTTTCTATAAATACTTCAATTTAAAATTCTCAGTATCCCCTCTCTTTCATAGACATGTGTAATCGTGTCAGTGTAACCATCACTTGA